>VYXB01006685.1:0-28688 GCA_013397135.1 Pachyramphus minor
TCTATGATTCTATGAAAACAAATATGTATCCAGGCTAATAAAATTTTCTACTCTGATTTTTCTACTTTGGACTCAGCATGAAAAGTTTCACATATGTCTGGGTCTTATTCACTAAGTGACTCAAAATATAACTATAAGATGAACAGCTACTTACTTCTCCCTAGCACATATCAGGGGTTAATTAGCACATACACAGGTTAATTTGTCTTTGTGATAAAATTCAATTTTATAATACCTGTTTCTCCTTCTTGTTGTGCTAATGAAGGCTAAAAAGATCAAGTGGAAGATGAATTAATGAAAACACAAATCAATCAACCAGAGAGAGTCACAGATTACCAATAAAAAGAAACCATATGCCAATTCAATATGACTGATGTTTTGATACCTTTATTTTCCACTTTTTTTTTAATTAAAAAGCCCCAAACAAACAAAACAATAGACCAGTGACATATTCATTTAATTAATTAAATTTAATTTAATTTAATTAAGTACATTTGCCATTGAAATGTTCATGGACTTTCCTAGTTCTTTTTGTTTTCTGTGTTTCATGTTTTTTTAAATAATACATGTACAAAGTATCTGTACAAAGTACAGATACAAAGTATCTGCCATTTTGTTCTCTCTCTTGAAAAAAACTTTCCAAAAGCTCATTAAAGTCTGAACTTCAGTAACCAGACATTGGAAAGGAACACATTTTTACTGGGTGTCAATAAGACCATATCTACCTCTTCTGCACTACAACAGCAGAATGGTATAGTTTTAATGATTCTGCCTTCACACTGAAGAGATTAAGAAAGAGACTAATAGTGAAACATATGCTGAAATTAAGGTTCATATTATTAGATCTGACACATATTCCCTCCTAAAACACGTGCGAATGGTTTCTTCAAACAGCAGAAGATATTCACTACTGCATGGAAAGAGATTACCTAATTAATTTGACTAACTACTTCTTGACAGACTATTTGACATACACCTTCTGATAGCAACCAAATAAGGTTAACAGGGAGCACACTGACAGTAACAGTACATACAGATATGACATAACCTTTTCACAATAAAGGTGTTTTTTTTTTTGTCAGAAAGTCCAGAGAACTCATGAAATTAACTTGTGACAACAGAATGACAACAATACATCCCCTCAGCTTCCCTGAATTGACGTGATCTGGATTTAGGAAAAGTATTCCCCATCAGGGTTCAGTACTCTCTGACCAGGTCCTTCATATATTCCACATGAAGAAGGTTTAATGCTTAATACCAAACTTACTCATTTGTCTGATGTCTGAAGATATTTTGATTTAGTGGAGCAATATAGCAGCATACTTAAACTAAAATACAACTACTCTTAACAGAATATAGAAGATATTCAAATATTCTATTGTATAAATTCTGTAAAAATAATGTAGAAATTATATAAATATATCTCTTTACAGATTTCCTCTGTCTTATCAACCAGAAATGCCACTTTAGCAGGTTAGGTTTCAAGGAACTCTATTTTCTTGTGTACCAATATAGCTGCTTCATTTAAAGGTTTGTTGGGCGGTATCATACCACCTGCTTTGGAGATAAGCTCTTGCATCCAGGCAGTATAAGGCTAGGGCTGCACAGCACAGAGAATGAACACTGGAATCAAAAAGGGATTGCAGGTTGGCCACTACAACAGAGCACATTGACATAGACAAACCCTTGTTCATCATATCTTGTGTGTTCCTTTTTGACACTGCATATTTGAGGTACAGACATTTCCTGAGGATCTACAGGGCCTAACCATTAAGGCCCTATTCATACAGCACAAATACATAGGTATATGAATTTACTCTTATTTATCGGTAGAAAAAATTTTATCCACACTACCTTTTGAAGGTGAGACGGATAATAATCAACGTGTGTTACAGTTTTGATGAGTATTTGTTTTGAAAGTATGTGCCTTATGAAATTTTTAGTATTCAGAGTGATAGAAATGCATACAGACACACAGCAGATTAGATGGTTTAAAGTGCTAGGTGAAATTGAAAATAATTATAGAAATCTGCAAGTACCCAGGATTTCACATTTTAGACTTCTTTTTTCCCATCTTCTGATGACTTCACTAAGGTTCAGTTCTATCTCTCTCTCTCAAGTGAAGTAGTCTAGAGTCAAAATAATATTTAAGAATCCTAAAATTATTGTTGTGATTAAGACATTCTTTAACACATGACCATATTTGTTGGGTTTTTTTTATTTGATGTCATAACTTGAAACTTTGGTATGGGCAGACACCTATTCTCCAGTGTCCTTCACAGCCTTGTCCATATCCTGCACCTTGTCTCTGCCCTCCTTCCAGAAGAAAAGGTGACCATTCTGCATGTTTCACCCCCACTCATCCAGGTGTCTTCTCAGAGAAATCCCGGATAAATTAAGGCAAAGGGTCTTTTTTATACCTCCAAGCAAAATAAAGACTGTACCTCTCTCCTCCAAGTCTAGACACAAAACTGGAACACAGCCCAGAGATGCAAGGGACAGAGGGACGTGTCCCTTAATTCAAAGGCTGAACCTACAGCACAGATATACACTTTGAGCTACAAATACATTATTTAAAAAAACATGAAACACAGAAAACAAAAAGAACTAGGAAAGTCCATCAACATTTCAATGGCAAAATTATTACAGTGATGGGTACCTACTATAAAAAATTACAGCTACAGAAAACATATGCTACAGGGAACAGTTACAAGAAAGTTACAGGTGGAGGATATAGTGATTTACAATTTCCTTTCCCTCCTTCTGATTATTTAGTATCTATTACTCCAGATATTGCACCCAAGAAGAACACAAGCGAGATCTTTCAATTACAGAAATGTAAAGTGAAACTGTTTTGAAAGAGAAGAATGGGAATAGTCATAACTTAGGTTGGCAAACACAGTTTAAAACCTTGACACCTTAAGACACTTTAAATTAAATTTGAAATAGGTCAGGTATGCACTCAGGAAGAAATTATTTGTCTCAGATAACTCAATGTTGAAATGCTCATTAGTACTCAGCCAGTGGATGTTTCTCCTAACTTTTCTGTCATTTCTCATTGAAGGATCATGGATGTATCCAACGCAGATATACTAAGCTATTTCTGCATATTTTTTCCAGAACCAAAGTGTAACAGAGGACACTACAGAATCCATCAAGCTGGCTAAACTTCTGCTAACTGAGATTTTGAATGACACTTAGCCCTGTTAGCCCAGGAACACGTGAGAGCTGAACTCTGCCAGTTGATTAAGCTAGCTGATGTGATAACGTGGTACAGTTATGCTTCATTTAGACATCAGTATTGAAAAAAATGGTGCTCTTTCCCTTCGATAAACTGTTCTTTGCTCAGATGTCTCTGTAGCATATTTCAATAGTTGATTTATTTCTGAAATAAGGACCTTTTACGTTGTTCTAAGTCTCTTTTATAAGTTTAGTTAAGGTACAAATGTAAACAAATCTTCAAATTTGACAAACGCAGGCTGAAATACATATATTGAAGAAAGCTGTCTGAGTGAAGCCCTAACCCCCATTTTGTTTCAGAATGAAAGTGGAATAGTGGCTGGCTGGCTGTCCCATCCCATCCTATCGTTTCCCATCCTTGTTGCACCTGACACATTGAAAGCACATCTAATCCATCATGGCAGCACTGTTAATCGGTATTGCTCTCCTTGTGGCATATGTTCCTTATTCCCCTTTCAGAGAAGTATATCAGTGTCATGGTTTCATTCACTACATGGCATCTAGTCAGAGCCCTGCTCAAACACAGCATGGATCTAATACCGCCCCAGGAAGGAACTGGAAAGTGCTTTCCTTTGAGCGGTGAAATTCTTTCACACTGTCCTTAAGCATAAAAGCAATATGAAATGTGTTGCATGTTTGGGAAGGTTGCAAACTATTTCTTGCAGTGTGATTTTTCAGTTTACCCTCTGCTTTCAAATCCATGGCACTTTATAATTTTCTTCCTGAAAACCTTTCACATTTTCACATCCTAGCCATCACAGGATCTAAAAAGACATTTGTGCCTTTCTTTTTTTTTTTTTTGTTTTGATCTCTAAATATCTGTAGTATGTGCACATGTGAATAAGAAAGCATGTATTCCTCCAGAATTTTGTTTATTTATAATAAAATATTACTAGTTAAAAGAGAAATTTTATTATAGTGGCATCATATATCTATTGTTGTAATTTATTTTTTTAATTAAATAATATAGCTTTAACTTAGAAAGAATGATAAGGAAGTTAGTTTTCTGAGATTAGAAAGTTTTACTAAAAAAAAAATTTAAATGTTTGACCACATCACTCTTGTGAATGACTGAATTTTACCTTCATAGTATAAATTTTCCTCTGTGCAAGGGGAATGTATTGAACACAACTAGCTTTACTTCAAAAGCACTGCTAACTCAAATAAACCTCAATGTTAATTGACAATGTCTTACTCAACTAAAACAGTGTTAATGCAAAGTTAAATTTCACTTATCAGCAAATCTTATCACCTCACTCTTTCACCTTCAGCAACTTCTGAACAATACTCCTCAAAGAATGTCAGTCTTTGTGCAGGCACCCTATACGAGAACTTTCTGTCCACAGCCAGAGGATCCACCACAATCACTTATCCTAATTATAAGGCATAGGGAATCCAAACAATCTGTCTATTTAGTCTGTCCTGGGCAAGAAGAGAGGTGGAGGAGAAATGTATGATTTAAAAAAAATTGTTTATTTAAGCCAAATTATTTTTAATATTGTAATTTCTGTCAAGATAAAATTGCATATCTCCAAATAAATTTTCCTTTATAGAGGATTGTCATTATTTTGCTCGCTCTTAATCAGGACAAAAGTAGATTGTAACATTTCCAACCTAGATGAGCCAGATCTCTTCACTTTAATTTTCACTAAACTTATCTCTAAATTCCCCTTAGTTAAACCTCTGGGTACATGCTATCAAAAACATTATCTAAACCATCATTATCCAACTATTGGAAAGGTATGCAAAGCCTATTGTAAAGTCTCGAATACAAGTGGCAGAGATGATACTCAGAGATTTGAAGAAATGTGGCTTGACAGAATCAGAAGCTACCCAGGACCAGATCCACCCAGACAAAGCCAGCAGTCTAATTTTCAGTGAAGAAAAAGATTCAGGGTAGCAAGCAACATGGAAACAGAAAATAAAGCATTTTTCCCATGAAGAAGTAAAGTGGTAGAGCCACAGCACCAAAAGAAAAACAATGACTCTGAAGAAGTAAATGAGCATGTATATGCAAAGTGGAAGTTAGGTGCAAAAAAGATCTATTATGACTAATATCTTTCAATTCGTGCACTAAACCACCTACACCTCCAGGAGGACTTGACCTTCTCTTTTGCCTTGAAGTACTTCACATTATATGAGGCTCTCAGTTGCCTGTAGTTAAACTACTTGTCTAGATGCAGGGTGATGATGGAAACACAAACCATTAAAGGAAAACAAATCTTAAACTGGTGCTACAGCACTCATTTTTAAAGTATACGAAATGTAAAATACAGAGAAGAAAGAACTGGTATTTCTTCAATGACACCTCAGACTTGCAGCTGATCAAAAGACAGAATATCCTCACAAAGATATTTTCATCTCCTCAGTTATGTACAACTGTGGTCTCAGTATCCTGTCGTATTTTATTGCATTTAATTACTCACTCCTGTTTAAGAAATTAAACAGGCAGATTTCTGAAGTACTCAGATCTATCAAATTATTTTCAAGGGAGAATATCTAATTTTTTGAAAAATGTTTTAGCAGGGATATTAATTGGAAATTCCTGATATTCTTTTTTCCCCTTCAGAATTCCCCATTTAGTTTTGTCAGACACACTGCTTAGTTGTTTTGGAAAGTGAAGTATTGTCAAAAATATTCAAAATTTATTTCTTTAGCAGATGAAAGAATTGCATAATATTTAAAGGCAAAATAACCAGTGTCACTCACTGTCTTATGCTTCAGTAGTTAAAATATCCATAAGACACTTCTGAAAAAAAATACAAACTAATTAAGGAATTAATTAGCTTACACAGGGACACAGAATTATATATATATANTAAGAACTACTTCTAATTAAGAGAAAGAATTTATTCAGATAGAATAAAAAGAACCTTCAAGTCTGGCTCGATCATGGAATAACACAGCAAAGAGTGAAACTGTTATGGCTAACAATGTTATTGTAACAAGCTCCCGGAGCAGAAATGAGCTAGAATTTGTAACTACAGGAGAGTCTTACCCTTTGCTGCCCCTACTCTGATCCGCTTTCTCCCAGCACTATGAATCTCTTTCTCTGAGTGCCACTGCATGGTGTTTGCAAAGCTGTACAATGAACTGGAATAGCATAATAACATGAATTGACAAATAGCCTCTTCAAAACAGTTCTAACCCGAATCTGTTCCCAGGGTAGTGCATGGCTGAATGGATACCTGTGTCAGCACAGAGATGTTACCAGTGAAATGCATGGAGGGAACAGCGAGACCTGCAATGGAAGAAATTTTTACCCATTTAGGCTACAGAACTATGATGTCATTAGTCACCAGCTCACTTGAGAGGGATGGGAAGAGCCTTATTTGATTGTCACTACAAGGCCTTCTACTTATCCGTCTCTGAGTAACTTCTTTATCTAACACTGTGTATTCTACAAATCTG
Organism: Pachyramphus minor; assembly: GCA_013397135.1. Taxonomy (NCBI): domain Eukaryota; kingdom Metazoa; phylum Chordata; class Aves; order Passeriformes; family Tyrannidae; genus Pachyramphus; species Pachyramphus minor. The sequence goes on from VYXB01006685.1 coordinate 6,652, forward strand.
ATTAAGAATTAAGATTTTATTGATGGATATACCTATGACAAGCCTATTAAAAAAACAGGTTATAGAGTGCTGATCACCTGAGTTCCCTCCACACCTTGAAAGGCTGATATTAATTATCTATAGAACTTTGGACACCAGACAACTTGTAGTTTCAATGCAATTTCCTTACATTAGACTGCTGTTCTCTGCTCTGTTTCTCAGCTTTACTGTATTCCAGGAACTATGCCAAGTTCAGAGGAGTATGAGTGAGTACAGCTCTATTAACTCACAGGTTTCACCCCAGGTGATCGTGACCCTTGGTATTTCACTAAACTGGCTGCTTTATCTTTTAAAAAATAAATAAAAAAATTATACAACTTCTTTCAGTATATAGAGAACAGTTATGATCTAGGTAGAGAAATAAATGTCTTCACAGAGGAAATAGTACAAGCATTCTCTGGGGAAAGAGAGTCCATTTCAACTACTTGTAACCCATTCAAAACAGCTGTCCAGATGAAAAGGTTGTACAATTAAGTTAGCAACACTTGAGCACAATTTATGCACTTTCAGTAGTGCCACAATAAACTGCAGGTGTCTGGAAAAAATTAAACTATATAATTGAAAACATCATTATTGGTTTTCTGCTGTACAAAACCTAATTTTCATATTATTCTTGATTACTTTTGTTGGACTTTGTGCACTTAACACATGGTCGTTTTAAATGCAAATATTAAGGATATGAAATGGCACAGTCACAATCAGAATTTTGGATGCATCCCAGGAACTAAAGTGGTTTGATAATAAGACAAAATCATATTAGTTGCCCAAGCATAAATTTGCCTTGGCCATCCAAATATCAATATGTTTTTGGCAAAATAATATGAAACATGAAGGGGGACTTATGAGAAGAATTTTTGCTATTGTCCCTAGAGGAGGAAAGAGAATGAAAAAGAACTGACAAGTTATAAATGATAAATGGATTGATACAACAAAACTACTAGCAGCATGTGCTACGGATTACTTTTGAAAGCAAAAGGTAATAGAAATTATTCAGAAAGTTTCTCTGGTCATAATAATGCAAACTCACTTGGCTCAATAAACCTTATCACATTGCAACAGATCTGAAAGAAATAGAAAGAAAAGAAAGAAAACAAGGTAAAGTTTTCTCTGTGGGATTTGATGAACCAAAAAAAAAGTCTAACTGAATAAAAGGAAAGGTGAGGGTGACAATAAAGAGTAACTGAGCACAATTGTGGTCATTGAAATGTAAGGTAAAAAAAAAAAAATCAGATAAAGATTAAAAATGCTAAGACTTAAGGTAAGGAAAAACAAATGTGTGTGAGTGTGGGGTTTGGGTTTTCTGAGAGTTTTGTGGAGCCAGAAGGGATGATGAAATGTATGCACTTCAGACAAAGTTACAGAAAACAGTGCCAGACCTCAAAGCAAAGACATCAAACCATGGGTCCCTAAATTGGCCAGACTGCTTGTTCATCTTAGATTGCCCTGGTGCTTGGGAAGAATTGCCTATCCATATATGAGGTCCTGCTTCCATCTCTGATCTCTGAGCTTCCAGATTCCCTACATGGTGAGCATTCCTTGCCTGCACCCAAAGTTGATGCAGAAGTCCTTGAGGATGCATGAAGTCCCTCTCATATCAAGCCTCATTTTGTTCAGTAGTTACCATGAGAAGAGGAACAGTCCTTTCACCATTTACACTGTAACAATTTTGCACTGCTAGAATTACAGATAAAGAAGAATTTTAATTAAAATCTTTCTGCATTGCTTTGTTCTACTTTTCTCTACCTCTTTATGTTTATATTTGTCTTTAAAAACACATATTTTCCTCTCTCATTATTGTAATTATATTGCACATTTAAATATAGTTTCTGTAAAGATAAAGTGATCACCAACTATAAACAAGTGAAAGGTTGATCCAGGTTTTGAAAAGCTTATGAAGCTTCTTAAGTTCTGACTTTCTTAATTTAAGCTTCTCTGAAAAAGTAATGTTATATAAACGAACACTAGAAAATTATTACATTTTCTGCTCTGCTTTCCACAAGATTTAGGTCCCATAGTGACACACACACTATAAATCAGAATAGGATCTTTAGTTATTACATTTCTGTTTAGCCTTTTACTTGAATTATTTAAAATAAATTTATAGCAGATAGAAAAGCATTCCTTGAATGTAGGAAGGCTGTTTCAATTCAAAATATTGTAAAACCAAACACATATTTTTTAAAAGACATATATTTGTATGTGTGTACACTCATACATGAACAACATACGTATAAATAATAAAGGAAATTTAATTTGGACTTCTGAGGCATTCATGTTTCTAATATCATTACCTTTATCCTGTGCTTTCAGTGTCTGGAGATTTTAAGATACATACAAGTCATATTTTCAGACCTTTCTACTTACATAAACAGCACTTTCTATTCTTTATCAATCACAGTGCTTTTTTTTTCAGGACTCTGAAACTTGAGAAAAACTTAAAACTGACAAAATTGCTCTAAGATCTCAAGAATTAGCAGATTTTCAGAGATAAATAGAAAAATTAGAAGAAGATACATATCATTATATAAATTTTCACAAAATTTATGTACTCTGTGATAAGAAACTTGGGGACTGGGCGTAGGTGGGGACTGGGTTATGCTCTAGCATCTTCTATTTTTCTGTGACTCTAAACTTTTCTGATACTTTCTGACATTCTCTTCCCTCTGACCTCCCCAGCCTGTCAGGCTGGGTTAACTTTCTCACTCTTTGGCTGTCTTTAATGTAACAGCATAGTATGATACAGACTAATTCTACATATTTGCTGTGATCTGAAATAGTCTGTCAATAAGATATCCTGAATGATTTTCAGCCTTTTGCCTGTCAGAGAAGTTCAGTATGACCAGCATGAATGGACAGTTTTATCAGTTTCAGTAGTTCTGAATTTATGTTTTGATTAGTACTTTTATTAGTGTATGATAAAAAGAATATGCTGTTCATTTGCAGATCCTTATTTGCCAATAGAAGTAGAACTTAAAATCATTGAAGGGTTTCTCTTGCCAGCCCATCATTATAGGCACGTTTTTTCAGGAAGAACAATTTCAGGGGGACAAAGGAAGACACAGTGAATTTTAGAAGGGGCTCAGGAGAAGAGGTAAAAGGTCACAGAGAGCAGAGAGAAGGGTGAAAGCTAACGGTTCAGGTGAAATAATACTGTTGCAGTCGAGAGTGTGATCAACTACTTTAACAAACCTAGCTGTCTCCCACATTGCTGTGGTGAAGACATCAGCTGTTACTGGATGTTACTGGCTGTTACTCCTCACAAGGACTGAGATGAGCTGTAATCTCTTTCTGTCACCCATGATTCTGCCACACTGACTGTTTAAGGAAGGTTGTCTGAAAGAAAGTGCAAAAGCAAACCAGAGGAATCACCCTTCTACATCCACTACAGGCATTTCATCTTCTTTCCCATTATTCTTCAAGTTCTCATAGGTAGAGTGTCTCCTCTTGCTTTCCAAGTTTTTAAAGGTAGAAATATTTTAAGGTATTAATCACCTTCCCTGGAAACTGAATTAACTTGTATATTTGCATACTTCAGATAAGAATTGAGTCCAAAGTATTCAATGCTGGGAGCCAATTAAGGCTTTAATTAGGAATAAAACAGGAAAGGAATAAGGGATTCACACATTATTGGTAGTTTCAAAGCTTAAAGTTACATTTGCAGGGAGGGAGATCTTTGTTCTACATTAGAGAAAAAGAACTATGCTGAAACATTTTTCTCACAGTAGGAGTCTTCTGTCAATTTGCTGAAAAAATTATGCTAAAAACTACACAAAAGCAAGTTTTTCTTACTCTTCCACTTGTCTGAAAACCAGAACTAGACAGAATTAGATAAAACGAAAGGAAACTTTCACCTGAGAAAATCACTGCCTTCCATTAGGACTTCATCAATGCACATTATAACAGATTAAAAAAATTCTGTTAACCATGGGGACAAAGGGACTACATACTAATTATTCCCTTTGATCTTCACTTGCAGGAAGACATCTGACAACTGTCAAAGATAAAGCTTACAATTAGGCAGCTTTTTAAAATAATTAAGTACAGGAACTGAAGCTTTCCCTAGACTTGTCTTCTCTTTTTAATACTCTGGCTGTATTATTGCCAAGCCAGCTGAGAAGTCACATCCAGATATTTTTCTCCCTTTGCCTACACGCATTCAAATTGAAAGTCTGTGAATGAATCTGCAGTCTACCTCAGTCACTAAGGTGACTGAGTTTCCACTCCCTGCTAGGCAGTCATTTCGTAGAAATTAATAATCAGTGATCCTTCTAATAAGTCACGGAAGAAAAGTCACTTATTTTGTTTTCACTTCTAAAAGCTACACAGTCTGTCTATTCAACCATTAAAATCTCTCCTGATATTTACAACTGAAAAAAAAAAAAAAAAACAACAAAAAACCCAAAAGAACAACAGCAAAAAGTGAGGGGGGAAAAAACAAGGAACTAAGATGCCCTTGAGAAAGTGTTTTATTGCTCAGTTAATCCCAGCATACAGAAGTACAGTTCCGACCTGCATTCAATCTGTTTTGCACACAATCCACATCCAATAAAACATTTAACTTTTATCTCTATAATAGAAAGAAGCTAACAAGTACTTGAAGTTAAGTAACGCTTTTTTCGAGAGCTGTCTTAATGACATAAAGATGACTTAGGAAGGAAAGCCTGGAGAGTGCTATGGCAGTGATGTGCTATGCTGAAGAGCACATCCAACACTGACCTTTGCTTGTGTTCTCTAGATCTGCAGATGTCAACAGAAATAAAAAGGGGTTGGGTATTTCAAACATAATTATCTTCCAAAATTTTTGACTTATCTAGAATAGTACTCCTACTTTAAAGATGTAGATGGAAAATAACGTATTATTTCTGTAAATAGGTATATCACTATACCTGCCTTAAAATGCTTTTTTCCTTTTTTTTTCTAATATTCTCAACATGTTCTTATACATAAGTATAGTTAAATGAAATATAATGTCCAGATGTTTATGTTAATTATAAGATGAAAAAAAAAAGCACAATCAAATTGTGAATCTCTTGAAAATTCCCTGTTGGATAAAAGCAGGGTATATATCACAAGAATTTATTTTGTGAATTATTGAAATAGATGGTCAATACTGGGAATGTCTAGAATCCTCAACAGTATGCAGCTGTTTGAACTAACTTGCAGTAAAGTGCTCTCACCTTTTTTCTTCTTACTTTCCTGAAACAGTTTTATGCAGCCTAACCTTGCAAATCCATGATTCTAATCAAACCTAGATCTTCCACATCAGCCTGATGCAAAAATGGCCTTGATCCAAAACTAACAGAAATAATTGAACATTTGTACCTGTTTCAAAAGTTTTGGACCAGATCCCATAAATATTATCTTAGTTTGATGATTGTTGAATATAACAAAAATAATTTAAAGAGCTTTAAAATTCAATGTTATGCAGAGGAACCTACATATACAAAATATTTTTTCCAGATTAATATCCAGAAATTATGATATGAAATTTGCAATTATGAATATTAAGAAATCTCATTATAATTGTGTGTACTATTTATTCCTGCATTGGTTTCATGTTTGGTTTGGGTTATTTTCTCCTTTGGGAGAGGAGTTGTTTGGTTGGTTTTCTATGTTTTGAGAAGGATTACAAAATCCTGACTTTTTTTAAAGTTACTTTAGCAAGTGCTTTATAAACCCTTCTATTGAGCCATACTTTCTCTTTGAGTTTCACTGTTACAACAAAAGACTTGGAAACAAGAAGTTATTTCCAAATACAAAACCATTTTTCTAGTAGTCATGATGAATTCTGAAAATGGTACAAGTCCTCTTCTTCTGCAGTGAGGAAAGAGACTTGTATGTATTTGAGAAATAAGATTAAAAATGTCTAGTTAATTCCATGGTAGCAAACCCAATTGCCTACTTCAAAGGGAGCACTACTTTTCCCTTGCAAAGATCAGTCCTATTTGGATACCTAGTCTGTAACAAAATTATAATAATCGTTTTATGAGAAGGAGCCACATCTGACTTCTTTCTTGAAACTCAATTTCTCACAAAACACCCCAAAGAAGTGCTGATGTTGTACATCGCCAAAAATAATTTTTTATTATACTTTCTCTGTGCACAGGCATAAATGATACTGATCTCCTCATGCCTCAGCTTTCCACTTCTCAAAACAGGAGAATAACAAGAATTAGTTATCTCACAACATATCACCTGAGAAAATATTGTCACTGGCTAAAACCTTACTAGAAAGTAGGTCAACAGTCACACGCCACTTTTCAAGCCTGTGCCACAGTCTGTAGTAAGTTCATTAGTACAGACATGAACAAATCAGCTATGTTTCAAGAACCGAGTTTTATAAATTAATTACATGAATTATAAACACTTATACATTACCTAATTGAACGCTCCAACCCTCTGATTCTTTCTTGTTTTGCTTTTATTGGTGATTTAGAATTTTCAGGGACCTCAAAATATCCCAGACATCTTCTATAAGTTATTTTCTCCCAAGAAGAACCCCTAAGGAAAAAGAATCATGTGAAGTGTGGTGCCTTCCCTACTGTGCCCTGTGCACTCTCCCTTGAAGGTTATATTTCAAAGTCATAATTTTTTCAGTGCTCCTGTGGTACATATTGTTCCTTGATTTATGCAAAAGAATACCAAGTATATTATCACCATCACTGTTCTCCTTCATGTTCTTGGGAGGTGGGAAGGAAAGAAAAGAAGTCAATCAGAGGCTTCTGTGCTTAAGCAGCTCTCAGGTTTTAGTTCAATAAGTTGAATCACTTGATACCTTTGAAGATGTTCCTGGTTTTTTTTTTATTATGGGCTTTAAAGAGAAGACCTAGTCTCCTTGCAATTTTAACAAAAATAAAGTTTTCTTTTATGAGCTTTGCTTTATAAGTTTCATCATGCTTTGAAACAGCCATGTTCTGCGCCTCAGGAACAAAACAAAACAAAACAAAAAAAAAGAGAAAAAGAAAAAGTTAAGTCATTCCACAGTACAGGTAAAAGCTATTGGATACTGTTTAGATTGCAGTGATTTTTCTCCCAAGCACATCCTTAATTGCTTAAGAAGGATTATTAATTGCTATTACTGACTGTTCAGCAATCCTAACAGCTTATTGATGAAATGTTATCTTCTTGAGGCTCTAGACTTTGTTTTCATTTACCATGTCATCTCTATGGCTCATTCATTATAATATCAATATTAGCCCAATCTAACCAAATAATTTTTGCTTTTTCAAATTGCTTTCTTCCCCTGTAAAAATAAAACATAGTAGAACCATCACTTTTTGATTTTTAAAACACTACAACATCAGGTTTGTTCCTTTTTTCCTACCCCAAACTTAAAATTCATTAATATACTGCAGTGCTTCTTTCAAGCTTTATTTTGCTTTGTACCTTTGTGTTGGGAATGTTCGTTTTGTCTACTCCCCCTGCCCATCTGCCTATGTACTTTAACAACTTCATATGGTTCAGTATATGAGTGCTGGCTGTGTTCAGATATACCAAGTACTCTTGGTAGTAAAACTAGAACAGGACAAGCAAGATGTTGTTCAGTTGAACTGAAGGTAAAGCTGTATCTGTAATTGCTAAGTACAGCCACAGTACAAAAATCTCATGCTAGAAATATTTCCATTAGCTTTAGCTCTCAACCTTTAGAATGTTTTAATTGCAGCCAGAGGATATGAAGTTCAGCTTGAATTACTCAAAGGACCATAAAAGAACATGACAAGAAAAGTACAGAAAATAAACAACCCCAAAATGTTTTAAGCAAAGTGAAGATTAGTCATTAACCCACAGAAATCTAAGATGCACAGATGAGTACTGTGTAAAGCAAATTTGTGATTGATTAGTATATTCACATCTCAGTGAAAAAACATGAGATTATTATAGTTTATATAAAATACACACTTTAATAGTAAAAGATGAACAATGTGACAGTTAAATGACAGAGTAGAACTCCTTCAGACTTAAGACAAGAAAAAATGAAGCTTGGAGACCAAAAGTTTATTTTGATTGTTTAAATTACATATATTAGCAATGCTATTACTCTTGTTCGGCTCAGAGATAAACTACCTAGAGCACTCAGATCTAAGACTGATACAAACAAACAATATATTGATTTGTTAAAAGATTGGCATTGAAATTTTCATGCAAACTATTGTTTTTGCAAATTAAATCTGAATTTTTAAAAGTTGAGAGTATGAATAAAAAGTAGGATTTAAGCCATAATGATTACTTCTGAATATCTGACACCTTGCAGTGGCACGTTTGAACCTCCAAAATTGCTAGCACATATAATTGATAAGCTTAATGTAATGGAATTCTTTCCATGAAAAAAAATATACACTTTTACTAGTTCTTCACTCACCACCAATCCAGTTCTTTTAGGGATATTAAATATAAAAGAAAAATAATAAAGGAGCTTCTGAAGTTTTAAAAAATAAATAATCACCTCTTTATATAGGCATGTTCAGCTAACAAAAGAAGTACTTGGCCAAAGACATACAAGCCAAAATAAAAACTTGAAGAATAAAGGAAATAAATATACTGTGTTATAATGTAACAACTAAGCTGTGCATCCTTTTACCCTGTCCATCCTTTCGTCTTCACTTCTTTCAGCACTTTCAACATTAAAAGTTAAAATACAATGAAAGATCCATGTTTTATGTAGAAAGTTGTCAAACTTCATGAAGATTCAGAAGACACAACACATGTCTAGAAAGGATATCTACATTTTTTTCCTAAAATGAATATTTTTGCATTTGAGAGGTATTCATCCCTCATGTATTAAAAAGATAAGCATTTATTATCTGGTTAATAAAAAGCCAAGGCAAAAACATCAGGGGCTTTCAAAATAATTGTATGTGAATTTGATCAGCAGAATGTTATTAACACTGCAAGATGAAAAACAAACAGGATGGAAACTTGCATTTGGAGACATCATTATATTCTATTTTTGAAGAACAGAAGCAAACAAATCTTTGTTTAAGATTCAGGACGTGCTCAGCTCACCAGTATTATATTAGAAAAATTTTAATTCTCTGCAAATCCACAGGATAGCAGATGTGTCTTAGAAGAATATGAGGCTATAGAGCTCACCACACTTGAATCATCTATTTCATTTGGGTTTGATAGAACTTTTTATATGATTCTCACCTAACAAAGGGAACATTGCTAATTGTCTGACACCTAAAGTAAAAGATTTTGGTAAGTCTGCATACATGTGTTTCAGTTAGTTCTGTTTCTCCCTCTCACAAAAATACATGCAGGAAAATTATGACTCCTTCAGGTATGCAATATTTGAAACCTGTCTAAGATTTCTCTGGTCTGAAAGCTTATGCTGAACATTTACAGTTGCTAGGTGATATCCAAGTGGTGGTCAGTAATTGTGATTGAAGATGTATGGCTTTCACAGCAAATTTCCATTTCCTCATTGGGGATCAGGAAAAATAAAAGGCAGATTTTTGTAGAAGCAGTTCAAGATTTAGTCACCATCAACATATGACAAAGATGTAGTGAATGTTCATGTTGTTATTATTCAGTTCTGATCAGTTAAATCAAGCATGAAAAGGAGAAAGGAGTGCTGCTGAAACAGATGAATGAGTGAAATCTTACATTTCAGTAACTACTTTCCAATAGCTCTTTTGCAATATTTCTCAGTTTTATGCATTAATAATGTTCTGGTCTGCATGACCTCATTGTTACAAGGATAATAATGTTCTACAGCTAGTCTATAATCCATAAATTTTGCAGCCTTGTAAAGACCAGTGTAAAAGACAGTGCAGTCCCCTTTAAGCATGTGAACTTATTAATTTATAATTGCAATTAGGCTACATAGTTAGTTTTAGACTGAGACTCCTAACAAAGGTATAAAAAATACTATATGGAAACATGTTCCTGTTGCAATTTCCTGAAACTGAATTTTTTTGCATGCAGATAACAGAAAAGTAAATAAGCTTGATTTCCTTCAACCTTCCCATACTCTTTCACAAACCACTACTCTTTTCAAGGTTTCTCTTAGGCAGAATGAATCCATGCCAAAAAGTTTTAAGATTGACCTTTTGCAATTCTGCAGCAAACTATATTACAGGAATGAAACAGCATCCAGGTTATGAGACAATGAGAGACGCAAATAAATTGAAATCTTTGGTCCAGATTCGTCAATTATTTGGGAGAGCTTCTTTCTGTATTCAGTGATCGATTGGTAGATGGTAATTACACAATGATCAGCTGAAACAAACCATTTCAGGAATGACACACAATTATACAGAGAGCTTGAAGTAGATAGAAAAAGAAGTATAAGCTTTCATTGTTTTGTTGGTCAGCTTTATAAGAAAGAATAATAGATTGTGGTCTATAATAAGAGGCAATAAAGTATAATAAGAAAAGAGGAAAGCCATAAATGAGAACGGAGGGAGACACAAACCTGACAAACATAAATGAGACAATGACCAGAAACAAATGTGATCAAGTCACACAAATGGATGGGCTACCAAGAAACTGCAGGCTAACCAGAAGTTTGCTGCTGATAAGCATGCAAACTTGAGTGTCCAGGATGTTGCCAGGGATCTTGGAGTTACACAAATGGATGGGAGAATGTGCACTGAAAGGGGAAGGAATAAAGTGGGAATATACAGACGGCTATGAAATAGGTTGGTCACTTGTAAAACAGGGCTGGGCAGAATGCTTCTCTCACTGAGCCCTTCACCTCCTTGCCACAGTCTCTCCTGTCTTCATGTTATATAAATCCCTTCTTGACTATCTCTGTGTAGTCCCACATTCTATGGTTTGTGTGTGTGTGTCTGTGTGTGTCTGCCGCAGGGACTAGGTGCCAGCTACTGGCAGGACCAGAGTGATTGGATCTGGTGTCAGCAACTGGAGTCAGGTCAGAGGTGTTGGCTGTGAACTGGTCAGGGATGTTGGCCAGACAAAAGGTCATGTTGATACTTGAGGCATCTGTTAATGTGAGTGTTTGTGTGAATCAAGAGCATATTGAGAGTGTGCTCTCAATACTGAGCTTCAGTCTCTACCAGTCTACCACCCAGGAGGATGGTTGGCTGTCTTGGCTTGTGTTCATGTCAGTCCTGCATGCAGGTGATGCTGAAGGCAGCTCTTTTTCTGTGCCAGTCTGTGTCACTATCGTGTGTTGTGTCTGTGTGCACCCTTTTTAGTATCAAACACACAGTAAGTTTCCTTTTATTCTCTGGTTCACTTATTTCTTTTTATGGCTTATTTAGTGTTACCTGACACCTCACACATAATTGAGAAACCATAAAGACAACACATTAATAAATTTCTTAAATTATCAGAGTTCTCTTAGTAACCCCACTGGAATAGCCTATCTCTGCTCATATAGTTGTTAACTTAAATCGGAGAGAGAACTGACAAAACGATCAAATACTTCCACCCATATTGACTATCCAGCTTGATTTACCCTAGCTTAAAAAGTCAGAAATTTAGAACACACTGGTTAATCATTGGTAAGAAGGTCAAGAAGGTTAGCAATTATTCAATTTGCAACTTATCAATAGTTTATTTTTCTTCTCATTACCATTCTCTTCTTCCATCTGGATGTCACATGTGCTTTAATTTATGTTACCAAGGAACAGCATCATATTGAAATGCAATGTGATGTATACACTTTCTGTTGGAAATTATAACAGCCTGTTGAAAATTACATACTTCTAGTTACAGTTTTACAAAATATGATCTAAATTGCTCACCATACTGTCACATTAAGAACCCAAGAAAATCTCATAGGGCTGTGTTTTATGTTGCTGGTATTCTTCAGTACAAGACATAGCTCAACTGTCTGACCTTTCAATCTACAGAAACTAACTGAAAATACAAATATCAAGTACAATACTTCTTCCTAGTCTGAAACTTAGCAATTTACATTGAAATGTAAAGTTATAATATCCTCTTTTTTGACATGAAACCTGTCAAGAGGGAAAGGGTAAAATAAGCAACTATTTTTTTGTTTAGTTTAAAAAGGTAAGTAAAAAGTGCTATGAGTTAGGTTTGGGTTCTTTCAGTCCGTGGAAAAAAGTATCAGGAAATTGATGCCAAAATTGAATAAAACACTGTATTCTACCTGATAAATACAAGTTCTATCATCTAGTGAAAAACTGTGGGTATGGAATAGTGAGAAAAGGATTTTCACTCTGTATCAGAGAAGAATCTTGATAGTGACCTTGATGTTTCTAAGTAAACATTACATATAGCTCTAGAAACATTTCTTTTGTGCTCCACAACTACTGATGATGTATCTTGAATTTTTCTTCCTGAAATTTAAAACTAGCAGGAAATTCAACCACCAGACAAGATACAATCACAGAATTGAATAATCATAGAATATCCCAAGTTGGTAGGGACCCACAAGGATCATCTCTTTATCAAACTCCTGGCCCTGCACAGGTCACCCCCAGTATGAACACTGGAACTTCAGAAGAGAAATAATGAAGTATGATATAATCACAATGTTCAAAAAAGCATGTAAAACATACACATCAGGATGAAATATTTATTTTTTCTATTCTAATGTGGGTGTGGAAAAAGAAAGCCAACACCAGAGTGTGACATAGACTCCAGCTTTTAAATTAAGATACTGGTATATGATACTGCTTATACAAGCAGCTCAGATACTTGGTGAAAGGAAGACTGTAGTACACATTAAAAGAAAGTACGCTGCAGTAAAAAAGGTGGAAAATTCAGCTGTGCAGAAAAAAAGCCACAACAACATGAGTTAACACTTACATAAAACTGTACCAGAGAATTTCTATTGAATTAAATTTAAAACTGTAAGGAAAAATAGTCTGGGTGGGGGGTTTTTTGTTGGTTTTTTTTTATGTCATTTAACATGTGAGACATAAGGGAACAACAATTTAGTAATAATTGAAGGAAGGCTGGAAAAGCCAAAAATCATCCAAAATCTGGTTTTGAGATGTCAAAAGAGAGGCAAGTAGAATCATACAAAGCACAGTTAGCGAATGTTAGACAATATTAAGAAAGGAATGGAAAATACCACTATCCTACTGACTCACCCCAAACATTCCCCTTCAATGCTCTTACATATGCAGAGGTGCAAAAAGGACTTAAAATTCATATGAGATTGAGATAGCTCAAAACCAGAATAATCATGTTCCTCCATCTTATATCTGTATATTAATGCATGAATGAAAAGGCACTGCAACTGTTCAGGGATGAACCATCTAATTCCCAAGGTGACTAGATAATTTAGATGTGAAGTTTCATTTTTCAAATGTAGGTCAGGCATCCAATTGGACATATCCAGAGGGAATTCACTTTCAAGTCACTCTTCTATTATCTTCAAAATGCTACTTAGGATATTTAGAAATATCTGTTGACTTAAGAATGTGGAAATTGAAAATACTGATCCTCTCAAAATACTGACACTTAAACAACACTGCACCATTAATAGGGAAAAAAAGGTAATCAAATATATCAAGTCTGCATCATTACAAAGCATTTCCTGGAAGCCTTAAGGTGAACAGTGATCCTGATGATGCTATTCTCTTCATCCGCATCTAATGCTTTGTATACTATGACGAAATATATTTTGCTGATGGACATTTTAAAGATGAAAACATTGAACAACATCTAAAATTTTCACCATACAGGAAAGTTCATGGTCTCCAGCAGTAAAACAGTTCAGACAAACTGCAATAATAACCTCACAAATACATCTTTTAGGCAGAGTATTTTGTGATGTTGACCTATACCATTTGATGCATGGAATATGTTTTTCTTTCCTGTTACAAATCAATCATTCTAGAACCCCATTAAGGTTGTTACTGTACAGAAAGTAATTACAGCACTAAGTTTTAGGTCATCAGAATCTAAACAAAAGTGATGACCTGAAACAGATTTTGGTAAGATTTCACATTATACCAATTCCCTGAAAGCAATATATACTAGACTGTTGGTATCTGTTTGTTTTGTTCTAATAAAACACGCTTACTCTGTCCCATCTAAAATGCAGTTGATGAGCCAACAAATTCATAATAAGTACTTAGTACCTGAAAAGCCATTACAGACCCAGAAATAAGCTCAGCTGATGAAAGCATGATGCTAAAAACACCAAGTTCACAGGTTTGACTCCTGTATGAGGTATTTGCTTTAAGAGTCGGACTTGATGATGCTTGTGGGTCAGAATATTGTTATTCTGTAAAAAAATTAGGACCATGACACGTGTTGCACATACACTGAGAGTAAATAATGACCCTCAAATTCTGATGACTTTTTTGTGGTTTTTAGTCTTTTTTCTTCCAGAACTTCATATATGTAAATAATATTTTTTCATTTCCATCTAAAATGTATTCAGGAACAAAGTCAATAGTGTTGACAAATCCAACCTCCTGAAATGTTTCAAGTTGTTTTGGTGGAGAATGAATTTTCAGAGATTTCTGATTTCACAGATTCCTGTTGGTTGTGTAGCTTTAGCAAACAAGTACCAGACAGAACTAAAGACCTGAAGTTTCCCTATTGTATTATTCAGGGTGCTTTTCATGGGGGCATATTTTGTTCAAGATCTTATCGATTCATATATTTTGAAGTATTACAAGTTCCCTTGTGACACTCTAACAGTGAGCCTCTAGCAGCTCACTCCATCTTTGATGTAAAGTTCTAAGCACTGGCTTGTTGAATGATACATTTAAAACCAAAGACAGACAGAAATGCCAGTGACCCTGAGACCATGTTTAGCAGGTGAGTCAGAAGACCTGCAGTGTCTTTTCACACAAGAAGAAGAACGTAAACCTTCCTCACGGGAAGAGATCTTGGAAACTGCTGCGTTTTTTTACCCTAAACCATAAACAAAACCTGAATTATGTGGAGGACTCATGTCCTGATTAAAGATTAAATGTATTTTACATTGCATTGCTATTAAAAAAACAGTAATGCCAAAAACCGAGGACTATACTTAAGCTCCCACCTTTAGGTAATACTGAAATGAGTAAACCTACTCTTCATTTTTGTTTTGTTTTTATCTCCATATCACATGGACACAAAATTCTTAGAATCTTAAATAAGAAGGTTGCAAGTAGTCTCTGTTCCCAAAGGATGCTAAAATTGGTGGAATGATAGTCATGACAGAGGGTCTTACATATGTTTCTGCTGTGAGTTTGCTATTAACTACATTTAGGTCACTCATATAGATTTTCTGGATCACCATTCTTTAGTGATAAATGCTTATCTTTTCCCATGTAGTTTTAAAAAATATATGACATAATCGTAAACTAGAATTTGTAAAACATATATTTATCTGTTGAACATAGCCTCTATTTTTGTTCTTCTGAAGCAACTGTACAGATAGCATATGCAACCCTTTAATTCATTTCATATTTGAAACCACTTTATAAGGTATGGGATTTTCTCCATTACTTTAAAGGCATACACAGGTTATGAGAGTTTCTGAATAGTGCAAGTGGAAGTTTTTCATATGATATTACTTCTGTTCCCTAAATGAGTGATAACAAAACCCAAATGTTTTTCCTGAATGTTATTTCTCAGCATTTTACACAGAACAGTAGTACTCCATTAAATGAATCATGATACACTAGACATGGCATAAGATTATAGATACAACAAGTTATATTCAATCGGAGTACATATCATGAATTATTACTAGCACAGCTCTATATCTGAATTACACTTTCATACTTTAATAATTAAGCAGTGTTCTCCTCATGGTCTTTTAACACTGAGAGAAATATAGTATGAAGGTATGTATACTAGCATTTTCTCTACAGTGATATCAAGGTATGAAGTAACATAATTATTTGAATCCATTATCGCAGAGATAAAAATTGTATCAACCTAGGAAGACAATTTTTCTTTTACTTAGAAAGAATGTTAAAGAATAAAATTTGTCAAGAAATTGCTTCACTATGACACAAAATCTTGCTTTGAAATTAGTAAGAAAATCCTGAGCATCTTTTAAATCACTGTTATGTAGTTTAACAAACAGATTTTACATTCTTTACACCATTTTTTAAAAGTTTGGGAATAATTCTCATTTATACCAAACTCTGGTTTGAATGAGAAGTAGCCTAACAGATAATACTTTTCACAACTAACTTAAAAGGATGATTGAAGTAATAATGATAAACGGACATGTTACTTCAGCATAATAAACACACATTAGCTTAAATGAAAAGCACAGCCTCTTATTTTTCTTAATAGAGCTAAAATATCAAGGGGAAAAAAGTTAAAATTCAAATTCATCTGAATGCACAGTTTGACAACTAATAGAGTGCAACACTTGAGGAAGTTAATGTGTGAAGATACTGACGTGAGGAAGTTAACATTGTGCTTCAACAATGCAGTTTCCAGCACAGGGAGATACTTTTCTACTTTTTGAGACTTATTATATCAATAAGGAATTTTCAGCAATTTGGCAGGATAGAAAAAAATAAAAGTATTTCCATATTTTCCAGAATGACAGAATCTATGGACCATAAATTACTTTATAAATGACCATTTAAAGGAGATATTTAAAAATTACATTTGATTCTCTAACATTGATAAGAGACTTCAAAAAAACACATTAAATTTCCATAATACTGCCACTATTTCTACTGACCCTTCTTCTAAACAAGGTTTTCATAGGTACTGAAGTTGTAGCTTATTCTAAATAACAAGCAAAAAAATGTCTAAATTAAAGGACAATGGATGTGGGAGAATATGAAGTCAGCTGAAGATAAAAAGATAAGACCCTAAGAATTTTTTAGTTTTAGTGACCATTTTCCCTTTCTTTAAGATTTGACACAAACTTTTCTTACACTGATTTCCTAAAAATCAAAGCTGATGTTTGACACCTTGTTACGTCTTAGAAGGCTGAGAAAGATGCTTGTTTTTTATTTTGTTATTCTGGAATAGGCCTGGACAAAGGCAGAATAAAATTAATCAACAAAGCTTTCCAGTTGAGCAGGTTGTATGGAAAAATATAGGTCACCATAAAGCCTTACAGAAAAAAAAAAAAATTAAAAAAAAATTAAAACTTCAGTTCCTTTCAGTCAAAAACTGGCAGAGTAAGCAGATAATTACTAAGGAGATTATTTACTTTATATAATACTATACACATTAACTTTTACACAGAAACAATTGTAAAGTTATTACAGGGGGAATAGAAGTCTCATTACCATATTAGAAAAAAATTGGATATACTCTAGGAAAGTAACAGCATGATTAAAAACAAAATAAGGCTACACTGAGAAACCAACACTGCACTATATATCTTCCTGTGTGTATACTGCTTTGACAAATGTATCTATTCATACTTCTTCTTAATAAGATTACTCTAGCTACATTGTGTTTTGTGGTGCAGTGTAATCTTTCCAACTCAAAATCATTCTGCAATACAATCTATTCTTGCTGGCATCATATAATTTACTATGTCAGCCAAAAGGGACGGAGATGTTTTATTAATTTTTGGCATTGCAGGCTCAAAAGTTCATTTCTAATTTTAATATGATAGAATTTTCATATCTTCTTATCAAAAACTGAGGGTTGTAGAGAGGACAGGAAAAGCATAATTGAAATACAGTATTTTTGATGGATAGATAGATAGACAGGCAGATACTTCTGTATTCTTTTTTCTCCTTGTAGTGCAAAATAGATCTCTTTAGCTAAGAGAAGATCTAAAGTTTCTTTTAAATATAATCTTCTTAGGAAGTAATGTACATTGTAAAGTGCAAACAAAAAAGTTTCAGACAAAGGGGAAAGAATCCATACTTTTTTCCTACAACTTCAAAACATAATGCAAGCAAATTACAAAAGCTAATTTTTTTTTTTTTTAATCCTAGGATCAATACAGAATAAATTACCTATCAGACGGTTACCGATTTGACTTTTCCATAAAGAACAAATTCTGAACTGCACAGAAGCGCTGATGCACAGGCTATCTCCATCTGGTAATTAAACAAATTGTGATTTTTTTTCAGATACGGTAATGGGAGATTAGGAGGGAACGAGGCAGAGAATTTTCTGCCTCAGCATATCATAAGGCTTTTATATGCACAGGCACAACAAAGACTGGAAAGAGGGGAGAGAAACACAGGAGAGCTCCAGAGACAGCAAAGCATGAACCCTGTCAGTGAGGCATTCCTCCAAGATACTTAAATATTTGGTGATGTGTGAAAACACAAATCAGTTAGGAAATGAAAAGAATACACTGGCCAGGAATATTTACCTTTACATTAATTATATATTTACTATAGAAAGATATAGTAGAACTACCTACTTACTACTGTCACACAGAACTGCTCATTCGTGCTCTCACCATGACAGTGTCTTACTGTCATATGGGCACGTGTTATAGATGTAAAAAGATTGGTAACTACAGAGGGTACCTGATATCTCTTCTTATAGTGCAGCAGCTGTTCATTTGGTTTTCACTCTCCCTTTGACTTCCTATGCCCCAGACCCACTTAAGATTTCTGTTACTTCACCTATTCTAAATTAGCTCAGGCCACCTTCCAAGTGGGTGGAAACTTCCACCATGTGGACAGGAATAAGCAAACCAGAGAAATTAAGTTGTCAAATGTGTGTAGAAAATACATCTAATATTTTTCCCTGTATCTTCATACTTAGATACTGTCACATTGATAGCATGACAAAGTCTTTAAAAAATAGAGGTCAACAGGGAACAAAATAGACCTGCTCAGTCCCTTTGTTTTCATAAGCTTTAAGTCCTATTTAAACTTGAGAGAAAAAAAGGGTTGGAGAAAAGAATAAGAATAAGCATGGTAAATTGTGTTCCATTGTCCTTGAAATTTATGCTCAGAGCATTGCTTGCACAGACCTTTTTGTAATTTTCTTTGTGAAGGCAGTATTTTTTGACACAGACAAACCGTACAACTTCTTTAAGCATCACCTGCCATTCATGATAGGCACAACATCTTTTGCTGCTCATTCAGCCTCATGATTATTTTCTAATTGGTTTCCCCCTTGCTGCTTTGCTGTCAAAATATTCTAACAGCTCTTTAACTACTGTTTAATAACTAACAGCAGCTTCACATATTTTAAAGAACAGAGAAAGATTATTCATTGTTTTACTTCCTTAAAGATTTAGCATAGTGAATAGTCATGACTAAGGGTAATGAATATTATCAGAAGTAGTAGGCTGCACTTCTCCAGTCCCTCCCAGCTCCCAAGATTATTATAAAATAATCTGTAATTTTATTGTAAAAACAGGAGCAGTGATCTGTTTTATCATTCAAAAGGCAAATGCATACTCTTACTATGAAATGTCACACACAACAGCAAGTCTACCAACATAGTCCCAAAACTGTTTCAAAGGAAATAATAAATCATCACAAGAGTTCTGGCAATTTCACATTCACTGTAATAGCGCCTAATGCCTTTTTAATTTCCATTCTCTCAAAATGCAATTATAGAATGTCATAACTGAAATTTTCTTGCAGAATTAAATCAACAACTCCATCTTTGTGTGGAAAAAGATGAAACTATTTAAGAATGGGACAAAAACATCTTTGTCTCACACATCAAAAATAATGGTAGCATAGAGCATCCTTTATGTAGTATTGTCTCCAAGCAGATACATTCCCTCAGCCACAATGTTCCAATTATAAGCCCTTGTCTTTATCCTTCCAGCAATAGGAACTACTTTATATTTCAAATAAAAGCCTGAAAAAACCTCTCAAGAATTGACTTTCTTTTAAAGGTGATAAGAATCATGGCCTATGAACTGGTGAGACATCATACAACTCTGAGACTCCTCTAACGTAAAATTACATTACCAAAGCCAGTTGGAGATGCTGACTAAGATTATTGCTTTGTCCCTATTTTTAATAGCAGAACACAATAATATCACACTTCATTTTGAAGCTAGTAAAAAAAAAAATCACATTACAGAGTACCCAAAGAAAATTCACATATGTTGCATGCTGTAAGAAATGTCACCCCACGTAATTGCCGTGCAATTTGCAATTACAGATAGCTATTTCTGATGTTCTCTCCATGCTTCATTTACAGTGCCACTGAAGAAATCAGGAAATGCTAAACTTTCTGAGGATCAGGGAACAGTCACAATAGGCATCTCAAGAATAATCTTGGGATGGTAAAACTGTGGTTTTATCTGTCATAGTAATGCCAACAGAAACTGGGGAAAAAAAAAAAAAAGTCTTTCTTATTAACTAGTTAAGTCATGAACTTTACAGATGCTGTTGCAACACCAGGGCACCGGTGATGCACCAGTGATTCTTGAGCATTTCATTACTGAAAATTATTTGTTCACAGAGTAGTACTCATGCTGTACATGCATGTAATTGAATTTCTTTTTAAAAAATATCATAAAAATTATGTTTTCTTTAGAATTAGGAGCCATTAAGAGATTTCTGCCTGATGAACTACATTCTAACCTTTCAATGAACTTGTTAGGGTAAGCAATCACTCTTTATTTTCTTTCTCATTAAAATATG
The DNA here is from genome assembly GCA_013397135.1 of Pachyramphus minor. Taxonomy (NCBI): domain Eukaryota; kingdom Metazoa; phylum Chordata; class Aves; order Passeriformes; family Tyrannidae; genus Pachyramphus; species Pachyramphus minor. Next base: position 27,144 of record VYXB01006685.1, read on the forward strand.
TTTGATTCATAAGTTCTTTGCTTGTTGCTCCTGAGCAATTCAGAATAAAGTTATAAGCAGAGCTCTCCCAAGCTTTGCAGAAGCATTTTAAAATTTAGAAAGAAAAATGAGAAACATTTTCCTTTAGATGTGAGTGTGCTTCTCAAAACCACAAATATAATCAGTAGAGCATATGCATTTTCAAGTGATCACAGATTGTAGATTAAGTAGAACCATGGAATTATAAAATGGTTTCAGTTGGAAGGGACCTTTAAATGCCATCTAGTCCAACCCCCCCTACAATAAGCAGGAACATCTCTCACTAGACCATGTTGCTCAAGTCCAGCCTGACCTTGACTGTTTCCATGGGTGTGGCATGTACCACCTCTCTGGGAAACATGATCTAGTGCTTCTACACCCTCATAATAAAAATTTTCTTCCTTCTATCTAGTCTGAATATACCCTTTTTATAGAATCATAGAATCATTAAAGTTGGAAAAGACCTTCAAGATCATCGAGTCCAACCTTTGACCAAATACCACTATGCCAAATAAACTATTGCAATAAGTGCCAAGTCCAGTAATTTCTTGAACAATTCCAGAGCTGGTGACTTCACTACCTCCTTGAGAGGCCCATTCCAATGCTTGACAAACTTCTCTGTGAATAAATTCTTTCCGATGTCCAACCAGAACCTCCCTTATTGCAAAGAGTAATAAAGTCTCTCCCCAGTTTCTTTTTCTCCAGGCTAAACAACCCCAGCTCCCTTAGCCACTCCTCATGACTGACTTATGCTCCAGACCCTTCACCAGCTTCATCGCCCTTCTCTGGACATTCTCCAGCACTTAGTGTCTTAATTGAACTGAGGGGTCCAGAACTGGACAGAGTACTAAAGGTTTAGCCTCACCACTACCAACTTCAGAGGGATGATCACTGCCCCAGTCCTGCTGGCCACACTATTTTTAATACAGTCTGGGACGTCATTAGATTTCTTGGCCACCTGGGCACACTGCTGGCTCATATTTACCTGGCTGTTGACCAGCAATCTGAGGTCCTTTTCCACTGGGCAGCTTTCCTGCCACTCTGCTCCCAGTCTGGAGTTGTTGTGACCCGTTTTTGACCCACTTCACCTTACCTCCTACAGCTGTCTCAGCCCATTGGTCCAGCCTATCCAGAACCCTCTGCAGAGCCTTTCTTCCCTCCAGCAGATCAACACTACTGTCCAACTTAGTTTCATCTGCAAGTTTAGTGCAAAGCCATTACCCCTTGTCCTATTGCTATAAGTCTTACTAAAAAGTCTGTCCCCATCTTTCTTACATATCCTTTTTAAGAAAGACCAAAATTATATCTTTCAAGAGTCTTATCATCACCAGGATGAACAACCTCAAGAAAAGTTATTATATGCAGTTGTGGAATACACAGTCATTAATTAATTAATTAATTAATTAATAATGCACACCATAAGACTCAATCTTTGCATGATATATTGATATTTTGGTGAACATTCTTTAGGACAATGTGCTCTATAACCCAAACACCTATTGGTACTGTAGCATTCCAGTCTGCCTA
>VYXB01006742.1:0-138614 GCA_013397135.1 Pachyramphus minor
CTCCCGCCCTGCTCGACCCGGCGCGGCCCCCGCAGGGGCCTGCGGGGAGCTGGCGTTGCGGGGAGCTGGCGCTTTGGCCCGGGACATTCGCTGCTGCAGTGACCCTTCCGACCGCCCTCCTGCCGGGGCACTGCCCGCTGCGGACCCCTTTGTGCTCGCTCCTCAGACCGAGTGACACGTTTTCCACTGCCCACCTGTGAGGCCTCGGCCGCTGCCGCCTCCTCTCCCGTTGTGGCCGAGTCACCTTGCTCCACTCACTCAGGGGGCCAGGCTCTGTGCTGGGGCCCTTTGCCCCGAGTCGCTGCTTTTGCCGTGTCACCCACCTGCTCCGGCGTGTCTTGTTAAGTAGGCACACCACACCCCCACCCACCCCTCTTAATGTTTAAGGGCACTCGCAGCTTGCCTGGTCCTGCGGGAGAGAGGTGCACCGCGGCTCCCTGCCTGGTGAAAGCAAGCCTGGCGACCCACCGAAAGATTTTTCCAACGGGCAATTTCGCTGCGCCAGGGAAGCTTGTAAACGTCAGCAGAGCTGAGCATTGTTCCCCCTCCAAACCCTGTTAAGCTCTTGTTTGCCCCAGCGCCTCCAGCACTGACGACGATGAAGTGCTCGCATGCTCTGGCTGCTGTTTGCTCTGCTGACCGGTGTCATTGCATTGTTTCCATGGGCTTCCCGGTTTTGTGCAGTGTATCAGCTCTGCGCAGTGGGCATCGAGCTTACACCAACAGCTCTTTGTTCTTGGCACGTGGCATAATTAGCCCAATGGGATCCTGCGTCTACTGGCAGAACACAAATAAAAATAAAAGTGAAACGGCAATCTAATAGTAATAACAATGTGATCCTCTTTAAATCCTCGTCTCAAAGATACTGAAAAAAAATTCATCAAGCCAATCCTAAAATGAGGGAAAGCCAGGACGTCCCTCACCCTTCTGAGAAGCAACATTCCTCGTTTTAATGGCTTCTATTCTGATAGGAGGAGGACCTGCAAACTCATGCAGCTCATGGCTCCAGTCCTCAGTTCCTAGGGGCAGCAAAAACCAGTTTGCCCTTTGTACTGAGACAGGTGTACAATTACTACCTTAACTCTTTCTTTACAAGGGAGTCTCTCTCAGTCATTTTTCTGTGCCTGCAGGCTGATTCCTTAATATGCCACCAGGTTTTAAAGAAGAGATTTTAAAAGTTCCTTTTCTAGTCTGTGCTTTATTCATTGTGTCTACTTGACTTTAATTCTTGCTTTTGCAGTCCCATCCAGTCCAAACCTTTCCTTGCAGATCCCAGTTGCCTTCCTGGGTACCAGAATTAAACACATCCTTTTTCCCTACAAACTTTCCCACTGTGTTATATGTTATCCTGCAGACATCTTACTTTTGTTGTCAGGTCATGTAGTGGGTGAAGACAGGTCACATAACAAGTCCTCCTTCATGGATGTTGGATAACATAAGGCAGGAGGGACCATGGAAGAAGGCTATACCTGGAGAGCAGCTGCCACTTGCTGAGTGCCACACACATTGCATCCAGCACCCTGGGCTTCATGTCCTGCTCTGTGCCACCAGCAGGTAGCTGCAGGCTCATCATCTGGCATGAGGGCTCAGCTGGGGAGGGTGATTCAAACGCAGGTGCTGCAGAAGAGGGATGATAAGGTGGAAGTGAAATGACTTGTTCTGCAAAGAAGCTTTTGTGGTGTGGTCTCATCACTCCTGTTTCTGCAGCTGTCCTCAGCTGTATCAGGCTATCCATAGACTGCAAACTGGCTAATCATCTTAACTTTGCTAAGACTTCTCTATCTTACCAAAAAATTTGTAAGTCATCTGTTAGTGCCTAAGACAAGGACAAATTTTGCAAAAGAATTATTTGGGGTGATATCTGAAAACTCATTTACAACCAGTCTTGGGGACTGTGTGTCTCTCTGGAAATCAGCAATACTCCAGCATCTCTTTTCAAGCAGAATTAACCTTCATTAAAAACAGTCATACTCTCAAACAAAATATCAAACCCACTTTTCTTTATCCTTTCTCTCTATCCTTTCTCTCTCTGTAATAGTCTTTGTCTTTAATTTAAACATCAGCTTGGGCTTATGCCTGTACTCTATAAGCCAGAATGCTTGCCTATAAAGACACAAGGCTCTATGAGACAGGTGAAGTAACATCTGCCTGTTCTTATATTTAGTCTTCCTCATCTTTGCATCATGTCCAAGCCTGCAGGTTTCTGATTCCTACAAAAAGTGTCCTACTTTGAGGAAGAAAGCCTGGGCTCAAAATAAGTCCCTGGCGGATTAGTGTGAAGGCTGTTTCTTAAAGAAAATGGGTTTGAAATAAAAAGTGATTACAAAGTACAGTGCAAATGGATTGTCCCAGCAGCTCTGGTGCCCAAATGCATTTGTGTCAATGTCTTTGAGAACAGGATACATGTTAGCAAGGGCAGTGTGGTGGTATGTATGCATCAGTGATTGTATGTATAATTAGTAATGCTTGAGTGCCACTCAGATATGAATCAGTGAGTCTGTAGAAAAAACATTAAGTCTATTCCACTGCATTTGCTCAGAACAGCGGATAGGTTTTAAAAGAGAGCTTCCAAAGTGCCTGAATTTTATTATGAAGTCTGATGTGAATCATGCTATTCTGAAGGCTTGCAACAGGGACTTGGCAGCAGAGGAGAAACAGATCTACTGAGATGTTGCAGCTAAGCTGTGCACAGATGGTAGACTAAAAGCTCAAGTATAAACAGCATCTTTTACAATGTACACATCAGGCTGGATTCTCAGCTAGTGATTAGACAAAAGTGCTTGTAAGAAAACCCCAGGCTGGAGAAACCCACCATTATGTGGCCTGTGAGGCTGAAAACCAAATCCAATTCAATGGCAGCCAGAGACCAGCCAATGGGTCATTTAGCCAAGCAATCTCTTTTTGCCTTGGGCCATCTTCATGTCAAATACAACAACCATTCCCAGTCAAATAAATACTTTCTTTTTGGGAGGAATTAATCTCTTTACCCAATCAAGTCATGCCCATTCTGTGGGTAAACAAGGGAAGTCTGCACACAGTCCAAGTCCCTGAGATGCAGCCTGGTACAGATCCCAATTCATTTATACACAAGGTCTGTTTCCTCAAGCACAGGAGAATACTAATGCCCTGCACAGAGCTGGCTGTGCCGTGCCTTCATGGTTGTTTGCAGCCTTGCTCTGGGTTGTGAGAAGCTGAACAATCCCCACTGCTTTGCAATGAAAAACACAGGTACAGCATGGATGGCTAGTAATTATGGATGGCTGATAATGATGGAGGGAGCTATGGCCCTCTCATTCTCTCTTGGTAAGCCCATGTCTGATGAGTAAGGGCCATCCTGAATCAATGGGATACAAGCAAGAAAGTTCCCACCATTTTATGTACAGACAGCATTTCATGTCTCTCTGTGAAACTGGGATGGAAGGTCTCAGGGTTGTTTGGCAGCAAGCTGCGGAGTGGAAGGGACAAAACTGCTTTTCTCTAGTCTCAGAGGATCTCTGAGAATAGAGGGTCTGAGGTTCAGCTGGCAAAGGTTGCTGCCCAGTGTTGCATGTACCAGAAGGAGGAAATTAGTGCTTGGCATTAGGAAGAACAGAGAAACAGGAAGACACGTGGACTTACAATGTTTGCATATTTATTTCCTTATTTCCCTTAAAAAAACCTTTGAATTGGCCACACATTACTGTGACTCTAAGAGAGGAAGGATTTATTTATTGGTCGGGTCAAAAATTGAGGGTGATGCAGTGATGAGAGCTGTAACTATGAATACAAACTGCCTAACTTTGAAAAAAATAGAGCAAATAATAACTGTAATTTTTTTGCCGTTTAAACTCCAAGTTAAAAAAAAATAATTGAAGAACTTGGAGTTCCTGGTTATTGTCAGTTTGATAGCATAGTATAAAATAGAAAGAATGCAAAGCACAATTAAAAATTACGGGTTTTGTCAGGTCAAATTTGATAGAAGTACATTCACGGCACCATAAGCAGAATCCTCTTTTATTTGCCCCAAGCTGAGTTTTACTAGCAGATTAATTATATAGAAAAAATAATGGTTACAGTGAACAGCAATAGAAGTGCAGTGGTTGCTGAAGATTGTGGGGCAAGAGGAGACTATTTTAACTTATATTAAGGGAAAATGTGTTTATCAAAAAGTATGTTTTCAGGACTAAGGTATTTTTACTAATTCTGTGTTTTAGGACACACTTTAGTAAATTGTATTAATTTTCCTGATGACCAGTTGCCCTCCCCTGGCTGAAATGAGAAATGCAAGCAATTGAAATTTTGCAGGAGGCTAGACTTGTACAAGGTAAAAGGAAACTCTTCTGCCAGAGACACCACGTAACTGGGAAGCAGACTGGTTATTTTGGATCCTGGTAAGGATCACAGCTGACTATTACAGAGGTGACTGCACTCCCAAACTTGGTATTTTGCAAGAAAAGATTGATTTCCCCTCAATAGGTGCTGGAAAATGCAGCACATAGGGATGTGTCTTCCCAGGCAGGAACTTTTGGACTATTGAATTCTGAATTTTTGTGATCTGTTAAGGAATAGCAAGTATGTGAGCATGTGCTCCAATATATGTTGGATGTCCATCTGACCTTTGGGATGGGAAATTTGCTGGAACAAATCATCAAGATTACCATCCTGTACTTTCATAATTTCTCCCTTTTTAAAAAAAAAATCCTCATAGAAACAAATCTCAAAAGGTCTATTGAGCAGGTCACAGACATCTCTGGATTGAGAAGAGTCCATGACTGTTGCCATGGGCTTGCTCATTTGAGGCAGATAAGAGAGGAAATAACAGATGAGTTTCAAAAATGCATCCCACTCACTAAGGAGCTCTTGCTTGTTCTGCTGAGCTCAGTTCAGTACATGGGCATGCCTGGGCTAACAACATCCACAGTGGGACTTTGTGAAACTTGATGGATCTAGGACTTAACTGAATCATACAATCCTCTTTGTGCCTTTTGCAAGGATCTTTGGCAACCAGAAACTAATTTCCAAGAGGTAGCATTCAGGTTCAGTCCTTTTAAACACCTGTAGATATGGATAAACACCTAAGAACTTGACCTTACTCCTGAGGCTTATATAGTAGACACCAAAATTTTTCTTCTTCCTCTTACACAGAAGTATTCCACTTCTTCAGGTGTGCTCTCTCTCTCTCTTTGGAGATACAAGGTGTTTTGTTTGTGGCTTTTGCAGGTGTGCTGGTTTTAGCAGGCGTAAAGTTAATTTTCTTCACAGTGGCTAGTGTGGGGCTCTGTTTTGCATTTGTGCAGAGTACAGTGTTGATAATATGGAGATATTTTTGTTACTGCTGAGCACTGCTTACACAGAGCCAGGGCCTTTTCTGCTTTTTGTCACGCTGGTGAGGAAGTTGGGGGTGCATGAGAGGTTGGGAAGAGACACAACAGGGACAGCTGACCCCAATTGACCAAAGGGATATTCCACACCATATGACATCATGCTTAGTATATAAAGTCAGGGAAAGAAGGGAGAAGGGGGGACGTTTGGAGTGATGGTGTTTGTCTGTCCAAGTAACCATTGCCCTTGATGGGGACCTGCTCTCCTGGAGATGGTTGAACACCTGCCTGCTCATGGGAAGCAGCAAATTAATTCCTTATTTTGCTTTGGTTTTGTGTGGCTTTTGTTTTCCCTATTAAACTGTTTTTATCTCAACCCATGAGTTTTCTAGCTTTTACCCTTCCAGATCTCTCACAGATCCTATTGGTTGGGACCAAGCAAGTGGCTGTGTGGGGCTTGATTGCAGGCTGGGGTTAAACCACGACAGCAGAAGAGACCTTACTTGAATCACAACGTCCTGTTCAGAGGGCAAAAAGAATATCCTCCATTCCCTTCAGGAACCAAGTAGGATCTTGTTTCTAAAGACAGCCTGTGGAAGCACAATAGGTTCCACTTATTACCTTCTTTTGATATAGTACTTACAGATTGAAGTAATATTCCAGATTTTATGTGCAGCTTTGCACTTCGAGTTTACAAAATGCCAAAGCACCATGAGATTCGTCCCCTCCCACAAGATTTGAGCAATTTTGCTTAATATCTTTCCATAACAGTGTTTCTGAGGTTAGGCTGCCTGGATAAGTATAAGCATTTTCCTGCACGGTAGGAAGAAGGAGCCAGAGTGCTGATTAGATTACTCTCCTCCTAAGTTCATAACTTGAATCCAGAGTTGAATGGATCTGCCCTTGTCTTTCAAAATAAGAAGAACAGAATAGGCACTAGAGAGACATGGGCATATCTGGGCAGATCTCATATATAATTCACTTCTGGAACCCATGTTGACCTGGACCAGCTCTGTCTGTGATAGAAGGCCAAATAAGTGTGTTAAAACACTCAACTACTTCTTGACAGTTCTTTTAACTGTCTGTTGCCTTGGATTGAGAGGAATGATCATTGGTGACCCCTCTTGATCTGCATTGGGGGTGCGCCAGGCCAGATGCTGTTGCTTAGGCAGTATGATTTCCACACTCCACGGTTAAGAGACTGGTGAGAAGTCATGTCTTTCAGTCCAGTTAACATGAAAACTTCAGAAAACCCAGGGAAGGAGAAGAACCCAGTTCAAGGTCTGCCAGTGTAAATGAAAGAACTAACTCAGAAACTGGTACCAGCAGGCTGGGTATTTTCTCAGGGAATTGTGTGCAACTCTGGCACAATTTACCTGAAGAAGCAAGGCGAGTGGAACAAACAATCCTATGACACTAATAGCTCTTACATAAGCTCAGTTCCACAAAAGTATTTAGAGACTTATTTGCCTTCAGCTTCATTTGTAAAGGCATCCAAGTTTCTCCTTGCTATGTTAAGCCATTTTAAATCTCGCATTGGAAAGAATCTCTTTTCCACCTTTGCCTCCCTCTCTTTCTCACACAGATGCATGATTCAATGACCACATGGGCAGTGAGGTGCCAACATGTGCTCCTGCATCACCTTCTTAGGCAGTAAAGCTGCAGTGAACCTCGTGGAGGAATTACATCCTTGAGGTCTGCTGACAACTTGCAATCAGTCATGTGTCTTTCTTCCACTTGGTGTCTCCCTTTAGTCTCAGATCTGGGGCTAGAACTCCAGTAGCACTCTCCTGGGAACAAATATTTGTTATTTGCATCATATAAAGACCCTAAAGTTTCAGTGGTGCACCAAGACTCCAAAGTGATTTGCAACATAGAGAACTCACAAAATGTGAAACTCCCTTTCACTCCCCTCCCAGCTGTATATCTTTGCTATATGCTCCCCATCAGTTTTAAATGTGTGTAGGAAATTGAAATATTTCTTTTTGGTTACTGTTTTTCTTTGTGAAAATAATATATTCATTGTATAATTTGATATAATTCTTGTTGCAGAGAGCTGGGGCTGGTTTGACTCGTCCTCTAACAAGTGCTAGAGAAGTTCACAGGCATGCAAGAGAAACAAAAAAGTGTTACTTCACTGACTTAATAAAACAGCATTTTCAAAGGGATAATTTCAAAATAACGTCAAATAAAAGCCCAGTCTTTCCCCTTGTGCACAAACAGAAAAGGCAAGGGATACTTTTAATATTTCTTTATATTTTAGTTTAAAAAAATTTGAAGGGGAGAGGTAATTTCAACTTTTTTGCACTAGAACCCAATTTATATAAGTCTTATGATATATAAGACTTGGTTGATAGGGAAATCTATAAGGTTGGATTCCTTTTCAATTTGTGTGTAGTGGAAGCCAGTTTTTCAATGACAAAAGCTACTGAAACTCCCTGCTTTGAAAGACTTTAGATATTTTCTGCTACATGGAAAACATTTAGAGCATAAATGCCTTAATGTGCTTGATTCACTCCTGTTTCTGGGCTTTTCTGTTTTTCCAGTTCGTCCGAGATTAAATCTCTGAGAGAAAGTGGTCCAAATCTAATGTGTTTGGCAGTACTCTCAAATAAAAGTTCCTTTCTCAAAAGACTTCTTGGTGTCTTGCTTAATTCTGATCTGGAGACCTAGAGACTAGACTCTCAGCTAGCATAAATGAGGGAAGTATACCACATAACAGCAGCCGAGGATCTGGAAAATAGTATCTACCAATAATGTCTTACTTCATGTGGGTTCTACCCAAATAATTCACTAGCCCTCCTGTGGGAGAACAAAGCACTGTATATTTCCTTTTACGAGCTGTTTTGTGCATAAATGCTCTTTGCAGCCCTAGTACATCTTCACTGAAACCAGTGAGAGCAAGTTTACAAAATTTTTGGGCATCTTATTTTCAAATCCCTTCAAAACAACAGAGGAATGTTCATCAGATTGCAGATTCCCAATGCAAAGTAACTGTGAAGTGCGCCAGCATTTTCTTAGAGCAGATGCTGAGATAACATCATCCTTTTGCTGTGGGATCAGTACAGTATCCTGGATTTCAGGGCTGTGGGATACACAGTTTGGATAAGGATGGACGTGCCATCTAGTGGCTGCATGTCCCGATTGCTTGGACAATCTTATCTCAAATTATTAACAGGATCCTCGCTGCTCTCAGGAAAGTAGAAAAATAGGCATCACAGAGTCTTATCCGAAAATCTTAACTGGTCCATCTCTTCTATACAGCACCAAGCTGGAAGATCTCTATATCAGGCCTCGTTTCATTAGCTGTATTTTCAACAACCAGTGTTTCCAATGGCCAATCCATCAGGTGTTTGTCCATGGTCACTTCCTCTGACCAAAGAAAAGGAGCTTCTGTGGGTGAAGGTTTCCCTTTCTAAAATGTCTCCGCCCTCTTCCACTTGCAAGACTTTTCACTCATACTCTTTTGAGCTGTCTTAGCAGCTCCTCTTAGTCCCCAGTGCAAGGATACCACAGGGGTGGCAGCACTGCAGAGAAGGCTCTGTAGCAAGTTATAAACAACTCTTTAATTCTAGTCCTCATGCCAAAAACTGACTAAGGCTGCTATGAAAGGGTTGTTAGATGTGGGAAAGCAATTTTCAACCCTCAGGATCCTTCTTGCCACCAGCAGAGTTTCCCCAGTGAGAAGAAGGCAGAGAGGCATATTCCACACTGTCTCTAGGCACCCTCCACCGAGCCAGCACTGAGCAATCCCATACATCAGTCCAATATCAAATGCAACCACAGAGGAGGCTTTCCCTTATCTTTCAGGACAATTACCAAGCTATACATCACTTGAACAGTCTGGGAACTATGGGAGATTGTGGTTTCTGGTGAAACGGGAAAATCTTTTCATGGTTAGCACTGGCAATGAAATTTGTAGCCCACCTCCATCTGGGCTGAGCCACGGGTGATCATTCTCTGAGATGAGCTTCCCTCAATGTCAGAGGGCAAATAAATAACTAACTACATGTGAATGTGCGTTTCAAGGAAAAATCATGCTTTTTTTTCCTTCTCCCCTCCTGCCCCTCATTTTGCCTTGGAGAAGTTACGGGTTTCCTCAGGTCCTCAGAGAGGTTGAAAACTGTCCAAAATGTGCTTCAGGAAAGTGATCATTCAAAGTGAATCAGTTTCCAGTGTCTGTTCACCATCTGTGTGCCTTTAGGAGATTGTCACACTTTCGGCTGGCTTCATCCATCTCTCTAATTCCTTGGTTACAGTCAAAACAGTTTTAAAAGGGTTCGGTTCCCACAGTGGGAAAGTCACTGGGACGCTGCCTGCTAGCATCACTTCACCCACGAGCAGCTGACGCCTCATGGAAAACTTTGAAAAGCAAATTTCTCCTCTGAGTCAGTTCTGCTGATGTAGCTTCTACTCTGAGAACTACCCTGCTCTCTTCTGTTTCTGTATTGTAAGGCCATTTGTATGAGAAGAGGATCCTGCTTTCCTGGAACAATGCACTGCCTTTGGTGAACTCATAAGCATCTGTGGCATTGGTTCACCCACTCTGAACGACCTGAACTAGTTGATTTTCAGGCAGAAGGAGTCTGATACGATGAGCCATGGCTTTCTGGTCTGACATGTTTTGAATTATTATTCCGCCTCTGTTGCATTTTTCATAGAAATGCCCCAAGCCACTGACAGACTCGGTTTAGCAATAAAGCAATAATCATCTCCACAGCAGCTAAGGGGATGCCAACAAAGATGCTATGTGGCTGAGTCATCTTCATATTGCAATAGTTCTGCCACACTAGCCACCCTACAAAATTTAGCAGGCCCAGACTTTTCAGCTGGGATAATTCATCTTTTGCAGTCTCTCTCAATAAGCTTCAGTAACTAAAAGTGTGAAAAAAAGAGCCCCTTTCATTGCAGAAGACAACTGATGGTCTCACCACCTAAAGTGCTGACTGCCCCAATATGTATCTTCATTAAATGTGGCAGTCAGTGAGAAGGTTTGGAAAAAAACAGTCCTTTCATTGTCTGAGAGCTAAATGAACGATCCCATAGCACCCACTGATCTGTCACTAACAGCTCAGACTGTTGGCCAATGGCTGGATTTCTAGTGCAGATCATGGCAGCTAAAAAGGAGTTCGATATGTGAATAATCATGGGGGATCAGGGTCAGGATTAGATAGAGGAAGCAGGAGCCCAAAGTTCACTTTACTGTGAGTGAATGGTTACGTCATATTATTTTTCTACTCTCTAGAGGAATAGTTGCTTCCATGTTGTGAGCAGGAACAGGTGTCTCCACAGCTTTTCTTGCCTGTTCTCATCTCTCATCTTGCCACCTCTCACTGCAACATGAAAACTGTTTGACTTTGCGCTGTTAGACCATCTATCTGTGCTAGATCCATCCCTGCAGGGCAGAGCTTCTGTTGTCTCACTTTACGTTCAGTAAGGCTCTCTGCAACCTGCTCAAGTGTGAATTAACTGGGGGTCTCCTCACTCACCTCTTCTATAGCATCATTTGTAGACTGACTTTTTAGATGTGACATCAAAAAGCTGTGTCCAGTTCTCAAACTCTTATGTCACTACGCAGAATCTTGGACACAACTGAAGGGACAGGCCGCATGTTGTGTCCTGTGGTTGCACACACCACCACACTCTGACAGCAGTGGGTACCTGGCCCTTTCCACTCTAAGGATGACTGCATGACCAGGATCAGGGAAGGGGCCAGTTTCTGGTGGCCTCAGGAACTAGCCTGCTTTATCCTGACAGTGTAGAGGTCCAAGTGGACATTTATAACATGACTCCCCACAAGGGATTTATGGCTTGGCTCTGCACTGTGGCAAGCTGCTAAATACTCAGAGTATGGTATAAATTGGTTGGAGGAGAGGCACAAAGCCAGAGCTCTACAAGCAACTCGGAGGAGGTCTTGCCGACCATGATGTGTGTGGCAAAATGATGGCCAAGGAGGCTGCTACCATAAATGTGGTTATCACATGTGTTGCTCTAGTAGATGCAGCATCATGTAAATATTTTAAGACTTAGAACTCTTAAAATGGTATTCTACAAGCACAGGGTTGTTTCTTCTGCATCTCTTTTCTGCACTACCAGAAGGAATGAGTGTATCTCTCCATCCCTATTTCACTTTTCCCTTGTGTGTACTAAGACAAAACAAAATGAGGGTGAAGATGGAGCCAATAAGGAAGAAAAATATGTGTTTGCATTTCCAACACGCAAACAGTCTCACTTTGACCTTGAAGCACACTCTGGACCCTAGCTGAACGCCAGCCACTTTTTGTGTGTTTGCCAGTGTTGGGCTGAGAAGGGAACATCAGTGTGTGGCATTAGCCAACTATATTCCTTCCTAAGTTCCCTCTGCTGGCCTGAAGATTAGTGTGCCACAGCAACACGAACCCAAAGCCTCACAGGGCTCGGGTGTGCTTCTTGGCTTTCCAGCACACCATTTCAATGTGTACTGAGGGGCTCTGGTGATGGAGGCGAAGGCTCTGGTTATGATCACACTAAGAGCTGAGTGTTACTAGAGGTCATCACTACTGATAGTTCTCGCCTGTGTGAGAGAAGCAACTTGGTTTTCATCCAAACCTTAGACTCAACGGCACTGAACCCATCACCACATCTGCTTGCACAGCCTCACAGCCCCTCACTGGCAGGCTCAATAGAGAGGATAGTGATGAAATATGCAAAGTGTAAAGACTGATGACACAGTGTCTTTTGTGGAGATAAAGGGAGCCTGATCCCTTTCATCACTGCTTAAGCAATTGTTTCAAATATCTTTGCCTAGCTTTTGTTCTGGTCAGGGTAGAAGGAGGCCTAGTGGCTGCAGGATAACCTTTGCCAGAAAGTACAGCTCTCTGGGCAGGGGTGGGCAGCTCTCACTCCTGGTTCACTGTAGGGTAGCCCCACACTGGGACCTCTCCATCTGCCTTGCCCACATTAGAAAAGCCTGTGTGCAGGGATGTCCCTGCTCCTGTCCGTTGGCATGTCTTGTGAGAAGAAGGGCTCTTCAGAAAGGTTTTTGCTTCTGGCTCAGGAAGAAAAATGCAACACAAACCAGTGACCCTTAGTCCCATCTGACCCCCACTGCAGTCCTTTTTCTAAGCGGAGACCCAGCTCTGCTGTTCCCCAGCATGCAGTATGGCAGCCAGGAGTGTGGCTGCAGAACATCAAAGTTAATTAGCATCCAAAAGCAAATAAATCAATCAATACATTCCCAGACTCCTTAGAAAATCTCATTATTGGGAACCGACCCAGGCAGGGACTCCCAGGAAGAACTACAGAGGAAGAGACTCTCCAAAGCTGTAATTTTTAAGGTTGTACCACTTGGAGAATAATTACAACCAGCAAAACAATGTTCACATCTCACATTAATATAAAGTAATGACTGCATGCCTGTAGCCAGCTAACCACAAAACTGAGAAGAGACTGTCAACTCTTCTGCCCTGCCATAATACAAAGCATGTTGGAAATGCTAACAGCCGCTGCACGCCAGCCTCTTGTCATCCCTCCTTCTTAAAGACACAGACCAAGGGCTTCTTCGGCCTCCAAATGCTGCTTGTACAGGAGATATCGTCACTGATGAGTTTCCTTTCTCTCTAAACTAAAAATGAAAACTAATATGTTTATAATTTTTAGCGAAGCAGACTTTTAAGATAATTTCAGACATTTTTAAAGGCTTTTGTTTCAGAAAAATACTGTTTCCAATTTTGGAAATGTGTCAAATTTGGAAATACCATTTTGTCTTCCTTCCTTTCTACATTATATTTGCTTTAATACCACTTCCAAATGTGTCTCCAGTCTGTGTTTATAGTAAAGTGCAATGAAATAGTGGAAACAAGAAGGACATACAAATTAATGAAATTATAAAATAACTCAAATCAAATAGTATTTTTGAAACTCTAGCACAATTATTATTATAACTGGAAAAAATCTAAGGGATTTTTCTTTGGGAATTTGCACCAAAATCAGTACAATTTTATCACTTTCATTCAAAGTTATTGGAAAGTCTTTCAAATATCCAACCTAAAATCTTCTGAGATGAGCCTCAACAGAAGAGTCTTCATGGAAATTCAGGTCAGGGTTGTACATTAAATTCAGAGACATTTGGGTTTAGTGCAACCAGACTGTAAGATCCCTGAGATATGAACTATATTTTAATTCTGTATCAGGGATTCTGTATCCTTGAGCCATTAGAGAGACGATGAGGCAAATAATAAATACTAGTATATTCACTGTGTATAGTGAATATCGTGAGGTTTTCTCTGTCAGAATCTCACAGGGGAGGCATATTGGAGCAGGTCAGCCCTGGGGAAGGCTGTGCTGTCCTGGCCCTTGGTCTGGTGCTGACTGCCCACGCTGACCTGTGGAGGTGAAACCAGTGAGCAAGACCTGACCCACAGCCAGCAGATCTTGACGCTGAGTTTTAAAAGGAATTCAAAAAGCACTTTGAGCATTAAACTTTCTCCTTGGCAGTCCTGATCTCTGGAAGCAGAATGGGACACACATAATTCCAATCTGTTCCTCAACATTGTATCAATATTTATGACTCTTTAGTCTGACACTTGGGGAAAAAAAAAGGTCATGCAGGGTTAAATATTAAAACAATGAGAGTGAAAATCAGTAATCATGGAATGTGAAATTATCTCCGTTTAGACTGAAATAAAAAGTGAATAAAATATAGCAAGAGTATTCTGGAGATCATGATCCAGAAAGGATACCTTTGTTGCTGGTGACATATATTGAAGAGATTGTTACCAGATCATCCATCATCAGAAGGAGACTTCTGGAAATCAGTTTGAGCACCAGCATGGGCATGGTTTAGAGGCAGTCTCTGCTTTTGGTAGTGTAGGAGGTTCAGGTTACAATCTTTATATGTCAGATTAATTAGCTGTTTTAATCAAAGTGTTCAGGTAGTCACACTATTTTATCAGCAAATTCTTCTGATATGACTTGTTTTGACTCTCTCAGGAGATCTTTCAGGGGTGGTGTGGTCCATTTACGCTTCAGCACCCAGGTTCGCATGCAGGATTTTGTAAGATTTCCCTTTGTTCTCCTTCATCTGTTGTGCTTTTGCAGCTATCTGGAGGATTGGTAAGACAGTTGCTTAGTCATCTAGACAGATGCTTAAACTAGATAAATAACTAAAGAAAAGTCAAAAGGACACTGAGAGCAGAGGTCATACCAAAATCCATGAAGTCAGCAGTGCTGGCAAAGGTTCATGAAAAAGTAGAATGCCTCCATTGTGGTTTCAACAGACTGGAGTAAGTGTAGTGGCAATATTATTTCAACAGCATATGTACAAAGTTTTGCAAATGATGTTCTGCAAAATGGCCAGATCCACAATGATGGGTAGAGTAGAAAATTAATTCATCCCCAGTCAAGAGTGTGGCATGGAGGCCAGATATGCAGGAGGGAAGAGTAGTCTCTTCTAATATTGTTTGGAAACCTGAAAGTATCCCTTTTTCTTCCCCAGGAGGTTAAATACTGACTGAACATGTGTTTAACCTCTGGGTAAGGAGGAGCTGGGAACTCCTTGTATGCATCTTGCCATCTACAGATCCAAGCCTAAGGAGAGGCCCGCCAGCATCTTGAACTGCATGGACAGGAGTGTCCCACGTGGCAGCCACTGAAGACATTCTTTGGCTCATCAGCAGAGCTTAACACTAGAGGCATTCATGCCATACTCAGGGGAGAGACTGCAGGAAAAGGAAACTTCTCTGAATCACATCAGTCCCTTTGCACCCTCCAAACAGCCCAAACTTATCTCCTGTCTTGGTGCAAAGCTGTGACCAGTGGGCTCAGGGAGGGAACAGCTCACTCCTGTGTCACTCTGCTGGCACCCTGTGAGAGAGCAAGGGGAGGGATCTGAAGGGCAAAAAGTGGCCCAAGAAATTGTACTTTCACTCTGTGTCACTGGGAGACCACTCCCAGAGGTCTGTCAGCAGCTGACTTATTTAGGGTAATCTTTATGCTTCTGCAATCCGGTTCGGGGTCAAAAAGCAAAACACAGAAGGTGTCATCATCTCCTGGCTGGAGCCTCACCTTCTTCACTGGGGACAATTGCAGTGAAACAGCGACTCTGGCCCCAATTTGCAAAAAACAGCAGAGCTTCTGGGTGTCCTGTGCCTTCATGTCACTAGGCCGTATGCAGTGAATCTCATTTATCTTCCAACAATCTCAAAAAGCCTGGCAACTGCACCGACACCATCTCGCTCCAACTGAGAACTAAGGAATTTTGCCGCAAGACCCATCTGAAACCCACTTAAGCTTTCCAAGCCCACTGCTCCCTTGGGGTGGGGGAGGTGGGGAGAGAGGCTTGTGTTGATTAATATTAGAAGAAACTCCCCTGAAAGAATGATAGATCATGGCTTGGTGATTTCAGAAACTTTTCTTGTTTCTTTCTTTGATGGGAGGAGGGGGAACTGGAAACAAAAGGCCTAGGAAGGGGGGAATGGAGGGAGGGGTGTGTTTTGAAATCTGCTTCCTTTTGGCCACGCTTGAACTTCCAAGAGCCTGGTTTTGACTGACATCCCTAGGAAATGGGAGAGAAAACTCCATGCTGAGCCAGCTCTCTGCCCAAAAGAGGAAGGAGGAGGCATCTGGCTCCAAGGAGCTGAAATAGATGCCTTTAATGTGTCCATCAGCCAGCATCACAGAGGTACAGTTGGGTTTTTCGGCTGAAGCATTCTGTTCCTGCAGGCTTCCAGGGCCTCTCTACCCCTCTTCGGGGTCCATTTATCTGCGCAGTATATCCACACTCACCAGGAATGCATGCAAGTGGAACAGCAGAGGAAGACCAGACACAGAGCCATCATGTGTGTCCATAGCTAAAAGTAGGGGAATGGAGCCATCTTTGCAAAATCTGGCTTCACCCTTCCTTGCAATCCTCTCTTCCACTGCAGGAGGGATGGCAGAGGACTGGGACTGCTACTCAAAGCATTTCGGAGACATCCAATTTAAGAGCCTGGAGAAGAAGTGTGTTAATAAGGGTATCATCCATGCCAAGCAGCTGCCCCCCTGTCTGCAACTCCAGGACTCTGGCCCATATGTGGGGCACATGTCAGAACAGAGCATCACTGGAAAAATGTGAAAACAGCCCTGACAAGGGAGATCTGCTGCTCGTGTTTCATGGAGTTGGGATGGGAAGATGGCAAGAGTCAGGGAGAGACTGGGGAATAAGGCTGTCAGCATTATCTAGAGCTTGAAAACTTCTGGAGAGACTACAGAGGCACTTTCAGGATGGTTGTGCCAGGATGGATGCTCAGAACAACACATGAGAGCATTGTAATTCTGTCTGTTTCCAGAGAAGCTAAGGTGATGTCTCAGGTGGGCACTCAAAAAAACCAAACCAAAACAAACAACCTTATATTTGTGATTAAGTCTACAGCACCAAACCCACCTTTTTACTTTCTAATGCCTCTTATATCCATCACCCTGGACACATTATCAACTTGGAGTTTGCCCCTGTGGCCAGGCCATGTGTTTATTGCTGTTCTCTGTGTTAGATCTCTTGAGCTGGATAGAAGCTTAGGACATGAGCTCCCTCCTAACAACTAGGAACTTCTAAAAGGCTCTTGTCTGTGGTCTCCAGTTTCCCCTGCCCAAGCAAACAAATTTCTCAGCAGAGAACTTTCAAGTTTCCCCTGAGCAGAATTCAAAGCCTGCTGTCTTTTACTGCATCTTGAAACATTTAGTTGTTTATACTGGCTCTTGTTAACTAGTTGTTTTTTCCGAAAGGAGGAAGACGGGAGTTCCCGTGTTTCTCTTAGCACTGAGTTCTCATTCTATTAATTGATATTCATCACTAGGATATAGGAGGTTAGGCCATGGATCTAACTACCCACATTTGGTGATGTGCCCGTTTCTGGTGATAGGTACTTTCCTAATGCTAACCCTAAGCAGTAGGGTCCAGCAAGCCATTAATGCAGAATGTGGTCAAACCCTCTTAATGAAAAGTGAGGGGAAACAAAGCATACCAGATCTCAGTTCTGCTAGGGAACAAGGACAGTATAAAGCTACTGTAATGCAGTTTGGGAACATATTCACCTTTCTCAAGTCACAAAGATGTTTCTTTGGCATTCTCCTGCCGATGTTTGCCAATTGGCAAGCTCCTGCTGAGTTTGTATTTTATCATGGAAGTTACATGACACATTGTGATGGCCATGAGTCACATCAGAGTGTCTTAAGGAAGCCTGTGTGCTCTGTCTGTCACTTGCAATGCAGGGTTTCTTTGTGTTAGGGAAAAATTGGTACCAAATAAAAGGAATGAAGGTAGCTAATGACTTGAGATGCTGACAGTCTCTCCTTGTGCAGATGACCTGCTATTGTGTTGGACCAAATCCTCTGTTATATGTTACATTTACAAGCAATCAACTGACATTTATGCTGTTTTGGACTGTAGCAGGTGTCCCTGGACTGACAGTTTCTCTGTAAAATCCTCTTTTGTCCTTGGGCTTGTCTTCTGACATTACATCTTCAACTGTGCTCGGGCCAGGCAGTGTCAGCAAGGAAGATTTGCCCTTGCCGAGGAGAGTGTATGATCACCTGACCTCCAGCCATGAGCCACAGAGAGCAAAACTGACTCTACCATGCTCCTCCACCTTGAGGAGCAGTGCCTGGGCTGGCTGCAGAACTTGCCCCTCTGCAGGCATAAGTCCGCATCCCACATCCTGTCTCCAGTTTCTCATGCTGCTTGTGATGAATAGCGAGCCTGGGGAAACACACAAGGGTTTAGCTCCCCATGTTTTAGCTCTCCCAGCACACTGAAATCCTGCCCTCAGTGTTGAGAGACAGTAAGCTTGCACGCGTCCAGACAAGGACTGTACAATGATAGATAATACCAATAAAGCCCTGAGCTGTTCTAGAGAGGGGAAGGTGATTTATCCCCAGCCAGACGGCTGGGCTGAGCAGAGTGGGGAGCGGAAATCCTACAGGAGCTGCGGGGCACACATCAAAACTGCATGTCACTGTGTCCGCGACACCCGGGGCGCCAGTTCAAAGCCATCACGTGCTGCGGCTGGAGACTTAAGGTGATGCCAAGCTAATGAGCAAGCGAAACAATAAATAACCCCAGCGATCATTACGCGTTCCCCCTCCTTGGAGCTCGCCTGCTCCGGCCCTGGTGAGCCAGTGCTTCTCACACCCAATTACTCATGCCGAAGCCCCTCAAATGGAGCCCAGAGCAGGCTCAGCAAACCATTCATCTTTGCAGAGTGGAGCTCTTTCAAGTTTCTCTGCGGCAGCCGCTCTGTTTATTGTTAAGATGAGCACACAGTTTACATGAACTGTTCTTATTTATCTTTGACTTTTACCTTTTAGGTCATTCCTTTGCACATCCGGCACTTTCCAAGTCTTGACCAAACTTTTATTTATGTCTCAGGATTTTCTGTCTGAAACTTTCCAGCTCCCAGTGATGGAAAGGCGAGCTGAGCTCCTGACTGGGGCCTTTTCTCCAGCAGAACTGAAGTCCCTGAGGCAAATCACTCCTCAGGACAGAGATTTAGGAAGCTACTGAAGGGAGGGGATAGGTGGGTTATGTATCATGAGGGGCTGCTCAGATAAGTGCTAGCAGCTGAGTTTTGCGTGACTTTGGGCTCAGGCGGAACATGCAGCCACACTGGGAGAGAGGATGAATGGATACATGGTTTAGGCATCATGAAGGCATGTTGGGAGTTGCATGGCCATGGTGTTTGCTTTGCAGGCTGCTAAAATGCCTGAAGATGGAACAGACTGAGGTATCACCCCCAGAAAGTTTCACATGTTGATCACTGCTGCATGTAGTTACAATCTTTCCCAAATTTCAGGTCTTCCTCAACAGTCACCGCAGCCAGTGCTCCACTGCCTTCAGTGCTCAATTGTGCCTTGTTTTGTGCATCTGCTCTTTGCCATCAGCCTCACTCCAAGCCTTGAGCAGGGCACAAACTCTGTTGCTTTTCAGATCAGCCCTGTAACAGTGACAAGGTAAGGGGAGTCTTTCCATGCCTTGGTGGTGATGTATCCAAACTAATTGGAGCTAGATTTGGGTTCTGCTTGGATTCACAGCCAAGAAATGGAAATATCTTTTATAATTTAATTGTTTATGGTCAAAAGGCATAACTAGGGCAGGGTGTCACCAGGTATGTCCTAATTTACAAGAGCTGGAAATCTGCCTGGCATGTGTTCACACAGGAGGAGAAGATGCTAATACACAGGCTAAGGAAGGAGCACCAAGAGAAGATAACCTCTCCAGTAAATTAATCACCTAGAAAGACAGGACAGAGTGTGAATTGCTTTGCAGTTATCTCACAGACTCAGAGACCTTGAGTCAATCTGGCAGAGCTGTCAGCACCACCACCTCCCCAGAAGGCTTGGAGGTAGTGGGGGATGGAGGAATGGTGCTGGGTTGGCTGTGGCCTCTGTATGGACTGCCAGGCCTCTGCATGGCTCCTCTATCTCCCTTGTCTGTAGCTGTGGGAGGCTGAGGGCGAACTGGCCTCATCCCAGACTCCTGCAGCTTCCAGAGAGGAAGCTGCAGCCCTGCTGCTTGCTGCCACGTTGCATAGTGGAGGAGGCAATCCGAGACAAGTCACTGCCTTCACCAGTTAAGTCTTTCTGTTTCAAAAGAACATCACCAAACCAAAAATTCACATATTTAAATTTCTTTCCAGAGGTTAATAACTTCCACAATGATTAAAATGGAAAGAATTTTTTTAATTGCATATTCCTTTTCACTGTTTGTTGCCTTCTCTGGCCTGGCCAGGAATATATCCCCAAAATTTTTTCTGCCTCTTCTACTCATGATCTCTGAATTTTCTTTCTAGCTCTGTCACCAATGTTATCACTTGTGTTAGCCTGTGCCTGTTACCTTGGCTCCTTGACCTATGAAAGAGTTGAAGAGCTTTTGCATCTCACATGTCAAATCATTACATGCCGGTGGAGTACTGTGAGCACTTTCTCTGAGTGGTACTAAAGAAATGGGATGTCTTCAAAGCACCAAGAATATTTTCTCACCTGCAAGGGTCAGCTTGCATGTGTTTCAGTCCAGAGCTTGTCCATTATAAAACAGCTCAAAAATGTGGAGGGCCAAATTCTGGACTGCATTACACCCACCAGGCCCAAGGGAAGCCATTCAGGTTCTTCACAAGGCAGATGGGCAGGGAGCAGGAGCTGGGCCCACTGACAGAACATGGAAAAGTCCTAATTTCTGGTGTTGTAGAAGTGAGCTGCCAATGCAAGAAGTTGCAGCAAACACTTGAAGGAAAGGAGAGCAGTAATAGGACAGCTTATATCCTTTGAGAGGTTTTGCTGACCTGGAGAGCTGTCAGACACAGCCAGGATGTGTTCAATGTCTTTCTTTCCCCTGAGGACCAGAAAGTGTTAAAAACCCCTGTGATATAGATCTGTGTTCACATTGAATCTACACCCATCATATATATATCGGCATTTGAGGATGGGGGTGGTTTACACATGTCACTGGCCATAACTCAGACTTTTATTATAATTGTGACCATATGGTTAATGGGACCTAATAAACCACTGTTGACCTGGACACTCTCTGCACAAATCTCGTGCTCACTTTCCTTTCTTCCTTGCTTGTCTGGGTGCACTATGCCAAGCAGCTGCAATTCAGTGACTCTAAAATGCCAGTTTTAGTGGTCCCACACCTAGTTAGCTTAGAAAGAATAAAACCCCAAGAAAGCCACATTGCACCATAGCCCAATGGAGACAGGGACTAACTTTCCCAGGGTGACAGGGCAGCTGCTCTATGCATTGGACACACATGAACAGTGTCTGTGTGAAGGCTGGAGCAGGGGACATGGCAGGGACATCAGGCAGGCTCCTCCTGAAACACCAGACGCCCTGGGTGAGCTCCAGTGATTTCTGTGGAATTAATTCCATGCTTCTCCTGATGCAAATAGAGGAATGTTTAGTCAATCATTTCAAAGAACTCTTGCATTCTGTTTTTGGCAGACACGAAGGCTTCCACTTAATGGAAATTAGAACTGGGGGAAAAAAGCTATTAAATCCTATCTCAACTTTTTCCTGTGAACCCAGTGTAAAACTAATCCAGGCCATGTCTCCTTCAACTCCTTATCTAATCTAGTTTTAAAATTACCTAAATGAAGGGCAGGTGATCTCAGCCTTGGAAGGACATTTATTTTTGATCTATGCCATGCTACCATCTCTCTGATTTTTAATAATGCTGCATTGTCACCTGTCTGTCTATGACCTGCCTGCTCAACCATCTCCATTCCCAAAGGGGTAATGCAAATCTTCACCAGGCACGGCTGGACATCTGCTTACCAGTATCAGTTACCTGAGCTCTGCTGCTCCTTGGGCTTTGCATATAGCCCTTTACAAGACCTCACCATCCAAAAATTTCCCCAAGCTTGGTTTCATTGCATTACTCCCAGGAATGCTGCTGCTGACTGATTTTACAGGTGGGGGCCCAGGACAAGAAGCTGCTTAGCTTTCCTAGAGAGCTGAACATATGGGCCTTGGAGGAATGTGTAATCTTGAAGCTATGGGTACTGAGCTTGTGGCTGACACATCAGGCTGAGCCAGGGTAAAGGTTTTGTTTCTTTCTTTTGATCTTGAGCTGAAACTTAATGTTTTTATTATTTGATTGGTGTTTTTGTGATTACATGCACCTGCCAATAATGATATCCAGGCACACTTGTAGGTGGGGTGTTGTTGAAATTAAACTCTCTTTCTTCCCTAAAATGACTGTATAAACACCAATATTAGCTCCTTGTGTCATGTTTAGAAATGAGGGCTCCTGGTGCTGTATGACCCTTTTTGAGCCATACAGAACAGGCACAGAGGAAAGCTCCTCTCCCTCTCCCTCTCCCTCTCTCCTTCTCCCTCTCCCTCTCTTCCTCTTTTTTTCATTTTAACTAAGTTTACCTGCTGTTTGAAAAATGTCATATCTTTGCCACATTGTGCACTTATGATTCTGTTTCTTCTGTCCACATATAGTTCACGTGGCTTCATTTAGGATCTGGTGGTCACAGCTGGAGACATTATGCTGTCTCTGATGGCTTTTGGAACAGTCTGAGTAGATTTTGATACATCTTCAATCATGTTGGGTAGGTATAAACTATTACTCTTACCAGAGCTCTGTGTCTTCTGTGAGTGGAGGGGTTTTTTCCTAACCAGTGGCAGCCTTGGCACTTGGATAGCCATAGGAAACATCAAAGATAGATGGACAAATAGACTGTGCAACGATCCAGAAACATAAACCTATATGTTTAAAAATGTAAAAGCCAAAGGTCTGCATGATGGTTTGGGCTTCAACAGGTGAGATATGAAGGTGAAACCTTCCACGTCAAGAATAACCTGACCTCAAAATGTCCCAGCCCTGGGACGTCTAACCTTCTGCTCCATCCCACTCTTCAAAAAAACCAGCCTTGCCACACTTCCCATTGCAGCCTCCACTCACACCACCCTGGCTATTGCTGCAACCACACAAGTACCGCCTGGCTAACAACTTCCAGGCTGAGGGCTGGTTGCCAGAGCTGGACACAGCCTTGTTAGTTGCAGGGAAGGTGTTAGTGGCAGTACAACCGCCCATGGCTCTGACTGGAGATCATGGTGGGGGCAGTGATTCCCCCACAGTGTCCTCTCCAGCAAGTCCCCACAGGTCAGGCACAGTGACTGATACAAAAAAGCAGCCTCTGAGAGTGCAGCATCATCTTTGCTCATGTTGGAGATCTTTTTCTCTGTTCCTCAGCACAAGCAGCCAAACACAGGTCTGCCCAGGGGTGCAGGCAGAAGCATCCACAGCTCAGAAAGGCTCACCACAATCAGGAACCTTGGCAGGAAGTGTCAGCAGAGGAAGCAAGGGCCAGACAGTGACTGGGAAGCTTTGGGCAGCCTTGGGGCAGTGCTGGGGGACCAGGGGGCAGTACGGGAACCTTTACTGCCATAATATACTTTATCATACACTTTGTACACGTGGGAGGCATCCAGCTCCACAAGCATCCAGCAGCTTTCCTTTGCTTGAAAATAAGTATAAGCAGAGCAAAGAGTGGAGCAGCATGCATGGAGGCACAGCAGAATTTTACCAACAAAGTGTGGTCTGTCTAGTATCACTTCATCCCAGGGTAGTGTGTCACGCTATGCCCCAAAAACAGAATGTTACTCCTCTGAGATAATTTCAGCTGTGCCAGAGGCTGCCAGTCACACAGGAAACAGTCCTTCTGAGCAACACATAACAGACAGACATCATGCCGAATGTCTCTGCCTGCAGGAGGCAAAGCGGGAGGGCTCCCTGTGCCCCACGGGAGGACTGTGCCCGGAGGAGTGGGAGGCATGTGGTCTTCACTCCGAAAATGCTGGCAGTGTTTACAAAGTCAGACACGTCAGCACAGTTACAGTCAGCGAAGTGAGTGTAAAACTGGCCTTGTTACTTCCCAGATCTGAGGGATACGAGGCAAACGCACACAGATGGTCGGCCACTTTCCATAATGAAACACGTCTTTATTGTCCCGAGGAAGCTGCGTTTCACAACCTAAGCATTGAGGCTTGCTTCTTTTTTTATATATTTTATTTTCTCTGCAAACTGTGGGCAGTTTTGCCCCTTTCCTTAAATCAAAAATTGTGGACGATAAATACGTGTTTCATTACTGAGAGCTGGCCAAGCATCTGTGTGCAATGGACTTCATTTTCTTCTCTAGGTTGCTGGCACAAACATTCCCAGACAAAGCCAGAGAGGAAACTGAAGCGAATACAGAGATCTGAGGAAACTTAGGGAGAGCTCAGATTTTGTGGCTGCTTCTTTCTGGTACATGCCCAGCTGCCATATTCCTAATTTTAAATGATGTGGTGAAGTTTAGGCACAGACTGGCTTTGCCAGACTTGAAATACTTGGATGTCTATGCTGTCACAGTTCTCAGAAGCAGCACAAGCTCACAAGAAGTAGATACCGTCCTTTGAGGGATGACTAAATTGGTGCAAGGCTGCCTTGAGCAATTTATCTAGAAAACACATTATGCTATGATCCCTGGGCATTTTTTGTTGTTTTGTTTCTTTCCTCACTGGAGGGATTGAGACCTTAACTCTGTTTGTATGTCTGGACTCAAGGCCCTGGAAGGGCTTGTGAGCACTAGTTTGGAAACATCTTCCCATAAGCTGGTCCTGAGCTCCTCCTCACCAGCAAGGAAGGGATGTGGTGCGAGGTTCAGTCCCCATGAGGGCCATTCATGAGGCTGTAGGATCTTACTAGGATCCTGCCTGTGCAGCAGAAAAGATGCTGCCCTGTCCTGATTTACACTCCTGACAAAATACTTAACAAATACAATACTTTAAAGCATTACCATGTTCACCTTGGGATGAATCCATTCAGAGAAACAGTACAAAGCATCTGGTTGTGATGACAGCTCTGGGACCAGGATGTTTTTGTCCCCAGTGCAATGGAGTTATGCCTGCAAGCATATATTTTGTGAGAAGTAGTTGGCTTTAATGATCTTTAAACAGCCAGTTCTCTTTCTCAGGAAAGACAGAAAGACTAAGAAATAAAAATAGAGGAAGAAGAAAAAGAGAGGACCCCAAGAAAAAGACGAGTCCTTTGTAGCACAAGTGAAAGTATGGGGCTTTTGACCAGGCACCTGAATAATTAGAAGCATGTTTTTTAAAGCTTCTCTATCTGCGTAATTCGTTGCCCGCCTGTGGTGGGTTCCCAAAGACAATAAAGTCTGGGAGGGGCCAGCCAAGTAGGATTCTTGAGAACCGTGATTTTTGCTGTAGGCTCTCTGTGGGAGCCAGGACTGAGCCAGGATATGTGCTTTCCCTTTATAGGGTGGATATGGGCATGGATATGGGCTCAGCTTCTTGCTTGGTGAGGCTGAATTGACTCATGTGTGTGGGTACAGTTTTACACTAGAGTTAGACCCCAGAGCTAAAGCCTTAGCCTGGCTTAATTTCTCCTTACTCATAACCCAAGTCTTGGTCCACATTTACTTGGTCCTGGCTTCAAAATCTGCTTTGTCCTAGGTTAGAAAGCAGGCAGCACAGCAGTACCAATTCAGGTCCAACTCATATTGCATGAGGCAAGGGTGATAAGACACATTCCCACACTGTGTGACAGCAGCATGACTCTCATGCAGTACCTCTGCAGGAGATCCGTGTCTCTCAGGGTGCTCAAAATACAACTTTTAATGGAAAAGTCAGGCATACAAGTGTTTAACCTACACAATTGAAACCAAAGACCATTGAGTCACTAGAAGAAAGTAGATAATTAGCACTTTTACTGGGCTATTGGAAACCTGCCCTAAATATACCAAATGCTTGCAAAATACAGCACATGCGTGTTCCAAATCTATATAATTCATCTTTTCCACTATTTAAATCTCACCTTTAGATTCTTAAATTGCAAGCACAATCAAGTAACTTAATTTGCAAATCCCTTGACTATCTTTGCCTAAAGCACCCAACTTCCGGGGGACCTGACTATCTCGGAGTTTTTGGGTTCTTCTCCTTAGGACATGTTTGAGAAATTAAAAAATCTCTCAGTGAATTCACTGTCTTGTAGACAGTTCTGTTAAAAATCTAAGTAATTTCTGGTGGCAGATTTGAAGAGCAGCTGGTGTCTTGACTGGGCACAATGCAGAGATGAAACTTCACTGAAATGCTGTGGTTGTCTTTTGGAGGAGCCTGTCTGTATCCCTTGAACACAGAAGGGATGAAGAGCCTGGATTCCTGGCTTGGCTGGGCCAGGCTAGGTGCTTGTTGGTGGATGGTAGCATTGAGGAATGAAACAGCAAGAAGCTATAATGCAGCTGAGCATTGATCTGTGTGAGACAGCCAACCTATGATCTAAGCAAAGTGGTTGTGTCACTTGGGAACTAAAACAAGGAAGAAAAATATACTTCCAGTTTACTTCTGTGGTGTCCTCCTCTGTCCTACCTCTTGATACATAAGATGTCCATATGACAGCACATGGAGTGTGTTTGCAGCATATCTGCTTCAGCTCTGGTGTAGCCAGAACCTATGGTTCCCTTCCATGTATTAGGGTTCAGGGTGGGCAATCACCTGGCCAGGTGGGTAACCGGAGTCCTCCATGGTCTTGTACAGCAGGTGCTTAAAGCTCTGCTGTTGATTCTTCTCTGTTGCTGAGTATGGCAGCAGACCACAGCTGGATGTGTACACGATACACAAATTGCTCTGTAGGCACTATGGGGCACATAATCGCACATCTTGTGAAGTGCCACTTGTTAAACTGCAGCTTGGAGGCAGCACTAACCTGCAACTAGAGCCAGGAAAACAGCTTGGTTCTCACAACAGACAAGACTTCATGTTCTTTCTCTCATTAAAAACAAGTGCAACAGTAGATAAAGTAAAAAATCCAGACAGTTCCCAAAGGCATTCAGTGTTTTCACAACACCACCACCAACGAACAAAAAGCCAGTTCTGGTAAGAACAGCATGCCTTTTTTTAGATTGCAAACCTTGGCTAGATGTAATTGCATGAAGTCTTCTTTCTTGGGATTCCTTGTGTTTGTAAGATCAAAGCCCCTCAGGATGCAACAAGAAGACCTACAATAGCCCATGAATTCTCATTTTAATAGAGAATTGTTTTTAAAATAAGCCACAAAGGAAAAAAAAAAAAGAAGGAAAAAAGCAACCAAAATCCAGGTCCTGATGGGATAACATATTTATTCTTTCTCATTTTTGAGAAAGAATTTTATTCTTTCTCTATTTTTGGTTCTGCAAAACAAGTCTTAGAATGCCTTTCCCACATCAGGTTTGTCTCATTAGGGCTGTATTTCCCAGATATTCAAGTAGAGGTGACAAGGAGCAAACAAGGGTTTTGGAAGAACTTTGAAGTAGACAAGACGAAGGCAGAGGTCAGCATGCTGGAAAGAAGGAATGCCATCCAGAGGGACTTTGACAGGCTTGAGAGGTGGGCCTGTGCAAACCTCATGAAGTTCAACAAGGCGAAGTGTGTTGTCCTGCTCCTGGGCCAGGGCAATCCCAAGCNAGTAGAGGTGACAAGGAGCAAACAAGGGTTTTGGAAGAACTTTGAAGTAGACAAGACGAAGGCAGAGGTCAGCATGCTGGAAAGAAGGAATGCCATCCAGAGGGACTTTGACAGGCTTGAGAGGTGGGCCTGTGCAAACCTCATGAAGTTCAACAAGGCGAAGTGCAATGTCCTGCTCCTGGGCCAGGGCAATCCCAAGCACAGGTACAGGTCAGGTGTAGAATGCATTGAGATTAGCCCTGGAGAGAAAGACTTGGGTTGTTCGTGAACAAAAAGCTCAATATGATGCAGCAATGCACACTT
The DNA here is from genome assembly GCA_013397135.1 of Pachyramphus minor. NCBI lineage: Eukaryota > Metazoa > Chordata > Aves > Passeriformes > Tyrannidae > Pachyramphus > Pachyramphus minor. The sequence continues at coordinate 27,564 of VYXB01006742.1, forward strand.
GCAGCCCAGAAAGCCAACCACATCCTGGGCTGCATCAAAAGAAATGTGGCCAGCAGGTCTAGGAAGGTGATTCTGCCCCTCTACTTTGCTCTTGTTATACCCCACCTGGAGTACTGCATCCAGGACTGGGGCCCCAAAACAAGAAAGATGTGGGACTGTTGGAAAAAGTCCAAAGGAGGGCCACTAAGTTGTCCTCTGGGCTCGAGCACCTCTCCTGTGAAGACAGACTGAGAGAGTTAGAGCTGTTCAGCCTGGAGAATATAAGGTTTCAGGGAGACCTTACAGCAGCCTNAGATTAGCCCTGGAGAGAAAGACTTGGGTTGTTCGTGAACAAAAAGCTCAATATGATGCAGCAATGCACACTTGCAGCCCAGAAAGCCAACCACATCCTGGGCTGCATCAAAAGAAATGTGGCCAGCAGGTCTAGGAAGGTGATTCTGCCCCTCTACTTTGCTCTTGTTATACCCCACCTGGAGTACTGCATCCAGGACTGGGGCCCCAAAACAAGAAAGATGTGGGACTGTTGGAAAAAGTCCAAAGGAGGGCCACTAAGTTGTCCTCTGGGCTCGAGCACCTCTCCTGTGAAGACAGACTGAGAGAGTTAGAGCTGTTCAGCCTGGAGAATATAAGGTTTCAGGGAGACCTTACAGCAGCCTTTCAGTACCTATCACACTGGAAGGTCATGTAGTGATAGGACAAGGGGAATGTGTTTAAGCTGTAGGTTTAGATTAGATATTATGAAAAAATTCTCTACCATAAGGGTGGTGAGACACTGGAGCAGGTTGCCCAAAGAGGTTGTGGACTCCCCATCCCTGGAGGTGTCCAAAGCCAGGTTGTATGGGGTTTTGAGCAACCTGATCTAGTGAAAGGTGTCCCTGCCCATGGCGGGGGGGGGGAGGTGGAACTAAAAGATTTTTAGGATCTCTTCCAACCCAAACCATTCCATGATAGGTGATATGTGACTCTGAGATGGAGATTTGGCAAGGACTGTTCTTGCAACTTCAGTGGCATCTAAATGCTCCCTCCAAACCCCCAAGAGAAGGCTTGCTGTCAGCCGGTGGTCCAGCACTACTTTCTCAAATAGCTCAAAATCATACATTCCTCTATACTCTCAGCTCTTGCTTGTGTCACTCAGCCCTTCCTGAGACGCTGATGGAGATGTCCCTTGCGTGGCACTAACAACCCTCTCTGCTGCCCAACCATAGTACTGCAGCAAGGCCAGTGTGAGAAGAGCAGGTCTGCTCACTTTAACCAACAGCTTCCCATTTATCAGAGCTTGCTGGGGGAACTAGAGGAGTTCAGGAAACATCCCATGTTTGGTAACATGGCATCATCCATATCCACAGCTCGACATTCACCTTCTTGTCACAGTGAGGAGCTCAGGGTGTCATAGAGAGTGGTTGTGGTAGAAAAAGTTGTTGATAAATGGTTTCTGTCTGAAGTCCTAAGCAGAAAGAGTATTCCTGAGTGAAAACCATAAAGCAAGCACTTCTTCTACTTCAGAACTGACAGTGAAGCATGCTGAGAGTCAGGCCTTTTGTGGGTGATTCATGACTCTGGGGTCACATGATTAAAGATTCTTGTCTGAAGGGGATTAAGGTGTTTCCAAGGAAGCACAGTCCTTCAGTGCCTCCAGCATTTCCTTGAAGCTTTTGGAGTCTCAGACCTGCGTAAGACCTCCATCATTACTCTGTCTCATCACACAAAAAGTCCATCACTACTTTGGCAGAAGGTATGGAGTGTGTGTGGTGTGAGGGACATGAAAGGAAATCTTTTGAAAGGTGCTAGTTCCTTCCACCCATTCCAAATACATCTGGGTGTGCAGGGGAAGCCAGGCCAGCCCCTGAGAGGCTCTTGGTGCCCAGACAATATGTTTATCTATCTGATAGGCTGTCAACAGATCATGCTCCCCACCTGGTGCTCTCTGTGTGCCCCACACTGCTGTACAACTGCACCTTCTACCCTGCTCACTACAAACCAGCACAAACATCTGTTTGTGTGGGGAGAACTGACTGCGAGGCACATCCTCTGTGCAGACAGCTCTAGGGAAGACAAACATCTCCTGTGGATAACTTACACCAGGCTGGCTGCTTCACTAATGAGAACAGGCTCTCATGAGACTGCCTGGGTACAGGGCTAGAGTGGGCTCTGTTGGCCCTTTTTTGCCTCTTTCTGAACTCTCTCCCTCTGCTCCACTCTCCTTTTCAACATCAAACGCTTCTCTCCTAGTAAGGTGTTTTCTGATGCCTTGCCTTAAGTTCACAGTGTAAAATTAGAATGTATTGGGCCACTACAAGACACTGAGGTTGTTAAAGCTGTGTGTGTGCATGCACATGTGTGTGTACGTGTGTGTTTAGTGCGGGGCTTTACAAAACTATCAAGCACTCTTTAAAGTACCATAAAATTTAATGCTCAATAGGGAAGCCTAAACAAATGAAGCTGCACTATAAAATGTTTAGTGTTTCTATCGCTTTCACTTTGAACATGAAGACTTACTGCAACTCACAAGAGGGAACTCTCTGTCTTTTTCTCTTCCTTATCCTTTCTCCCTTTGCCTTTTTTTCTTCCGAATTCCCTATTCCCAGAGAATTTACCATGGATTTTGTATGGGAATATCTCCAACTTCTTGTGTACTTGATTCCAAAATGTGTGGCTATCTGCCATTGAAGGGAGCTGCCTGTTCTCTGTTCCTTGGCGAATACATAGTTGAGACTAAAAAACAGAACACTACTCTTTCATTTACCCCAAAAGCCACTATATTTAATTATCTTACTGTAAATGTGTAAAGTGGCTGCCAGAAGTGCCTTTTGCAACTCTTATCCTTGGCCTACTGTGATTTCATCTGCTTTTGTTGTGACTTCAAATACATATCTCAAAGCATAATCAACAGACAGCCAAAGTGTGCCCACAGACAGCCAAAGTGTGCCCTAAGGTCTCCTAAGGCACAGGTGATGGGGATGCTTTGTAACTGCCCAGTGAAGAGATCCAAGTGGCATGTTCTTGTTACTGTCAATGAACTTAACCATTGTATGACTCTAGCCTTACTTGCACATCTCTCAAAATCCTCTCCTAAAGTAAGGCAGGACTTGAGCAGGTGGGGTGCCCTTCTTGCTGCTGTGAGAGGACATCTCAGCTAACCCTCATATAGCAACATAGTCAACTACTGGTGAATAAAATTAGGCAGTTAAGTAAATTGCTACTTTCAGGGGCAATGGGGATTAGATATAACCTCCTGTACCCCAAATGAACGGTACCTGACTATCCTCAGCCTCAAGGTCCTCACCTGTACTCTGATGGTGTCGATATTTACCTTCTTCTGATATAAAACTTCCAGCTCACTGATTACGGTTTATGACTTTTGGCTTCTCAGGACTGAGATGCAGGTTGAGATTGGGAGGGAAGAGCAGGACATGCTTCTAGCTGGCATAACTGTGTTTCCACCAACAGGCAATGGGAGGCTGAATAAGAAGCAGTAAAGACTGTAAGGTGTTGTCTCCGCCTCTTCTGGACTGTGCCACAATATTATGTACATTTATAGTTTCAATTCTGTCTATACTATGATCCCTTTGCAGGGAAGATATAGCCAGTTGCCTATGTTCAAATAATTTTTCCAAGTGAAAAGCTTCAGATTATCCAGGAAATTGAATGGCTCTTTCCTTTCTAGTCCTGAGAAAACCCACAGCTCATGGCCTTTTCTATTAATTCTGTCGAGTTCTTCATTCTCATCAAGGGAACATTGCAAGGTCACAGCCTTTCCTCCTGACTGGAACCCAGAAAAGTAGGGATTAAATATTAGGCATAATCTAACACTCCTGGATTTGGATACAAATGGAAGGAACTTGTCTGTTCCCTAGTTTACCATCCATCTGCCCTGGGGCCTGAACTTAACTGCAGTTTTCAGCATGAGAAGAGGCATGAAGTTCCAACGTGCACATCTGGAATTAAGAGCTGAAAATTGGGCTCGGTGCTGATAACGCTTTATTGACAGGAGATGAAAGTCTTGATTCCAATAACTTTCTGAGCTCCAGTTCCCACTGCTTTATGAGGTGTTACACACTTTGGTACCTTTGAGAGAGAGTTTGCTTCCCCTCCTTCTCTCCCACATCTTTATTGCTTCTGTTCCACAGACTCGAGTCATTAAAGTCTGAAATGCTTCAGCCCAGGAGGGTACGGAAACCTCCTTTCCCTGAGCCACAGTGAGGAAATGTCAGCAACTGAGAGCAATGGGCATGATGGACCCTGAGGCCAGAGCACTCCCAGGCTCGCAGTCAGGGCTCTTCAGGCAGGGACAGAGCTTGGTACTAATGGCTCGGGTCAAACACCACTTGCAAAGAAGGCAGGCACCTATGATCCCCTCCCTACTCAGTTCCTTTTCCTTCCTCTGTCTGTTGCATGGCACCAGCACAGGAACTTCCATGCTACCCAAAAAGAGCTCTCAGTGCGTGTTTGTGCGGAGGATGGTGGAGGGGGGTGTCAAAACAAAAGCAGATGAGGGAAAGATAGTGCAGAGGTGAGGGAAAGATCAAATAGTGCAGAAGGCATGGTGCGACTGCCATTCCCTACTGCCATGTGTTCCTGCACTAGCAGCACAGTGCCTGAGGCAGGACTCTTGTGCCTGGGACCTTACCCAGCATCAGGAAACCAATTGATCTCAGAAGGCTTCAATTCAGGGGGATGCCATCACTTCCATCAAACCTGTTTTATAAAGCCCAAGTCATCTACCTCCACTGGACTTTGGAAAACCAGAGTAATATCTGTGCTTGTTTCCCTTTGAGCTTGGTAACTTCCCAAGTTACCATTCTCCTCCGTGCTCTAGCCATGCATTGGGTGGCTTCCTCATGCCTGTCTTGGGCTACCTGGCCATTTACCACTCACTCCTACTGCCAGAAACAAGATCTAATAAGAATCAGCTGCTTTTGGGTACCCCAGACCCTAAATCAGTTCTGCATTAGCAGCAAAGGCTCCATAAAGGGAAAGTCAAAGGCTGCAGGCCATTATAATTACAACTGTCAAAATATAACATTGCTGAAATTGGGAAATATTTTATAAAGTGATTTTTTTTTTTTTTTAAGAAAATGTGTTCTTACCTACAGGAAGGCTTCTGGGTTTGTAAGTATTCCTTTCTTCCTAATAATAATAATTTCTTTTCTAAAAAATGCTAACTCTCCTTAAAAATCTCTGGAAAATTTCAAATTTTCTTTAGAAAGGAAAATGTCTGAATAAATGAAGTTTGGGGTTTTCAGACAAAAAGAAGGTATTTTGTCTAAAAAAATCCAATAGAAACTACAGCAAGCTATCAAAATCACTCTTCGCTTTTTAGAGCCAATGTCTTCAGTTATTCATCATCACATTTTGCTATAGGTAATGGGATCTGTGGTCTTATCCCAGCATCTCATCTATAGGGTTGAGTGTGGGCATGAAGAACTCTCACTGTAGCTCCCATTAGGTAAAGAAATGACATACATAAGCCAGAAAAAGATAAATATTTTCAATCCCAACAGTAATCCAGATGAAATTTTTATATTTTTCATGTTAGAAACACCCCATGCTTTCAGATCAGCTGTAAATGCAGCTCTGTGACAGCATGATTAAGGCTCCAGTTGTAACTTCAGGCAGTCTGTTCCCCCTGCAGTAAGCTGCTTCAGTATTTATTACAACACTGGGGTTATCACTAGTGTTAACTAAAAACTGTCCCTAAGGGTGGCTAAACTCTGATCCAGAAACCTTATTCATTTGCTGTCTCTTGTTCGTCTCCGTTTTCTGATCTCAACTCAGAATTGAGCCAAACTGTCTAGAAAGAAATTGTGACTGAAGCCACAAGGCTCCTCTGGGCTTCCCCTTTACTGCTGAACATCTTGTCCTGTGTCCATCTGTAGCCCTTCACAAGTCAGCACTTTTGAAGCCCATAGGGAATGAGGCAATTTAAACTGGCAAAATATGACCAGTTTCCTTGCTGGAATCAGCAATGAGCACCTCTCAACAGGTCTCTGGGATACTGCTTATCTGCAGGTCTCCCTTGTCTGACTTGAATATCCTTTGTGCCTTTGGTGAGTTCTTTTTCCTGCAGAAGAAAGGAAGCACTAAGCCTTCAGGAAGGTAACCATTTTCTCCAACTCTTGCTGATACCCCAAGGCCCCTCAATAGCTGCTGGCTGCTCCTACATATCCCCAGAAGTTCAAGCCCAACAGTGCAAGATTCACAGAACCAGATTCTTAGAGGCTTCCCCTTGTTAGAAGGCACAATATTTCTTTCTTGTTAACATAGTCCTGATGCATTTGGGAAATAGATGCTTTGCTTCTCCTAAGGCTTTCTGAAAGAATTGGGTGGCTTTAGTTTTACACCAAGTATCAAAGAACAGCTCAAAATCTGGAAAGGTCTTGAATGCTCCCTTGAATAGATCCCCAGAGAGCCTCAGAGTGGAATACTTTCCCTGCCTTCACAGATTTTATTTTATGCTTTATAGGAAGACTTTTGCTCTTTGCTGGACCTGAATTGTCTCTGGTCTGTCAGCCACATGGTGCATATGTCTGCATCCTCTTCCCTGCCAGCATTCTCCCAGTCATTATTCCCAAAAACCTGATCTCCTTGTCTGAGCCTCCATGTGTTAAGGAACCCTTTGGGACAATGTGATTATTTCCTTCTGCCTTTTGTGTATCCCCTGACAGCTTGTCTGGTGAAAGCCAAGCTTTGACCACAGCCTTAGAACTAGCTCATCTTGAGGAGAGAAATGCCATTACATGAAACTGCAGCCCTTTCACCAAACAGATTTTGTCACCAGGCTCAAAAAAAACCCCAAACAAACAAACAAACAAAGAAAATACACCAAAAAAACACAAACAAACAGAGAAAGGTGGTAACTTTTTAATTTCCTGACATCATAGAAAGTTCAATTATTTACTTTCTGGTAAAAAATACTTTTAATTTCGAATGAGAAAACCAACAATGAGGGAAAAATACCCCAAAATTAGAGTGTGAGTAAGCCAGTAATGTATGTGTATGTACTAAGCTAAGTCCCCTGGCTTCCCACCAGGTAAATCATCTACAGACCCAGCAACGAAATGTGTCCTCCATTGCCTGAAAAGAGAAGCCTGAGGGAACACAGGACAAGGGCCTACACAATAATGGTTGGCCTGGATTAGTCACCAAATCTATTCCTAGAATGGAAGAGACTTAGAAAAAAAAACAGCTGGTGATAGGCTCAAAACACTAAGAGATATTTCTTCATCCAGTCTACGGTTAAGCCACATAATTCCCTGTTACAGGGTGTTTGGAAACAAACAATGTACTTACTATAGTGTAAATTGAGGGGAAAAGATCATCCAGAGCTGTTAAACACCGGAATATTAAATTGTCAGAAGTCTGGAAATATGTGCTTAAAATCTACCTTGTTTGCCCTTTCCTAGTCATGTGTTATGCAGGTAGCAGAGGGGGCCAGAATAGCTGAACCTTTGGTCAGCTGCTGTGTTGAAGGACCACACGGTCTGTTGTATGTTTAGATGATGTTGCATTTCAGCCTATATCGCTCCTTTAGAAGACCTTACATCTCTCCAAAGCTTATTACTTTTTATTTCCCTTGCCAGTCCTGGATTTCCACTGACTAATGAGGGAGCAACAGATACCTGTGTGTCTGCCCTGGCAACCAACAAAAGATTTTAACCCTTTGCCACTGGGATCCTCTGAGGCGAAAGTGAGGTGCACAAAGTTGAGCATGCTGCACCTCTCCTGTGGCTGTGTTCTCCTGCTCCCCTCTGACAGATGGGAAATACCCTGAAGCAAAATTGAGAGGAGCCCTGTTTATTTTGGGACTGCAGATTACTGTCAAACATGAAGAGAGACAATTATTTCCACTGTGGAAAATGTGGTATTAGTGAACGAGCAGTTCTCTCTGCCTCATCTTTGTGTTTTGCTTTTCTCTAAGGAAGGTTTCCTTTCTTTTTGCAGCACAGACTTGAATTAAGTGGGCAGAGAAGAATTTAAATACAAATATTTGTAAACTAAGTGGTTTTCCCAAACAAAGTAGATCCAGATGACAGACAGTCTGTCAGCTGCAGGATCTCGGTGCCTGTCGTACGACTGTCCCTTTGGTCGGCAGCTGGGTACCAGCGGAGGCATCCCAAAGGACACAACAGGGCCAGCAGGGAGCATCCACTCCTGGGGGCTGGTGGGAGGAGAGCCCAATCGGGGTGTGCCCCAGTGGCAGGGTGGAGGACGCAGGGCATTTTTTGCCACAAGTACCAAGCTGCCAGGCCCGAAGGCAATGAGGACTGTGGTAAAGCTGACAATAGTTAAAGAATCCAAAGGTGCAGAAGATGCTACAAAGATGAGAAGAAGACCTCAATAGTGTCTGATGAGTTTGTCAGGAGTCAAACCGGCAGCCCGGCAGCAGTGCAGAAATGTGAGGAGAAGTGTGGATGAGCAGCTTCAGAGGCAGCATCAGCTCCAGACAGCTCTACTAGTTTGTCAGGTTATGCATAATCTTTTTCTGCTGGAAAAAAAAATGTTTACCATGTCCTAAATCATCTGAAGGATTTAGTAAAAGCTTCATTAGAAGTTTCTCATGTCTCAGAAGGTCAAAATTGAGGTGGATGTGCTTTCTTGAGGATGGCCAGCAGCTAAGTCCTTCTCTGGGTCCATAGGTGACTCAGACCCAAACCCCTTGCTTAGAATAGGTCTAAAAGCAGTCCTCACCTGTCTCCAAATCTTGTTAAATGGATTTGTATTTGCATTGTTTTTCCTTGAAAAGCTTCAAACTAATTCATCCTGAAGAGAACACAGGAAAAATGTTGGAAGAACAGGATGGGAAATGCAGTTCTTGCCCATCAGAAAGAATTATTATCCCAGGATTTTACTTGCTAAAACAATTCCTGCCTCATGTCACTCACCTCCTAAGCTCACCTCCGCAGCAGTGGGCTCTGACTGGTGGAGGTTGGCAGGGCAGTGCTGCACCTCCAGCTGCTGCTGAGCTGCATATACCAAATGCCAGAAGAATGCCAGGTTCAGCTCTGTTAAATGTTATTTTTAATTCTTAATAATGTCCTGAGGCTTTTGTTACTTTCCATTGTTCGTTTTGGGGGGGAACTGTACTGCCAAGGTCTGTTCACTTGTTCTGGCTTTTTCTGCAAAGGCCTGAAATGTCTTTTTTTTATTTGTTCTCAGAAATAAAGCATCTCTGTAAATGGCACGTACCAGCTTTTCAGCCTCCCATGTGTGTCTTAACCACAAATGTCTGACTCCTGACAGCTTTTCTCCTGCTAACTTGCTCTTTCTGCAGCGGCTGCTCACACTCTCCCATCTGTCTGTACAGCCATGGCAGGACTGATGGAAAGAAATTAAAACTCCTGGTATAGGATACCTGCATGGAGCAGCCCCCCAGGTCGTCAGGATGGCCATCCCCATCCACAGGGAGGCTGATCCTGGACCCTCTGTCCCAATCCCCGTGAAATATATCCCACATTAAATCGCCCATCACATTACTGAAGGGGGCACTGATGTATTTGATTAGTAAGGAAGCTCTGAAGGAACCCATCTGTCTTAGCATTTGGATGGATATTTATCTCTTTCATGGGTTTCTTTTGTCCAAAGGAATCGTTTACTCTGATGTGAAATAATGCAAGATCTGGTCTCCTTGGGGATTTCAGCAGGAAGCTATCCTCCCTAAGTCTCATTTTAATCTCCTATTGTCGTAAATCAGGAATAACCGCAAGAAAGTCAGTAAAATTAAGCTTGTGAAAACTGATGTACAAGACTCAGGGCCTCTGATCTCCACCAGCAATAGAAATTAACTCACTCCCTGAATTTCTTCTCCCTCTGTATGCAAATGCTGCTAGTTTTTCAAAACTCTCAGATCTGGCTCTGAACCTTGTATGCTCGAATACTGTGACCAGGTTTTGGAGAGTGGTTCCTTACATGATTTTACTGACCAGGTAGAAGAAGATAATAGGATTTATGGGGGAAAATTCTCCTTCTGGGGCAGGGTTAGGCTAGATCAATAGAAATAAGAAATTCTAATTGTGCAGAAGAGTTTGTGAACCTGCTCTTATCCCAACCAAGCTGCTGCCACACACTTCCTGTTTACATCAATTAAAATGGTGGGTACAGATCAGAATCACAAAGGAAATCTAAAGGATATTCCTGTGATGTCAGACCAGCCTGTTTCTAAAACTTTTGTGTCTATGGGGGTTCCAGGAAGCAATGCTTTTTCTTTTGTTCTGCCTAGATAAAGTCATGAAAAATATTTTTACAATTTTTTCTCTTTCAAATGACTAAAATCTGAGCTTAGTTCCTTTCCTGATTCAGTAAAGGGAATGGATTCTGATTTAAAGCTCCATTTAATCGGAACTGCCAAGATAAGAAAATATTTTAAGATTCTGCTAAAAGATTCTGCTGAAAATATGACTTTAAGAATAGATAGATTTTCAACAATCTGACTTGCAAGATGCCATTTTTTCTTTATTTCCCATTAACATTTTGTTTGTCTCAGACAGCATGAATGATCTGTTCACTTTCATAGTTTGGGGAGATGCTGAGATTTCAGACCACGCAGGAAATACCAATTAATGCCATTCCTTCTTGACATTCTCATGCTTTCACATTAAGGTTTGGCATGAGACCAGGTTTAAGAGTGAAATGCTGCCTGTCTGTCAAAGTTTTATGGTTCTTCTAGTGATGTCTGGGCACCTTATTGTTTTTATTAAAGCTTGAGAGATACACAGAGAATTGACCCTTCTGGTTTCATAACTTGTACAAATAAAGGGGCAGATGTGGATGATGGAAAGCTAGAATTTCACTTTGTGAGAAATTTGCACTTTTAAAACTGAGATGTTATTCTGAGTGAAAGTGAAAACACAGTCTTCATGAATTTCCTCGGGTATAAAATGCTGAAACATTTCAATTCATAGTTGTCAATGCATTGTCTGCTGTTGGTATGGAACTGCTGTTTTTACAGCATCAAAGCATGAAGCAGCATGCTAAATGTGACACCTGGTATATCCAGGGATATTTCATGTACTTTGCAAATGACAATGAAACTAACCAAAGCATTGAACATAATTCTCAAAGTAAAGCAAAGGATGGGGAGCCATGGGAGCATGAATTACTGTGCTGGGTCTCAGCAAGCCACTCTGCCCTGGGCTGGTGACATGCAAGACAAGGGTCCCTCAGCTGAGTCCTGATTCCTGCTTCAAATGCCAACTAGGCATGGTGAAGTCTTGCTCTCCACAGGAGATCTTGCTGCTTACTGAACACTAGGGTAACAAAAATAGCCCAGACTCACTCCAACCACTGGACACTGGCTCTCTGAAGCCTTTCTAAAAACTAACTCCTTTTGTAGAGTTTGCTGCTCTGGACAAGTGGGGTGGTCTCAACTGCATTTTATGATGGAGTCTCAAGATGCTGCAACGTATAATTAATCTCAAAATGCTATCTGAATAAGGGCAAATCCTTTCAATTAACATAATTATATCTGTTTTGAAAAACTTCTAGATTAAGAAAGAGAAGGTGGCTGCTGACACGAACATCTGACAAGAGCATCTGATACCCATCTTAGGGTTTTATAAACTACCTTACCTTTAAATTCACTCAAAATGTCCCAGTAAACATACAAGTAGAGCAGCCATGTTTCCCAGCATGTGCCACACGCTTCCCCCATTCGTCTCAGTCAGGGGTGTGAGGTGGAATTTACCCACACCCCCAGCAAACCCTCACTTTGTGGCCCTTCTCTGAGGGACAGGCTCTGCAGCTCTCCATCAGGCACTGGTGGGGACTCCATCTCTTTTGTGATGGCTGTCATCAATTTGTTCCTCTCTAATTTCTTTTCCCTCCCCCCCTCCCCAATCATTGCACAGACATCAAGAGGCTGCAATAGGCATGTTTGAATAAGACAAATGAACAAAGACATTCCCCCTGCATTTCCCACTGGATAAATTACAGATGGGAATGAATAAACCCCCCTCAATCCAGTGTGTTTTTATGTATCTGCCACTATTGCTTTCCAAGAGGAAGGACGAATATAGCTTTAAATGATTATGTACTACCATGTCTCAAAGCAACGGGGGGGTGACACAGGCAAATAACTACACAGCAAGGACGTACATGAGGGCTGAGCATTCAGGACTCTCTAACAACTGTGGTTTCTTTAAAAGGAGCATTAAAGATGGTTTTAATGTAGTGTATATGATGCAACAGATGCAGGATGCCTCTGGCAAAACTCCTCTGGTCCAAAGCTGACTGAAGACAGTTTGATGATTTGCAGGGAGCTACAGATCCCAGAAGGGGAATTGTACATACCTGTCAGCTGGTAATCAAAGCTCAAACTGGCCTTGGAAAATCTTAATTAGTACTGACATCAACATAATTCTGTGAGCTTGGGAACAGTCGGAATTTGGTGTCTTTGCCCCATTCTCCCCCACCCCAATCTCAGTCCTGCTGAATTTGGGGGCCAGCTCATTCTCACGTGTGCACATGCCTCTAAAACCACACGCATCAGCCGTGTCTCCGGGCTTAGCAGGAGCAAACAGCCGTGATGGTTCCTGTCTATTCCTACCGCCAAAGATGACCGTGGCAACTTCAATGTTGCAATGACATTGATAAATGCAGGGCAAGAGCATGCTCAAGGGATAACAGAACGCATTCTAGGAAGCCCTAAGAAGCACATGGAAAGTAAAGCAAGAGGCTACAGCCTGTCATCTCCCAGAAATACAGTGATGCTTCAACCTCAGAGGGTTTGTAGCAATTAGGAATAGATTTAGACTGAGCCTTCAAATCCAAACTATGACATGGAGCTCCTGCCCCTTTCCTTCCTGCAGTGAGAGCTGCAAACACCACTTTTCTTTACAAGGACTTTAGAATTCAAGCCTCCCTTACACGTCATGATGACTGTGATGCTTGCTTTCATTAATATATTCACTCACTTGATTTAATGTCCCACTAGAATTCTCATCTATATGTTTTCTTGTCTTCTTTTCCTCTCTGCTGCCTGGGCCTATTCCTCCATATGATCTGGCTACATAATCCTTCCCAAGCTCCCGTAACAGATTCATTGGAGACAAATTTTTCATGGAAGCCCAGAGACAGAGTAGGCACGGCAGGGATAAAACAAGAGTTTCAATGCATGTTTCTTGCAGGGAACTGCAAACAGTTGAAGTATCTGTCTAGGACTGAGATGAGCCCATGCCTTGCATACTCTGTTCCAGAAATGGATCAAAGGTGGATTTCCCCATAGATATGCAGCTATGTCAGTGCTATGCTCAGCACTTTAGAGTAAATTGCAATGTCCATCTGTAGGCCCGGCTTTGAAGTTTCCCTAAGTCCTGGGAGAAGGTGAAACTATTTCTACCTCCAGTTTTCTGTACACAGCATGTCCTCCATATGCCCAGCCTCTTTCAAGAAAGACTGAAGGTTGCAGAAACTTAGCTCTGAAGCCTCCAGCAGTGCCAGAAAGAAGAGAAGAAAATATTTTCTGCTGGCTTTGTTAGAACTAGAGAATAACAAGCACTCAACTTGCAGAGAGTTTGGCAGTGGAGAGAGGGCCTGGCAATACAGAATTACAGAATCACAGAATATTCTGAGTTGGAAGGGACCCACAAGGATCATTGATCCAGCTCCTGGCCCTGCAGAGGACCATCCCCAAGAGTCAGACCATGCACCTGAGGGTATCATCCAAATGGTTCCTGAACTCTGCCAGGCTTGGTGCTGTGGCCACTTCCCTGGGGAGTCTGTTCCAGTGCCCAGCCACCTCTGGATGAAGAACCTTTTCCAATATCCAACCTTAGCCTCCCCAGACAAAACTTCAGGCCATTCCCTCAGGTCCTGTTACTGATCACCACAGAGAAGAGATCAGTGCCTGCCCCTTCTCTTCCCTTCACGAGGAAGTTGTAGACTGTGGTGATGATGCCTTAGAATTCTTAAGATTTGTAGCAAATACGGATTTTTAGAATGGCTGTAAAGTTTCTTACACTTTAGAATAGCAGTTCACAGTTACCAAACCCTGTTCTTATGCTTCATATCGAATTTCCTAAATTCTTCAGGTTTTGTTTAATGTTCTTTTCAAGGAAAAAGACTCTAGCAAGCACATCTTGCTTGGACATATGCACCTGGACTGGAATAATAAGATATCATTATAGCCAGAGCAACCTTGAAAGCCCAGGAATCTTGGAGTAGTTCCAAAGACAACATGTGCTGTGAGGAGGAGGAAGATAAGGAAGAAAGGGTCTTGAGACCTCTGGCTCAATTGCAGGGAGGTGTGCTGGGGGGGCAGATCTGGGGAGGTCCTGGGGGTGGATAGTTCTCGGATTGGATGGATTAGTACTATAAAATTGTAGAACCCCTGGACACTCGTGTGCCTATGTACTCCATGCACCTGAAAACTTTCATTAAGGAACTGCTCTCTACCTTATCTATATTAATATTGTTTGGAGAATATTTTTTTTTTCCATTTTAGCATCAATGAGGTCTCCCCTCAGTCTTCTCCAGGCTGAACAGTCCGAGTGACCTCAGCCACTCCTCATACGGCTTCCCCAGATGCAGATCACCACATGTTTCAAGACAATGCAGTGGGGCACAGCATTGGTTCTGAAGATGGCTGGATGTGTCAGAGCTGTGCAGCACTGCTGACTTTTTCAAGTGCACTTTGTAGTAGCTTGGTGTGGCTCCAGAACTGGACTAGGTTTGACTGATTAAGCTGGACATAGATTACTTGACAGTCAATGGGATGCTCATGGGATGGAGACTGGAGAAGGGAACAGGAGCTTTTCCAAAATCTCTATTATGTGAAGACTGAATTTTAACCTATATTTAGAAATTTCCCCCCAAAATCCCAAAAACTGCTCAAAAAAACCCCAAAATAAAATTGGAAAGCTGTGCATATCTATAAAGAAGATGCAACCAGAATTTATTTTTGTTTCAGAGAGGTAAATAAGTGGGGTAAACTCACTGGTCATCTGGCCATGAGTGAGCAAAATTCCACAAACCCCATATGAAAACGTCTGTTTGTCTGGAAACCACAACAGCCCTGGTAGTGCCAAGGGGGGCAGATGTCCAGAAGCAGCTTCTAGACGGAGATGACATTGCCCCCAGGGCTCCTATTGTTCCACGAATATGGCAGCTGGTCTGGTCTGGGAGCAACATGGGATCCAGGACAATGCAGTGGGGCTGGTCCCAGCATCCCATGCTGGTTTGCATCGTCCTGCTTCTGCAGTTTGGACTCCCCAGCAGCCCTCTTGTCAATGCAGCAACACTGTCTGTCACAGGACATAACCATGCACATTAGTGGCTCCAAGCCCATGCTGGGTTACACCCACAGTAGTGTGGGAACCTCTATCACAGAGGTCTTTCTGTTTCTAAGGAAGCATATCCAACCGGTCTGGAAATTACAGCCTTCAGATGTCATTCCTGAAACTGCCAAGGGTATATACAGTCTTAGAGCAACTTAATTCTCTCCTCTCTGTTTGAATCTAAGACTAATGGCAAAGCATCTTTTACCTAATACTCCTAAATTCACTAATGGCCAGGACCAGGTTCTGGATTGATGATGCCAGTGGTTCATGGCACATTTACTGGTGCTCCGTGGAGGGTACTCTGGCCCTTGGTCAGACCTCCTCATTCTTTCTACATACCAGCTTGCATAAAAAAGCAGCTATAAAGACAGTAAACACTTTCCTCATGTTGACTTGCCAGGTGAATGACTTCAGGATGACTGGAGGAGAGTGGGGTAAAAGGAAGATAGTGCATTCACTGAAGGAACACAGTTGGGAATGGAAAGAAGCAGGAGGTGGTATATTGAGATCTGATGCAAACAAGGGAACTGCTTGTAAAGTCCTGAATTAGATCAATCATCCTAAATTTATGGGAATGCAAAAAGATAGTCACATCCGTTGCTGTCCCTTGCCAATTGTAAGCTTGCCAGTGCAATTTTTAGACCAGAGGGAGGAAGTTACATATATACTCAGTTTTCTCTCTTCCCTTTCTCTCAGTGTCAAGTTTTAAGCAAAAATATCATTTGATAGTGGAGGTTCATTTTCTACATTTATGGAGTGTATTCAAATCAGCTCAATAAACACCCTCAGGCTTGATCAAAAAGGACTTGATCACAGGCAGTTCTTCATCTAAAACTCATTAGATGTGTGGCCCTGTTGCCTATGCTTGTCCAGCCTTTGACAGACTGTGAAGGGAGCACTGGTGAGCAGGGCATGTAATTTCCCACCTCCTGTCCACAGGGGTAACCCAGGTGTCTCCTGGCATGATGAAGGCTGTATTGCACCTCATAATGCCATGCTTTGGTCTGCCAAGGCACAGGTGAAAATGGCTTCACTGCTGACTCACAAATTTTGCTGCCTGTACCCACCTGTGGAGAAATGTCCTTTCTAGACAGCTATTAAAACCCACAATGTTATGTAGGCTTCACTTTAGCAAATCAGAGCATTATCTCATGTTCCTTTGGAAGCAATAAAGGGAACATTAAACTAGCACTATTCTTCATGGCTACTCCACTGCTATCCTACTCCCTTCCCTTTAAACCCAGCCTCTTACCTATGGCTTCACCTCTATTTGAGGAGCTGCAGTCTGCAAGACTACAGGGTGAAATACCTCTGACTAGAGCCCTATTCACAAGGCAGCTGCCACTATGCCAGGGAATGGCTCATGAAAGATACCAGGGCATGGCCCAGTCAAGTGCTGGAGGTGAAACACCAACTACAGATTCTCTTACCCGTCTTTAGACTCTTGCCATGTTGACATTTAGGCTGGCGCTGGGTGGATGTTCTCCCTAAGGTGTTCCTGACTGGAGAGAAACAGATATTTCCAGAGTGTAATGGATCTCATACAGAGACAGAACTCCCAAATCGGTGAAAGATACTTTGCTTCTTTTCCCCTACTGATTGAAAAAAGAGTCTGAAATGTCTCCAGTGTAGGTGTCTAAAGACAGGGCAGAAAAGTTCAGGTTCTACTTACAAAGGCATTCAGAATAAAATATATAGCCTCAGATTGCAAACTGCCTCTCAGAGTGGATGCTAGTGGAGAAAAAGTATCACAGCAACAGTTTTCACCCTCCTTGCCAGACCTCTCTTACACTAGTGATGCAATGAGTCATCAGGCTCAGCCCAGGGTTTTCTGCAGTGCAGGAGGGTGACTTACTCTTGCCTCAGATGAAACTACCTTCAAACAAAATCTTTGTGATGCAAGAGAAGGTGCTGTGCCTTCAGTAGCTGGACTCTGAGACTGGACAAAGACCTCCTGAGCTATTTGAAATGCCACTCCACAGGTGCCATTCCAAGTCTGCATGGTTATTAAGGGTTGCCACAAGATCCGAGATGATCCAGCTCAAACAACTCCAGTATGTTTTCTTAGAACCCCAGCAAGTTTCAACTCAGTGCAAGAAATTGTGCTCCTGCCCTTACAAAGAGGTATTTACACTGCACAGGAACACAGTAGGTTACCCACGGCAAAAGTTTATACTGTGACCTTCTATGAGGCTGTATTCTAGGCAGGAGCAGAAATTGGGAACCCTGCCATCTCTCCAAACAGGGCTTCTGGGCTAAACTGCCCTGGTGTACTTCTCTCCCTGTTCCCCCTGCCTGGGCTGCCAAGGGCTGTGGTACTGGGCTCTCCAGTGCCTGAGAACGGTCCCTCCATGATCAGTTTGGAGAAGCAGCAGAGGCATTACTAAAACTAGTGAAGAGGTAAGACAGTGTGACTCAACACTTCCAGCATGCAAGATTTGCCTCCTACTATGTTACAGTTGGTCCTACTTTATTCTCATTAGATTAGATCCTGATTAGAGCCAGGATAAAGCCATAGTTACAGAGAGGATCTCAGATGTGTTCAAGAGCCTCATCCAGCTGAAAGTGTGAGTGCAGTGCAGAGCACAGGGAGGCTTTCTCCACAGTCATAACCCTTAAGCTCTACTGTGTTGATCCCAGTAATGCTAAAACAAAAATTGTCCATTTTTCCAGGGTTTTCATCAGAAAATAATTACTTGTGTGACGAAGTCTCCTTTTCACATACATTTAGCATGAGATGCATGTAGGATGACCCTTTTTGATTTTGGATACACCATTGGCTCCCCTGTAAGCTGTGCTGCCAAGCTTGCACCCAATCGCTCTCCTGTTCCACACTGGCATCCAAGGAGCTCCTGTTTCCCCACTTGGTGAGCACAGCTCTCCAGCACTGGTGCTTCTGCTTTGTGATTTCTGGTGCTCGTAACCAGAAATCACTTTCTGTCAGTGTATGAGTGGATTTATGCAGGGTCTGGGGATGACTGGTCTCCCACCCTGCCCTCTGCTCCACAGGCACCACCCAAATGTGTTAATATGTTTGACACATGGCTGTACAGCCTCTTTTCTGCACACCCGGCACCTCCCCACTTCACAACGCAGCTGGGACCAACCCAGGATATTCTCTAAATGCCGCTGATCTGCCAACATTCCTGTTAGCAAATGTGCTTGCTGAAATACTTGTGAAAAGACAGCGTGAGAGGACACAGACAAAGCTTAATAGAAATTGCTTGTGTTTGCAGGCAGCGTTTGACCTTCCTTAGCCCTCATTCTGTCCTTGCCCTCAGGGCTCTCACTCACCAGAAAAGGCAAGAATCACCTCTAGCAGGTGTGGGCTGCAGCAGAGCCCCACGCAGGAGGACACCAGGGCAGTGTGTGAGGTTCCTGCTCAGTGTGGGCCCAGCACAGTGCCCACAGCGTGACCCTCACCAGAGGGATGTGTGATACTGGAGGGACTCATGGCATCAGACGAATGCATGGCATTGGAGAGATGTGGCACTGCGGCAATGGGCAGCCCAGGCCAGGCCAGGTGCCAGCATGGGGAGCTGGAACTGGGATCCTCCACAGTGGCAGAGTGGAGCAGAGCCTTCCTGCTCTCTCTCAGGATGGAGTTTGCACCAAAAATTCTCCTCCTTTCACCATAGTTGTTCAGTGCCACGGAGGAAGGTGATGCACCCACCTGAAATGGCTGCTCCCAGCTTAGTTTTTCACCAAATCATCAGCATTTCCCTTCAGTTTTATTGTGATTATTGCTCCAATTACCATGAAAATAAATAGTAATAATGATAAAAACCTGTTCCTTGGTCTTCAGTTGCCCCCTCTGAGGCACTTACTTTGATAACTGCCAACTGCTGTAGTGATAATGTGCTGATAGAAATGACAACATTCACAAAGTATTATAACTGTAAATGTGTGCTTTGAAATGACACAAGCCCACCTGTCTACATAGTCCTGTGCAGCGGGAATAGGTTTCCCTGCAGATGACCCCTTTGTAATATAGCAGCCAGCCCTCAGTGAAACCTCACAGAATCACAGAATATGTTGAGTTGGAAGGGACCCATGAGGAACATAGAGTCCAACCCTTAGACCTGCACAGGGCCACACCCAAGAGTCACACCATGTGCCTGAGAGTATCATGGAGGCAGTGACCTCTCCTCCCCCACACTGTGCTTTTCCAGGGAGACAATTTCTCCTGGGAACCCAGCAGTATATAGACAAGCCTTCAGGAACCAGTGCAGATGTTTCTTAATCTCATCTGTTCGGCTTCTGTTCCTGCCCTGTGGGATCTTTTGGGTGTTTATCCGAAAAGGGAAGGGGTGATGTTCAACCCCTTCCTAAAATGGGGACCTGCAACAAGGGGTAACAGATAGTTTGAACAAGATCACAGAGGAAATGTGTAGGAGGGCAGGAGCAGAGCAGCAGTGGGGCCTGTGAGAGCCATCCTGCCTCTGAAATGTGGGGCACACTACAGAGAATTACTGCCCCATTTTGGTTCAAAAAGGACAGCACCTTAACCCGGGGTTCAACTGAAAACAAAACACAGAAATCTCTGAGGTTCAATGAGCATGACTAACTCTTTCATTTCTCTGCCCTCTTGTGTTATTTCCTCATTTATTTTCTTCTTTTCTATGTTTTGATACCTCAGGAATAGTGGTATCCAGCCCAGTTAGGAAACAGCATTACCAGAATATGAGTAATTTTTTCTGAGAAGAGAAGGTCATGAGTTATTTCCAGTCCAAGCAGGAGCTGGAAGTATCTGACATCTTCAAGTGCCCAGAAAGCATGTTCTCATGAAAACAGAGCTTCACACCACATGCTCAGGAGAGCCACTGTTCAGAGATTTGGAGAAACCCCTGATGGTCAAATCCAATAGGAACTACCATGTGGTAGTACTGAGGTTGCCCTCTCTGGAGTTAGCCTGGAGAAGGTCTCCACTAACCACAACTTCTGAGCTAGCACAGCTCTTGGACACTGCCATGGCTTTGTAGTGGCTCTCAGGTGCATGCTCCTTCTTGGAGCCTCCCCCACTTCTCCCACTCCCCCATTCAGGCACTGCTCTTGGGACCATTTTTTTCCCCCTCTGAAAAAGCACATACAGATGGTGTGTTGTCTGTCACAATCAAGGGGCCCAGGTGAGTAATGGAGAATGGCAGAACTTGGCATGTACTTGTTTGCCTTAGTGCAATTTTCCCATAATTGCACTTCCTAGCTTTTCAGCATCTGCGAAAGATCAGCTTGTGACACAGCGAAATTGGCCTTGCATTTTTCTGGAGTTTGCATCAGGTTAGGAATCAGGCATTCTTCATTTGACTTAAATAATTTTGAAGGGGTAGGGAGAGAACCATCCAATTTTTTGTGCATAGTAAGTGCTGGCTGGACTTTAAAGCCCAGGAGGAAAAGCATGACCTGTCAAACATATTTAGCTCAAGCCTCTGGTGTTGCTTTTTGCATTTGTTTGTAAAAGGTGTTGATGAAACTGACACAAGTTCTTTTAGTTTTCCCAGGCCTTGCAGTAAATTCACTGAGTGAGACTGGACAAGGGTGATCCTGGAATAGTACAAAGCCAAAACTTGGGACTCAAAATAGTTCAGAAATGCAAAGGACAGGGAGTTCTTGTGCAGATGGACAGCTTTACTGGGACAGATGACTCTTTCTTACCTCTCCTTATAACCTCCATTTCTTTCCTTTAGACATATATACAAGCCAATAATTCAACAGAGAAACAACGAGGAACAGAAGTAACTTTAGGGCTGAAGTGACTGACTTGCCTCATCACCTTCGAGAGGGCAGAACTAGACTGAGACACATCGAGGCACTAGAGATGACAAAGAGCAGTCCCTGCCTCAAGGAGCCTGCATTCACAATGATTAGAAGCAGAAAACAAACCTTGGAGTTTTGTGGGGAAATACCTTCTGCTCAGATAATCTAGGAGATGGCTTGGGATCATGCTCTGTTATTTATCAAGGGTTGCAGGTTTTTTGTACTTGGAGAAACATTTATCCTGGTATCTTCTCCAGTATATTTCAGATTTCTTCACGCTACAGCATTAAACTGAGTTGCTGGAACACATATTACTCTGAAACGAAACCCTTTTCTAAACAAATGGGACAACAAGGTCTACTTTTCTGGAAAATCCTAACTTCAGTGGTCCTCTTACGTGTGTTTACAGGTATGGTTTGCAGCTAATAGTTCATGTTATTCATCCAGGCAGTATTGTATTTTTTCAATGTTTCTGATGCATTTTGTTCCTTATCAACATCTCTTTTTGGCCGCTGAGTACTCCTGGCAGATCAGTTTAAGCTCCCTCTTTTTTTGAGATAACTAAATGCCCTCTTTTGTTAGGGGAGCCTTCCAAGTCAGATAAGTCACCCATTTCCCTTCTCCACTTTAATTACTAGGTCATTGCCCATTTATAACCAAATTTTAATGAATATCATCAGTTTAGGCTCAGATTACATCTTTGTCATAAAATAGACAACAGACACAATAAAGAAAGATTTCCTTTTTTCACTTTTTATTTTGTTGATGTTGCTTTTTTTCTCAATATAAATGAAACCAGGGCTGGATACAAACAGTTTTAGTAGTGTTGGAGAGCCAAGCAAAACAATACCCACCTATGACATGAGAACTGCTTTAAACTGTGAGGAGTTCAGTTTCATGACCCAGCCAAAGTAAAAGGAACAAAATAAGCTTACAAAAAAATGCTGAAAGAATGGAGATTTGTTGCTGATTCTTGTTAGAATTTTAAAAAAAGTTTAGTTTATTCCTAGTCTGGTCTTGTCTTAATTTTCTTCTTTTGTTTGACTCTACCTGAATGCACACCTATGAGTCATATCTCAGTGCCTGCTATGATACTCAGGATGCTCAGACTGAGGTTTCGGCCTTAAGTGTGTATACACACATGTACACTCAATAAAAACCGTACAGTGGCTTTTGCCACTGAAGTAAAAGCTAATAAAAAACTGACTACTGACTTTGCAACAGATGGCTCTTCTGTGCTCAAGTATAACTTGAGTTATACTTCAGATCTGCAAATTGATACCCAAAGCACTACTTCAACCAAATATTCTTCCTGTCCAATGAAACTGACTGTAGCAGGAAAAAATCCTCACAGAGCTGCCTATGTTAATACTGAGCATCTGGATATGCCTGAGGAATGATGCTGCAATCCCTTCTAAATTCTCCTCTTGCTGGAGAGTTGGGGAGGCAGTTAACTCTTTGTCTGCAGGGGACAAGATGAAGTCCCTGGACACACTATGGTGCAAAACCTGACACAGCACTTTCGCCTGAGCTGTGCAGGCAGGCACAGTGCAGAGGGAAACAGCAAAAAGTAAAAAGAGACAATGCTGAATTCTTCTCTCATGCCAGTCCATTAGTAATAGTGATCAATATTCGGGCACAATCAGTGGGTTTGGCCTTGTATATAGTCCTAGATAAATATAGCAATTTGCTGACCCCAGGTGGCTGGGACCCTGCCTGAATCAACTTATGCACAGGTTGTACAGGGCAGTGAAGTGCTGCTGCAACAGGAGCCAAAAGCATCAGCAGGCAAAAAGAAAGAAAGCTAAGAGAAACAACTGAGTATTGAGAAACAATTGAGTATTGGAAGGATTAGAAATAAAAGGGCCACTTGGCACTTGTTCCTGACACAAACTGGAAAATTATGTAATACCAGAAAACAACCAGCTCAGCAAGAGAAGAGGGATTTTCACCTAACAAGATTGCTGTGGGGGCAGGACAAGCCTGCAGGGACAATGAAGCAGGAGACACTCTCAAATTGAGGGCTATGTGCTGAATCCCAGTCCAAAGAAAGTTAGTGGCATTACTCCCATGGATTTCCAAGAGGATGGGATTTTGCATCCTAAATTTAGGAACACTGTGAAAAGAGTTTTTCTCAGGATGGGTTGATTTTGTCAAAAGATGCCAAAAAATAATAAACATGGAAGGGAAACTGTGATGATGTGACAGCACTGTAGAGCCCAAAGAATGACCCAGAAATAGCTGTTGAGGCAGCCTTGGCATCCTCTGTTGGGACAAAAATGATATTTCATCTTCATTTCTTGCCCTTGGATCTTTCTCCCAGAGAAAACAGAAAGTTTTCATGCCCAGAGGGTTGGATGAAGCAGGTAAAAGATGCACTATCTTTTCACTGCCAGTAATTATCAGGTTTCTTATCATCCAGGTAGTTGTGAGCACCAGAACTCAGAAACCTGGCTGTTGCATCCTGCCCTCTATGCTCTCACATGCCGCGTGTTGTATATCAGCATGTTCTGCTGTCTTCTTTAAAGCTGCCAAGCTAAAACCAGGTCCAGGTTTCAGATAAAAACAAGAGTCAGTTATTATTCATAGAGGTAGCTGAAAATTTTTAAATGTTTGTTCCATTAAAAAGGGGTCTCTTGTTCATCTTGGAGGGTTTTTTGCTTTGTTGTCCTGGGGTTTTTTTGTTCGTTTGTTTGTTTTGTTTGATTTGTTTTGTTTTGTTTACTTTTGGTGGAAATGGTGTCATTTACAGACTTCTTTCATTGAAAACCTAATGATTAATTCTAGTAATAACAGGCTATTGCTTTCAGGTTTTATTTGAACAAAACTGAGAAATCACAAGGTACGGGCTTGAAGGGATATTGCAATTTTTCCTTTTTGGCTGTCAATTCTGCCCTTTTTTGGTTCTGAAAGCTACCTTCATATTTCCCTGAATAGAAAGAAAATATTTGAAGGAGGTGAAAAAAAAGATTAAAAAAAAATAGAAAATAAGAAAATTAAAAAGTGTATGCAAGCAGTAAAAAAGCCCACAAAACTTTTCAAACTTGCAGAATGAGCATGACCTCAAAAATTGCCTTCTTTAGAGCTCAGTTACCTCAGAGAGAGGGAGAGAGGAACCTTGTGTGCCCTGCTCCTCAGCAGCATCCAGCCCTGCATGCATTGAACATGTGTCATGGTAAGAGACTGACATGTGGGTGGCTTCCCTTTCAGCCCCCATGTGTTGCTGACATCAGCCCTGAGTATGTACAGTGGATCCCAACCATTTCAGCCCAACAACAGATATGATGCTGGAGTGGATCTTCCATTAGGTCACGTTTCACAGTGTGGTTACCAGAGAAGCCCTGTTAGCACTGGTGGCTTGGCAAGACATCTCAGAGATGGTAATTGCATTCTGTAGTCTTACAGTGATGGAAGGGGACTGCAGTGCAGTCTGCTGCATCTGTGGGTTTTTGATTTGGGTGTATGTATTTGTGCATGTCTGCTGAACTTGGATAGAAGGAGACGTAAGAAAGAGAAAGTATTTGTATCTCATCCTGGGTCTAAATATCAGAAAAGGTTTTAAAACAGCCTGGCTGAAAATACTAGGTCAAAACAGCCTTTAGCTTTGGAGAGAATCTAGTCAAGGTCATGCCCATCTCTAGCTAAATCTGAATTCTTGCCCAACAGCCTTGCAGCCACATCACAATTGAAACCACTCTGTTGACTTGCAGATGCAGCTTGTAGCAATTTTGCCCTGTTGCAGTCAGCTGTGAGTTTGGAGGAGGTGAAGAATTTTATGTGGCTGCCACATCCTGCATGCTTTCCTACCTAGATATTGTAAATTCTGTGTGCAATGAACCCTGATCCTGTGCAGTAACAAGGAGGAAATCCCTGCAATATAATTTATAATGCATCATCTTCTGCAGCGCAGTGCCAGAAGAGATATGGTTCTGCTTTACTCTCTGATTTGTTGTCAACAGCCCTTCTCCATCTACATGCATAATATATTTTTTATAAGCCGAAGGTAATTGCTTTAAATCACCCAGGAGATTCTCTCCAAGTTGCTCCAGCTGAGTGCCAGTACTTGCTTAGGATGAGGGGAAAGTGGGATGCTGTTTCCACCTGATTGCTTCAAGCCCTCTGCACAGTCCGATTTGCCATGTATCAGGCAAGGCCTTGCACCAGCCAAGACTCACCTGGAAACAACTTCGCATAAAACCAGCTCTGTAAAAGCAACGGCTACTCACTTTGATAGTTCCCAAATTGGTTTTCTCTCTGTCTTTTATTTTTCATAGGGCCAGTAAATGGAAAATTGGTCCCCAGTAATCTACTGGAAGAGGCCAAGAGGTGCTCAGGAATATTGTCATATTACAGAAGCTCAGCTACATGCTACTGAGGATGAACGGGGGTCTGCAGAGTTACCACCTCCCTGTAACTCATAAGATGAGCAAGAATGACTTTTCTGACACTCCTTGAGAGATGGTAGAGCTTCCAGCCTGCTCTGATCACTTCTGGGTACCCATGACTTCAGTCTTGGAAGAGCAAACCACCAAGGAACTGCTTCTCCTGGGGACAAGACACTTCCAAAGCAAGATAATGTTGATAGCACCAGGCAGCTGATCTCTCTTACATCTCCTTTTGAGAGCAGGAGAAAGAGATCACTTCTGCTCACATGTAGTTTCTGTACTTCTTTCTTGCCCAGGATTATCATCAAACAAGCCTGAGGTTTTGCATGAGAGAAATAAGCTCCCAGAGAGAGGTCTGTGATTCTGAAGGTAGGTGGGAACCCTGAGGAACCCAAGCTGGCCAGGAAACCCAAAGCTCAGGTTTTTGATGCTTTCTGCAAAACAAAAAACCAAAGCAGAATTCAGGTTCTGAAGGACAGATCCCGTCCTCCAGGGATGCATAGGTAGGCTGAGAGCGAACACACGAAAGGAGGTAATATGTACCAGAAGATGAGATTTGTCACTCTCTGAAACAAAAAAAAACGACACAGAAGATGTGCCTGAAATAAGAACAGAATATAGATCCATGAAACAAGCCAAGGGCAGCAATGAAAGCAGGATCAGGGTTTGGGCACAGACAGACCTGAAGCAGGCAAGCATATTGCCCAGCTCCTCTCTCTTGGCAAGGAATACCCAGAAAACTGGCTATCCTGGCCATTTTCCACCCTTTCCCAGGCTGGGTTTTTGTGATCTGTTTCCTCGGCCACTGGAAATTTACTATAAATACCAGGTACTGAGCAGCCGTTGTATACTAATATCTCCTAACCACCCTTTCTAGCTGCTCAAGGCTGTAAATGATGTGAAAATTGCATACCCCAGTCCCAAGCCTTAGTAGCTGTTCAGAGTTTTGGCCACATGTCATTTGTTATTCTTCACTTATGCATACATTCTTCTTATTTATTTTTTTGTAAACATTTGTGTATAATTATTCACTCCAGAGTTTCCCGTGATTTTCCCTGGCTTGCACATGTAGCAAAGCCTACTTCCTGCATCCCAGAAAGAAAGTTTTTTCGACTAGTGCAAAATGAAATCCTGACAGATTTGAGTCTGCTGCTTCTATGTCCATTCTTGTGATACTTAGCTACCCATGGCAAGAGAAAATTAGCTTTTTAAATATAAATTAGAAATGGTCCCAAGCCACAGATTTCACATCCAGCTCCAAATTTGGGACAGTTCAGATTTGGCCTGACATTTTGGGTTTGGGCCCAGGCCTGATTCTCCTTGTGAAGCAGTTTGACATTTCCAGTTCTGGGAAATTCCCCTCCCTGGGCGTGTAGCCTCTCCCCGGTGCAGAGCCACCCCCTGGGTGTGGCCCTCTACTGCCGAAAGCTCTCCCGCTGGTCCGGGTTTTTCAGGAGCCCCTGCCTGTCGTTACTGCAGCTAATTAAATTTGCTGCAGTGACAAAACCTTCCATGATGCTGCTGTGGCATTTTGGTCCCTGTGAGTACTAAAATCTGGACGAAGTGGACTCTCTGCAGCTATGTGTTGCTCATGAAGGAAAAAAAAAAAAAAAAAGATCAAATGGTAAGAAATCCTGGGAATTCAGGTTAAATCACTGGGCATCTGCCTGCAGCTCAGACCCAACAGTTACCCTTACATGCAGTGATAACATTACATTCCAGAGTACAGGACACAGAAGCAGGATTGATAACTCAAGGTCTCTTCTTGAGTTATTTAATGGCTCTTCTTGAGCCATTTTATAATGCATTCTTCAATAGAAGTGGGTCCTTGCATAAGAGGGTTTAATTTGGCTTTTTAATTTATATTCAAATAAAATACACAGGCACACTATCCATAAAGTTTAATCAGTTTCTTACAGACAATTTTAGATGGATAGGCCATCACATTCATCTCATATCTTACCTCCTTTCATCAAGAATAGGGTGATATAAGGAGCTCACATAAGCAGAGTTCACCAAGCTCAAAATCAAGCTATCAATGTTATGAAACCTCATAACATTGACGTTAAGTACAATTACAATGTGTTTATCTCCATAATGTCACCAGAAGTGATTACTGTAACCTCCGAAGGCAGAAAACTGAAGAACAGAGAGATGAGGTGATGTGCTCAATGTGACGCAGGACTCTTTATATCAAAGCTCAGAAAACAGTTGAGAGTCCCTCAATATTCTTGTTCTTTGTCCATAAGATCATAGTTCCTTTGATTGTATACTAATATCTCCTAACCTCCTAATGGTGTGTGATACGCACACCATTCATGGGCACTGAAGTTGTAGTAGGAGATCACAGAAGGATCCCTGCAAGTATTTAACCTAATTTTAGCCCTGATATCAACTGTCAGAATATCCTTTTAAGAGAAAATGCCTAGCAGCAATGATGCTGGTGGCCAGCTTGATGGAATGGTGCCGGCTTTGCAACAGGCTCCAAATGGGCTCATAATGTCTGAAAGCATTCATTAAAAAAGGCTCACAGATAAAACACAAATATGACACAGTTCTTTATAAAGAGAGGCTTTTATGGGCCAAATGCTGAGAAGCCTCATGAGATTACTAAATAATCTGAAGGGAAGTGCTTGTAAGCCTGTGTCTTGGGACACAGAGAACCAGCCCGGAAAAATGTTATGGAGACAAGACTCTGGGGATGGATCAAGCCCTCCCCCAGGTCGTGGTTATAGATCAAGCTGTTTTTTCCAGCTGTACTTTCTTCCACAAAATATAGCCCCTCTGGATCCAGTGCAAGGAGTGCCAAGGAGCAGGAGGAGAGATGAGGTGCCACCTGTACTCAATTCCAGCTGTTTCCCCAGTTCCTCACAGCCTACTTCCAAGCCAAGGTGACACAAATGAGTTAATTTCCATGGCATACTGAGGCTAATTAGAAACAGCTCTCAGACCCTGTAAAGCATTAAGCTGGGCTGCAAGTGATAATTGCTCACCTGCTGCATGGGCCTATAAGAGGCAGTGCATTAACTAGCACATGTGGTTTTATCACTTCCCTGGGACAGCGGGAGCTGGACCCTTCCCAGCACCCATTGCACTGAAAGCAAGATACTGGATTATGTTTGTGGTTTATGGGTACTCAGGCAGGGAGAGCTGGTAATAAGGGGTCAGATTCCAGCTTTCATTACATGCTGACTTTTTGCTCTAGTATAGCTGTGGTATCAAGCTGGCATAAATAGCTTGCTTTCTTCTTGCAGGCCCGGAGGAGAGGTTTAGTACTGCGTTGTAGATTAGAAGTACAGATATTTGGAAATATGAAGAGCCTAAATAATTCTTAAAGGTCTAGATCTCTCTATTGCAGGGATTAGGGCTGCAGAAGTGTTAGAAAGGGTCTGAGACTTTATCATAAATTCAAGTGATTCTCATTTTACAGCTAGTCATAATTTTCTTCTCTCTCCTTTTTCTCCACTTTCTCTTCTCTACTAAAACAGGCAGATGTTCAGTGAGTGGCATCCCTGCCTAGGGCAGGGGGATTGGAAGCAGTTGATCTTTAAGGTCCCTTCTAACCCAAAACACTCTGTGATTTTGTGATTTCTCAGCAGATGTAAGCATTGGTTTGCTTGAGAATAGAAGATGAGGTTGTTTGTTGTTGTTTGGGGTGTTTTTGCTAGATTCAAATGAGATTTCATTAAGGAAAGCCTCCATTTTGGAAGTGTTTTCTTCTATAGCCTGAATGCTCATTTCCAAAGTCCAAAACTGTAGCTTTTCTCAGTAGAGAAATATTACCAACGTCTGAGAATTGAAGCAGGGCTTCACTAGGGACTGAAAATGACAGAATAGAATAAAATTATTAGAGTAATCCATCGGGGGATCCTGGTACCAGGATCATCAATTTGCAGTGTTCAGCAGCTGCTGCAAATCACGTAAGAAGCAATGGGATTGGTAAGACACATGTACCCCGAAATTTTACACAAGGCTTAACTTTTTAGAGCAACTATCAAGAGTCCCTCCTTACTTTGTGCTGCTTGAGACCTCAGTTTCTCTCATGGACTGGGACTCAAAACAGAGTTTCCGATATGTGTTCTCAGGTGACTGTTAGCAATGATTTTAGCTCTTACTCAGCAGGCAAATGGGTGGCTACACAGTCATGGTGTAGATTTATCATGGCTTAATGGCATTGCCTGAACTCTGGTATCTGAGTATTTGCTGAAGAAGAATCCATCTCAATGCCCTTAGCACATAGCATCAACTGGTGTGGCTTTTCAGAATGATCAAGTATCTACACCTTCAAATTAATGACAATGATACCAGGGAAAGAATTTAAATGTCTACAGGTAATTAACTTTGTCAAAAATGCCAGGAGACCAGGCTTTTTTCCATGAGGTTCTTATCGCTTCTATTTCTGATCCTGGTCTTGAAGCATAAAGACAAAAATAAGCTCACTTCCACCCTTTTCCACTGGTGTCTTGACACTCTGGGGCTGAGCCAAGATCCAGAAGCTCAGAGGCCAGCAGTAATGTAGCTATGAGTATATGCCAGAGACTTGAAACTCTTATTTGATTGGCTTAAGCATGAGGACTGGGAAAAGAGTTTTGAGCTGTTCTGTTAAATTGAAATGCAGCATCTTTTTCCCTGGGATCTGTCATGTCCTGGCAGGTCTTTGTTAGCACGTTCCTATCAGGGAGACCTTGCAGGAATGTGGCTCTTGGAAATACTTAAATACCAGTTCCTAGCTGGTGGGAGCTGAGAAGGTGCTCTTATCTGGGCAAATGAGTACAAAGTAGAAACTGTTTCCTTCTAATGAAGATGTTCAAGCATTTCCTAATGAAAGTATTGCTGTTAAGAGAAGAAGGAGTGTCCTGTGGTTATTCATATGTAGAAACCATTTTTTGGCCCATTAACTTCTTAGGAATGACATATTTTTCAGTTGGCCTGACTGTCAGATGCCTGATTTTTGATGGATGATGCTAAGCATGGACATAATCACCATCTTGGTCTCCAAACCAGCCAGTAAGATATGTTAAGATTTTCCAAATGTTTCTCCAACAATAAAAGGAAATGTAAAGTTAATCAAATTGTCATGAAAGATCAGAGCCCAGCAAGGAAGGACTAAGACTGACATTTGAAGTAGAAGCACTAATAAAACAGACGGCTGCTTGCTGATCCTGTCCATGCTTGTGTTTAATTTAAACAAGTTAACGATGAATGGAGTTTGCAGAGGTGGGGCAGGGGTGCTGTCGAAATCGATGTATGTACCAGCCATTTAAAGAAAGCAGAGAAGTGGTAAATCTCTAGCTGCATGTGAATATCATGCCCCAGCAGAGAGGTTCGACAAACATCTCTGTTGGCATGTGCAGGGCAAGAGGGCATTCTACTCCTGGCTCTACCTCACCTATGGTTGCTTGCTGCCCAGACAGAAGCTGGATAAAGTTAAACCCTGGTGCCTTTAGATTGATTTACTGCATTACAAATTAATTCTAGCACCTAAACACCATCAAGATAATGTCAAAGAAGGGGGAGCTCACCTCATGTCCTAGCTTTCCAGTTGTCAGTCTCTGATATTCCACAAATACATGTGTATGATTTGAGTGGCTATTTCTCTCTGAAGATCTCCTCCTCTGTAAATCTCCTGGGCACAAGGATCTTTGTCTTTGGAGAAGATATTGAACGATGAAGTTGAGACATGACACCTTGCCAGGTGTCTTTCCCTCTGAGCTGGATTGTTATGTGCCAATGTACTTTTTCCAAATGGTAGTGTTGCCAGAAGTGTTGGAGGGAAGTAACTTTGTGTATGGCAAAGCTGTGAACAACAGTTTTGCTCTCTCTGAGATACTCATCACCACACGCTGCTCCTACTATGTGCTCCCTTACCCCAGGAACCATTTTGTCCACAGAGGGGACATTTTATCTTGAAATTCCAGGGTTTCCTACAGAAACCCTTTAGCAACCATCAGGTGGCAATGAATTTCATTCAGTGCTGCCCTCGAGGCACAGGCCAGACTAGGAGCCTGGACATGAGAAGCTGCTCTGTTATCCATTACTTATCCCCCAAGCCAGCCTACGTTTTGTTTTGTTCTGGATAAATATGATCAGGAGGCAGAAGCTCTCCTTCAGTTCCCTGATGCCTTTCATTAGATCCCACCTTGCAAGTGTTGGTTCTGCTGCAGGGCAGTGAGGAGGTCAGGACGGGCAGCCAGGGTGGCTGGGAGTTCAGCTCCAGCCCATGGGCCAAACAGATGAAGCAGCTCAACCCACCGCTTCCCTCCGTGCCCTGCAGCAGCACAGCTCCCTGGCCACAAAGCCCTCTCTCTGGCATGCCGGGTGACCCTTGCTCGCCTGCCTTTCTGCTCTTATTCTTCTCTGCAGTTCCTTCCTTTATCAGATTAACTTTAATTAGTGAAATCAGAATCACATGGAGTGGGGAGGAAACACTCCAAACACGGCAGATTTATTTTCAGCCAAGGAAAAATCAAGGTGCATAGAGGCTCTTGGAAGGGCTTGGATGAGATTTTGGCTAGAAAACTATCTGTCATTGTGAAAGCACTGGAGGGTTTTGAGTGTGTGACAGGGCAAGAAAAAGCCAGTTTGTCTTTTGTTAGATGTGTGTGTGCAAAGGAACTGCATGTACACATGAAGTGTGTACAGCTACAAGCATGTGCTAGCTAACACTTACAGGAGAGAGGCTGGAAATGCTCACATGAGTCCCTTGCAGACAGCATGAACCAAAGATTAGAGCGCTGCTTGGCAGCCTGTGCCCCACAAAACCCCAGGAGTTAGTCTATGAAATTACTGCAAAACACCCATATGCATGTACACATGAAGCACAGGGAAAAATGAAAGCAATAAACCATTTTTATTTGACAGTATGGCAACGTGGTACAGTGTGGTCTGTACAAGGAGCTTTTTCAGAAAATCAAAACAAGTTTGACAAATACCAGGCCAGAGCAGAGGGCTGAGGTGAAGAGGACCTGAGCTCTGGTCCTGGTTCCACCCCAACTCTGTCTCCCTGGATGGTTTATCTGGGGTCCTGGGGACATGAGCATTGCAATTAGCACCTCTTGATGCTGTGCTTGTGTCTGCTAATGCAGCACAGGGACAGCCATCCAGCATCACATTCTTTCCTCATTCACATTACTGCTGTGTCTGTCCCAGTACCAAATCTCTAAGATGTTTTTGTCCCACTCATCTTTGGGCCAGAACTCTTGCTCACTGTGTGTATTTCCAGTGTGGCATAGCATGAACAGACAGACATGTAGTTGCTTCAGTGATGCAGTTTTTGAATACATAATCTTGGGAGTCAGTCTGACTAAAGAAATTCTCCATTGCATATGACACCTTTATAGCATCTCCAGACCAATCCTGGCTTCTGAATTCATCTTTACCTGCATATTTCCTGGACTAAGTGGCTGGCCCAAAAGGAACAGTCAAGGCCTCTGGCTACAAGATGTACCACCATGTCTTTGCTGTCACTGAAGGTGGGTGCATCTTCCCAGGAATCCACATTTCTAAGTGCTGACCCTCTTCTCATGAGCACTGGAGCAACCACACAGCTGCAGCCACAGTGGCTTCCAACAAGTGCCATGACGTGCTCAGTGAGCGAGACATCATCCAAAAAAACTTACTGGGGAGTTGTCAAGACTAGGCCTGCTGGCTGCACTGCTCCATTCCCCACCTAGGAATCCTGAATGGGACCCCTTCAGTGAGAGCATATTAGAGTAGAGGGAAGCACAGGGAGATTTCACAGAATATTCTGAGTTGGAAGGGACCCACAAGGATTATCGAGTCCAGCATTTAAGTGAATAGCTGATATGAGGCTCAACCCCACAACCTGGGTGTTATTAGCACCATGCTCTAACCAACTGGGCTAATCTCAGCGTTAATGAATAGCATTTCACAGAAAAGATCAGAGAGAATAGCGAAGTGAAGTCTCACTGAATCTGTTGAAGCTATGTAGCATCTCCTGAAAAGGACTGAACCCCATAGAAATACCTTCCAGTGAGAATGTACAGTGGCAATCAAAGCCAGTGAGAAAATGAGTCTCCCTGAATCTTTTTCAGTTCATTCTCATGTCTCTGCATAGATATGTAATATTTCATCTACCTATTATTCAGTTGATGGCAACATTGTCCAGCTAATGCACTGGAAAAAAAATTAAAAAAATCTTAATCTTACCCTACTTCTCATTCCATTCTAAATGTGGTTTTGCTAATTGCTTGTTCTCCTTTGCAATTCTGCAGTGCCCATTTCAGAGCACCTGCTGTTCCCCACCCCCCCTCTCCAAGCTGCTGGCCGGAGCCACTTCTCCACAGCTAGTCAGCATCCTCCCTATCTCAGGCACTCATCTGCTAGGCTGCAGCCATGGTACAGGGCAGGAAGGGAAATATAAATAAAAACATCAGCGGCTTGGAAGAAAGATGACTTTGATGGCATGGGTAAGACAGTAAGGGTGAAGAAAATCAGAGCCTGATTCAAAGTCCAGTAAATGAAGGATGCTGTGAAAATAGATGTTGGCAGCAACTGTTCTTTACAAAGGTTAAAATAATTTGTGAAACCTCTAGTGGCTCTGGCTGCCATCCCCAACTCATCCTCCATCCTGGACTGATAGAGGATGAACAGGAAGCATACAAACTCCCACTTCCTGTAAGGTCCCTCTCTCCCCCCATCCTGTTTAGGTGCAGAACTAAACAGTGGCCCATAATGTGAAACAAACTTTGCTGTTGATGAATAGTTGTGGCTTCTCTTGGCCACACAGCACCACCAAAATCCTCTCAGGCAGAGTTGCAGTGCTCACACATCAGCCAAGCTGTCTGGCTGCCCCAAACCCACAGCACACCTGGGGAGGTCCCCAGGGCTTGAGCTTTAGTCAGGGAGAGTGAGTGAGCATGTATTGCCTCAGTTGAGAGGTGGCTGAGGATACATGCTGCACCAGGAGGGCTCAGATAAAGTACAGTAACACCAGCATGCATGAGCCCTCCACATGGGTTCCCTACTGCATAAGCCCATGACCCTTTTTATGCTCACTTTTATTAAGGTGATTCGTGGGCCTCTCACAGGTGCATCTCATATAGGAGTGCAGCAAACTGCCTCTGGCTTCTTCTAGAAATCAGTTCCAGATGTGCTGGAGTAGAGCTTCCCTTCAGAGGAAATACATGTTTCAGGTAGGGCCCAGTCTATGAAAACTCAGAATATTTCCTACACTGATGAGCAAAAGCCTTTATTGCATCTACTCTTCTTTTTGACCTTTCTGTTTTCCTTCAATCTTTGTGCAACATGCTAATATAGTTTCTGCTTACCATCCCTGTTCACGTAAGGTTCAAAATTTCATTTGTTGCTGAGAGCAGCTTCCCTCAATGTCTCCCTGTCCATGTACTTTGAAGCCTGTCTTCTTTCCACCCCTGCCAAGGCAAGCCCTCTGTACCTTTCTCCTGCCACATGTTCCTGATGATTGAAATCATCCTTTGCTTCTTGTGCAAACAAAAGGATTCTCTTGCTCCATTCAGAGCTCTCTTTGACATGTTACTGGCGATAATATAAAATAGCATTGATTTAGATTATTTTTATGGTCTGTATGAATTTAATACTGAAACTTGATCATGTATCACAAGCAATTCCCAAGATCCCCACCACTCTGAGTTTTGAGCGTGTTTTGCCAGCTCTGTTACTACCATGCCAAGGCAATATGGAAAGGCTTTAAAATTCACTCCTGACTTTGAAACTGGGACCTAAAATCTGTGGTTTTCACTTCATAGTGAAAGGCCTTCCTCCCTTTTGATCTTGACTTGGCTGCCTTGTGGAGTGCTGCAAAGCAGAGCACTGATGTACAAGGACATCTTGGTGAGGAGACCAGAGCTGAGAGGCATGCTTGCCCTATTCATCCCGGTGACAAAGCAGGATTAATATTTTGGTCTGTAGGCTTCCTGTTATCATTGCTAATTGACACAAGGCCATCATTTTACCAGAAAAAGCCAAGAAATTTGTTAACTGGTGTGCCACACTGCCTTTCACATGCAACCAAATAACAAATGCTCTTCTTCCTTGTAGCCACATGCCTTAACTTTTCAATTTTTCACCCTAACTCCTTCCACAGTACCGCTCCAATGTTAATGCAAGAATCTCTAAGTGTAAGGGCAAAGTGAAAGGAATGTAGCTTAATATCCCAGCAATTAGCACAAGGGTTATTGTGCTGAAGGCATTATTCATTTTTAATTATCTGAAGCTGCTGAAAAATTCCTAGGATTGCCTCCAATAGGGTGCATGAATCAAAGCCCACACACAGAATGGTAGCATGTTACAAAGGCAAGAGGAGAAGCAGTTGGCTCATTCTTACACTCAGTTTCTCAGCCCTGGCCTGAGACTTCTTGCAGCAGTAGAGAGCCAGCTGCTTGCAGCTGAGACCTCTTAATTTCTGGTGGGCATATTTCTGAGCTCACTAAATAATGAGGAGGAAGGAAACAGGAAACATATCTGCATGTTCAACCACATTGGTTAATTTGGGCCATGTTTCCTCAGACAAAAAAAAACAATAAAAAAATAATTTCTGGGACATATTTGGAGAGGGAGGTGGAGCAGCGATGGGTTTGTATTTTTCAAGTAGAAGTGTCACCCACAATTTAAATATACTTAATAGGCATATTTTCAGGGTGTTTAATTGAATGTGTATATTGATTCACCACACTTAAAGAAAAATATACATTAGGCATGCCAGCTTCCTACAGAGAACACAATAAATTCAATATAATTCAATAAATTGTAATCAAAATATGAATTACAAATCTACTTTTTTTCTGTCAAAGCCATGTCATGGATGACAATGTACAGAAACAAGGACATAATGTCCAGGGTTTACTTTTCTAAATTTATTGAAATTTAGTTTTCTACTTCCTCAGGATTTTTCTCTTTCAGCTGAAGTGTGAAAAGACTCCTTCGCAGCTGCTTCTTTTAAAGCCTGTCTTTGTGCAACAGATGGGCAAGACTGTGGGCTTGATGCTCAAGGCCAGACCGAATATGACATCCCCAGTATTTGTATACACCCCCTCAAAGAGGAACTAGTGAAAGGTCAGCTTGACATGGTCCTGAAGACCTGCTTGAAAAAATTGTGCTCTCTAATCTTAAACATCCCTTCTCAGGACAAGGCTCTCTGGAGTTTGATTTGTTTCTGATTCCCAGCCATCTCTTGCACCACATAGTTTTCTGTGCAAGAGGAGAACTGTCTTTGCTAGCTGAGATATTCATGTGTTTTCTGCTTGGAAGATGAGTTCTTTCACATTACAGGGCTGCCTTGTCCTAGGAAGGTCTCTGAAACCAGGTGCCATTAACAGCCCCTTCCCTGTCCCACGACAGGGCAGAGCCAGACTGTTCCAATGCGGTCCTGATGCAGAACATCATTTGGGAACTTTTGTCTACTGTGGCTTTCAGAGAGCAATACATGTTTATTTTAGGAATGAAAGACTTTTCCTCAAGTCTAACTTTGATAAGTTCCCATCCTCCCTTGTTGCTTTTATTTAAAATGGACACCAGCTCTCCCTGCTTCTCCAAGTTAATGGCCTTGCTGTTTTCCCTAACCAGTACTTTCTTTATCATTTACATGCCTCTTTCTGTTCCCACTGCTTTCAAAATCATGGACTGTTCAATGGGGTACATCTCTCTAGAATAGCAGCCCAAAATGTAGATAGAGAAGAGGCACTTTTACTAAAAAAGAAAAAAACCTCTTTTCACCATTCCAGAGGAAATTGTTACTGACAATGAGCCACAGTCTGTGAACTTAAAATTCCTTGCATTTGAAATGGTTTGATTTTTTTTTTTTTTTTTAATGTTTTACATCCAGCTCTGACCACCCACAGGGGACAGGAAAAATGGAGAAGAGAGTAGAGCTTACACAAAAAGATTCCTGCTACAAAAGGATCCTTTATTAGCTGTTCTGACTATGAGGTATCTCTTATGGCAATTTCCAGGATATGTTTAGCACTGTAGCTTGGAGGTCGGCAGATCAACATTACAAGTTCTGGGAGTAAATCTTCAACATCACTTACTGGAACTGAAGAGTCAAAACAAAAAAATACCAGATCTAAAAGGCTAAGTTTTGGGCTTGTTTTTTTCCTTCTAGCACAGGAAACACAAACTTTTGAAGTTTCCCTGAAACAGGAAATACAGACTATTGAAGTTTTTAATGTAGAAAAACACTGCATTCTGGTGTCACCATACTGAAAACCCTGAGTTCCTAAATCACACTGCATTGCAATTCCTGAGTGCCCTGCACAGAAAAAATGTGATTTTTGCTTGAGAAATCAGTAGATTTGCAAGTTTAGTAGGATTGTCCTCCAATCTCTATGGAAAACAGCATTATCTCTGCATTCCTAGATAAAAAAATGAGTCCTTGATTTGCTAAATTTCTCTATCACTAAGTTTAAATGAAAACCAATGAAAATACCTGCATCAATGTTTAAGGAGGCATGTGTCTAAAGTAATAGTTGTTATTTTGAAGGAGTAATTTCTGTCCAAGGCTTTGTAAATCACTATCCACTTTGGATGCCCTCATTCCGAGGTTTCTGACTTGTGCCCCTCCATCAGGGCATTCACATCTTACAGCTAAAGTGGCCTAGACTTTTTAAATAACAGACCAAGTAATAAAGCATGGATGGAAAGAATCCTGTACCCTTCTACTAATTCCCCAGTCTTCACTAAAGACATCTTTTCAGTAAAACTTAATCTATAATTCTTTCTTCTGTTTCTCCCATATCAGTTGAGCTTTTTTTACCAGTATATAAGTATTATCAAGCTTGTGGATATTCCTACCATGCATGGGGACAACCTGTAGAGGTATCTAAGCTGCTGTTGTCCAGAGCTGCCATGTCCCTCCATCCATGCAGCACAGACATTGAAAATTGTCCAGCCTTGTTTAGAAGGGGATGTGCTTGCATTTGTAACCCCTCTTGTCTCAAGCAGAGCATACTATAAGCACTTTGAAGCCACTTCTGTTACTGGGGAACCTCAGTGTGGGACCTCTAGTGTGCTCCATTGAGTTGCAAGGACAAACTAGCTCAACATGCTTGAGCAACACCCAAGCAACCCTTAACTTAAGCCTGCACCACTGAGTCCAGCAGACCCTGCCTGCAGGCACAGCTTTAGCAACAGCACAGCCCACCTGCTCCACTGATGACTTGGCAAGCAGATGTGTTTCCATGTGGGCATTTTCGCTTGCATTTGTCCTTTACAGGCTGCAAAACAACCCATCAATCACCCTTGTAGTGACCACGTGAAAATTGCTGGCACCAAGGCTTCATCACCTAGCTTGTGTTTTCTTCTCCTTCTCTAAACAATGCCAGTCCAGCTAGGACTGTGTCACACTCAGAAGTGTGTTACACCTCTGCAGAGGAACCCTGAAGACCTTTCATCCTTTCTGAAAGCAATAGGCTTGAAGGAATAAAATTGCCACGGCTTTTTGAGCAAACTGGCTTGATGAGAGGTGCCAGCTCTGCAGTGTTTGTGCCTTGTTCTGACAGAAGAGCAAGGTTACAGCCTGAACAGGTAAACTTCCATTTGTGGTGGCAAGGTGTCCTTGTAGTCAGAGAAGCAGAGCAATTCTCCAGACTAGTGAGTACTGATGACACATACCAATGGAAGCATCTGGGATTGAGCATACCTGGTAGATGTTAGCGTTTTCTCTCTTTTCCTGGCTTTTAAACTGATCAATCTAAACAAGGCTTCCAAGGAATGAGAGATCCCACCACAAATGAGAAAACGTAAGACTGGAAGTCCAAGTGTCTTTCTTTTTCCAGCAACACCTTTCATTCCTCTTCATGTGTAACTGAGAAGTTGCTGTATGGTGAAAGTAAACCCCTATGGAAAATGACTGGTAGGAACTTTTGTCCCCTGCAATGGAAAAATTAGGTAATGAGGGAATTCTTGTGTCTGGTTTGTATCACCATAAAAAAAACAAAAAAGAGAAGGGGCCAGTGACAGCTCCACTCATCTGGCATGGGAATATAGTTTGGTATGTGGTATTGAGGGATATTTCCTTGTAGCCTGCAAACCAGAGAAGTTCTTGTTGAGTTCTTGGAGATGATCCACTGCAGAGCAGTGGGAAATCCTGCCTCTGAACCTGGAAAATATGAGGTTGAAAGTTTCATCTTTTGCCTGTGTTTAATAAGATGAGAAATACTGGATGCTAGGCTTTGTAATATGCCAAACACATTCTCTTTCCTATGTTTGATAGCCCAGGAAAGGCCAAAGGATTAGCATGAAATTAAGAATATTCCTCTTAGGTAACGAAGAGACTGTTTGGATGCATGAGTGATACCTTTGGTATAAGAACAAGAGAAACTGAAGAGAAACCTAATTCTTTTTCCAGAGTGAACAAACAATTCATATTATTCCAATTGAATTATTACAGTAAAGGAAAACTTGGAGTCTAAGTACCAATGATTCTTATTTTTCGCTCCATGCATAACACTGCTGGTTTTAAACATTATATTCCTTTTTCACTGTTACATTTAATGGGACTCTGCTATTTAATATTGGTTTTATCCTCAACCTCTGCCAGAAGTTTTAGATTTTGCATATAGTGGAGTCTGTCTGAAAATCTGTAGTTCCTCACTGCTGCTCCCCTGGCCTGACTTCATTGCCTCTGATTCTGCCTGACACCCACAGCCTTAGGACCAGCAAGCTGAGAAATCAGGCCAGGAGAACTTGAACCTGCAGCAGGGCAAATAGTTGCATAGTTCACTGTGAATTTAGTGTGAAGAAAAAGAAAGAAAAAATAGTAGGTCCTAGGAACATCTGTGTTATGAAGCCAGTGTCATCCAAAAAAGAAATTGCGGGTCAATGGCACATTGTCCCATAGTCCCATGACCCATGGGACATGAGTCAAGACCAAAGATCTACTTCCCCTCTTAATCAAAATGCTTATGTCTAAGCGTGTTCTACTGAGAATTAAAATTAAAAGTCCTATGTCTGCTGATACACAAGCAAGTCATGAAAGGCAAGCATAGCACCTTCTGGACCAACATAAGACCCTCACTACCCCAGACTTAGTAAGTAACAAGTGAGATAGTAATACCTATCCACCTTTGGAGTCTCAATTGCATTTTTTTAACCCAAGTGCTCAGTGTTGATAAGGATTGAGACTTGCACTAAAAATTTAAAAATTACTCCTTTCACTCAAAAATAAATGTTAGTTATTATTCACTGGAAACTTGCTTGATGACATGGCTTCTTCAGCTTCTTCAGCTCTGTTATGGGCAGATTGTCCATATTAGAAATTTACTTCACCCAGTTTCAGTGACCTTTAAAACAGTCCTTTAGGGTCTAGCCAATATCTGATCCCTGAGAGTAACCAAAACTGCCTATAGAGCAAGGACAAACCCACAGCAGTGCTGCAGGAGGGCACTCTCAGCAGGGACTGCCCAAGACAGAGGAGCTGCCTTTTTAATATGCTCAAGGACAATTTTCTTTTTTTTGGTTTGTTTGTTTTCTGTTTGTTTTTTTGTTTGTTTTTTTTTTGACTGGTAAGGCTGAGATGCCTTATACTGTGAGGCATCTGGACATTTCAGTAATAAAAGAGTGATCACACAAGAGTGTCTATGAGCACCAGGTTCCTGAGACTGGCTGCACCTCCTCTCTTGTCCACCTGCCATTCCCATCCCAAGTTCACAGAAGAATGTCACCTTCTTAAATCTTTGCTGAACATTTTGTGTCAGGAATACAAATTTATCTTCCCCAAGTATTTGGTCTGCTGTATTAAACAAGGCCTTAATCTTTGCCACACATGGCAAAATGTGCTTGGAATTCATATTATCTGGCAGTCACCTTCCTTTTGAACTTCATCTTGTTGCAACCTTTTCTGTGACAAGGGTATTGGGCACCTTTTCCTGCAGGTTTCCAGAGCCTGTGGACTGCAATGCCATGGCTCATCTCATTGACACAGATGCAGTGAGGTGCTGCTCCCCAAGTCTGTTTTTCACAATTTCTTACATCTCCTTTTGCTCCATGCCAGTGGTTCCCACCACAAGAAAGAAAGCCTTTTGGTCCACATGACATCTGGTTTAAAGGCTGACAGCAGGGAAGTTTGTGAATGTGTGTTTAGGTAGGTGCACAGCACAGAAACATGTCTGAATAGCCACTGCAGGTAATGTGGAGTTTAACACATGATGGGCATTTTGCTCTCTTCTGAGTTCACCACCCCTTGTCGGCCACACTCAGCACTCTGCTATTCCTCCCTTTCCCATCTGCCACAACCTCTACTGCATGTTTCCCGTCTACACCCTGTGCTACAGACCCAATATGACTCTGCAACTTTCACCCTGTCTAGCCCCAATCCTGTTCATGCAACCAAGAAATACTTATTCTCCTGCAGGCCCACATGGTTTGGCATTGGCAGTACCTTCTGCCAGCAGTGCCCCATCAAACCCTCACATCCAACTTGCCACGGAGCATGCATACTGATGCACGGCAGCGTTCCTCCAGCCCCATCCAGAGCAAGAGCTGAGAAAAACCCTCTCCCCACTTCTGGCTATCCGGTCCCAGTGCTGGGGAACTCCAGGGCTACACAAGTGTTCGGCACCTGCTGCCTACCCCAGCTCCCAGCTGCTGCCTGGCCAGCCCTGTTCTCCCTTTCGGCTGCGGGAAGCAGCTGCTGAAAAGCGATCTGCCTGACCTGATGTGAAAGGGATTTCACTGGTGTTAGGACACTTGATGACAGAGGGGAGGGAGGATTGAAATGAACTCCTTCCATCTTTCTGATGCAAAATGAGTGCAGACACATTGCTTTAAT
This sequence comes from Pachyramphus minor, assembly GCA_013397135.1. Classification (NCBI taxonomy): domain Eukaryota; kingdom Metazoa; phylum Chordata; class Aves; order Passeriformes; family Tyrannidae; genus Pachyramphus; species Pachyramphus minor. The sequence goes on from VYXB01006742.1 coordinate 69,740, forward strand.
ATCTTCTTTGTAATTCATTTCCGCCAGTAAAGACTGAAGACTTGATGCTTTATGTGTCTCTGGGTTTATGCCAGCAAACTACTTGCAAACTCACCCATCTGGAATAGACTGGGGTCATTAGTAGTTGTGATCCAGCTCTGTGTCCTCTCCAAGATGGGCATTACCCCTGTATTAGTATTGAGAGCTAATCTGCTCCTTTAAGAGGTGATTTAATTGTTTAACACAACAGCCTTTACCTTTCCTCATCATTAAGACCTTGTCTTTCTCAGACTGTGTCCTGATGTCTTGTCTGCTACCACTAAGGAGCCACAGTTGAATCCATGATTAAGAATAGTTTCAGCATAACCCCACAGTAACAAATCTCAGCTGCTGTTCACAGTGGGCAGAATCAACACCCGCAGTTACAGGCTCACCACCGATCTCTGCATGGAGGGAGGAAACTGCTTGGGTTGAAAGGAGAGTCAATTCTGCTTGAAATGTGCCAATGACCTCTCACCTCCAGAAGGAAATCCAAAGACCAAGGGTCAGAAATTGCCATGTCTTCTTTGCAGAGTCTCCTTCCCAGATATTTTGTGAGACTGGTATCACACCCAAGCCTGAAAAATTCTTGGGGCTAGCATATATCTCAGAGGCCATGAGTAACAACCCAAGACCTCTCTCAGGGATTGCTCACAGAGCAAAGAGCCTGCTTGCACCACGCTTCTTGTTGCCAGAGTTCTCCCTGCTGGGAGAATTCCTTCCTGTTTCAAGCAGAAGGAACAAGAGACGAGCCTGCTGCATCTTCCTTGTTCTTCATGTTGCTGCTGAGCATTGCAGATGAGTGATCCTAGTATGCCAAGTTTTCTCCCAGACTTTGTTCCTGTTATGTGATTCAGTCGGGCATATTGCCTGTTTAATGTAAATTATGTTTGGACTTTATTTGTGTTCAGAGCTTGGAGGCCTTTGGACAGGAGACCAGGAGACTCCTGTAGATGAAAGTCTGTTATTAGTGTTTGTAATATTGAATAACACCTGTAAGCATTATGTAGTGTTAGCACATTTGTCCCTGCAGGGAAAGGAGACTTGGTTGTTGCATCCCAGAGCCAGTTCCATCTGGTTTGGTACTTACTCAGCTCAGAAAGTACAAAGACTGCAAGTTTTCTATTGGAGGGCTTACTGACACTAGGCTCCATTTATGAGTCAGTAAATTGAATTTATTTGGAAATATACACTGCCTCTGAATCAGCTCAAACTGTCTTTTAACTGTATCTGTCTGTGCACTGTATGTTGATGGAAATATTTAACCCATTTAGCTTGGAGTGGTTTCTCCAAGGCCTGCTGAAATTGTAGATCCAAATGTCTGCTCATCAGTGAGGATACACCATGCCCAGGGCTGACAGCTAGCCTTTCCCTAAAGAAGCTACTTCTGAAATAAAACTTGGGCTAAGAAAGAGATGTTTTGGATCAGATAAGGTCTCCAATTGCCAAATAACACTGAAACCTTTGCAAGGTAGTATTGCCAAATATCACAAGTTCTTTACATTTGTGATATGTAGTTTTGTACAACCTTCCTTTTTTTTTTTTGGTGAGGGTAGCTAGGAATGGTTGCCTTGACTTGAAGACACTATTTTTAAGCCAGTTTTATGAAGGCTCAGCACCCAATTCCTTAATAGCACTGTTCTGAATTTCAGTATTCATCTGTCCCCTACCAGGTAGATGAACATCATTACCTCTGTTTTACCAACACCTCGTCAGATCATCCCAAGGTCTCATGACAAGGTTAGTACATGGTGAAGCCCAGAACAAAACAATGAAGTTCTCACTTTCAGACCTGCTTGTGACTTACAAGACTTAGAAATGGCCTTACAGTTAGTGTACCCACTATACCCTGTGTACAACCTAGAAATTGCTCCAGTCATGTGGTTGGGTGGATTTTTCTATTTTGTTTTTGGCAATATGAATAGTTATTTAAGAGTGTGCTGCAGTGACAACTGCTTCTGTTTTCACCCAGCTGTCAAGCTCTAACTTTTTAATTTTTCTCCTGGATCCATTGGTGGAATCATAAGCTGCTGCAGTAGACTTGACTGCTGCCTTCTAGTGCCAGCCTTAAGCAAGGTTGCTGCAGACGAAATGGAAGCTCTCAGTCTCGGCAGATCTAAAAACAAAGCAGGCTCTGATTCACATGAAAAATGTTCTTGTCAATAACTTTTCTTCATAACTACTACAGCTCTTGGTTTTGAGGCGTGAGTCAAGTTCAGCCACAGTATAAGACTGCTGAAATCAATTAATGTCAATGAATTCAAACCTATTTGCAAAATTGGTGATGTGATTCCTCTTTGTCTACACAGTGATTCTCACTGCAAAAAAAGGCAAATTTTCTGATGGCCAGTCGTAAGAGGCTGGGCAACATGATCTACTTGTAGCTATTTGCTGAGATACAGCAAGGACTTTCCTTCCCTCACCATACCATCTCCTTCAATGGGTTGTTGAAACACCATAATGGTCAAGTTACTGGAAATCAACATGTCTTCTTCTGGGCATATAATTGGCTTGAAAGTGCAGACTTAGCAGTCTTAAATGAACTAATAAACCTGGTTATCTATGATCTAATACATCACAGTATGTCCAACTAAATCTGTTCCAAAACACCAGATTTCTCAATCAAATGGTTATTCTAGTACCTGTTATTAAAGCATCTCACTGTTTGAATGTCAGCATTGCTACCCAATTTTCTCTGCTGCAATTTTAAAATTCATTCTATTGAAGATTTTTTTTGTACGGGATGTAGAAGTTAAGAATACAAAAGGCTTTTTGTGTCACATTTTAGATGGGATACTGTGATCTCTAGGCTGTCAGCTCCAACCATGCAAAAGTAATCTATTGATCTGTACAAGGATGTGCTTGGTAGCACTGGTAGCCTCATTTCCAGTCATGACACGGAGATCAGAGGTTTTTGATCAAAAAACTTAAATGTCTTCTTATATTCTGATTTATCCATCAGGTTGGCTTGCTGTATGAAATAGTTAACCTTTTTAAAATTAATCTTCTTTAAGAAGAACAGTTGTAAGGTGTACTTGGCTCCTCTAGATGACCATTCCCATGGACTTACATATGGCCTTCATTTTCACTAATGGTGACACAAGTGGCACAGTGAATGGGTTCAAGGCAGGAGGGATTCTGTTTCTTATGCATGTTCCTTTCGTGTCTTTTGCTCTACAGAAAGAAACTCCCAAGTTAAAAACAGCAGTTCTTTCACTGGCCCTTCTCAGCAGACAGTTGCAGGAGAGGAGTAAAGGAAATGCCAGATTAGATTGTTGGTTTTCATTAACAGATTCAGTGACAACCACTACCTTTTCTTTTTAAAGGAAACTTAAACATCACACAAGGCACCTGTGTAATTGTGCAATAATGTACACAAACCAGCTGTGGTGCAAACCCTCACATGATTGGCTTTATGCCATGGCGCATCAGATTTGCTTAACCTAAATATAAACAAATGATACTTATATATTTATTATGTTTTCTTTTTTGTTCTGTTTTTTGGTTTTTTTTTTAATTTACCACATTGGACTTTGAACTTTCTGTCATTGGGATTTCAACAGTCTGACTGCAAATAAAGGTTTCTGTAAACCTCAGTTTGGATATAGAATTTATCAACTGAAGGTGATTTTGTATGGAGAATCATGTTCGATGGTGGAAAGTAAAGAAAAATATTGAGTGTAAGAGAAAGTCTAAAGATAATTCATGTGAACACTTATCTGAACATTTCTTTAAGTGAGTTGGCTTAAAAAACCAAATTACATTTTGACTAAAAATTACCATTTCTCTCTAAAAGCAAAAAAAAAACCACAAAAAGAATTGTAATATCACTTATCTGGGCCATATTTGCTGAAGAATTCTGCCCAACTGCACATGATGGACCAAAGAAGCTTGTGACCTGGCCAACTGCAAGGGTCACACAGTATTGTGGAGCAGCAGGAGCCATGTGCCTGTAGCCACTCATCAGGCTGACCAGCTGTGTGTAACACATGGCCTTGTGGCCCACTAAGAAACCATGATGTTGCTGTGCTGGGAACACTTCATAGAACTCTGGAAATGAGAGGTGGATCAGGGTGGGTGTGGGCTGAAACTTCCCTGCTTGCCTTCCCTTTCTCACCTTCTCCCTCCCTCCCTCTGAGTAAATTTGCCCCTATCCAAGCAAAAAAGCAGTTGAAAAACACCAACAGGATGACTTTGTCTTGAATAACTGCATAATCATTAAGGTTGGAAGAGACTTTAAGATCATCTATCCCAACCATCAACCTAGCACCAATTTAATCACCCCTAAATCATATCCCCAAGTGCCACATCCAGATGCCTCTTAAACTCTTCCAGAGATGGTGAATCCACCATATCATTGCACAACTTATTCCAGTGTCTAACCACTGTCTCAGCAAAAATTTTTTTCTAATATCTAATCTGAACCTCCCCTGGCACAACTTAAGGCCACGTCTTCTCATCCTTTCATTTGAGACATGGCAGGAGAGACTGACTCCCACCTCACTACAACCTCCTTTCGGGTAGTTTTGGGGGGCAATGAAGCTGCTCCCTGAACCTCCACTTTTCTAGAATAAAAAACCACAGCTCCCTCAGCTGCTCCTCATATGACTTAGGCTCCAGACCCTTCACCAGCTTCATTGTCCTTCTCTGGACATGCTTCAGCACCTCAATGTCCTGTTTGAAGTGAGGGGCCCAAAACCGAATACAGGACTCAAAGTGCAGCCTCACCGGTGCAGAGTACAGGGCGATGGTCACTTCCCTAATCCTGCTGGCCACACTATTCGTGGTACAGGCCAAGATGCCATTGGCCTTCTTGGCCACCTGGGCAAATTGAACTTCTTCAGCTCCATCTCAGATGGAGCTCACCCTCATTCTCTTTACAGCACCATGGATAGTCAGATTTTTTTAGGAGAGGAATCAGAACAGGTCAGTAAGTGGCACAGGGCAGGGGCCAGGCAGGTGAGGTGATCATCAAGGTCACCTCACCATGTTCACCAAAGGCAAGCTTTTTTTCTGTCTGACTTCAGTTCATCAGAAAGGAGAGAGCTGACAAGAAAAACAGACAAGGTGTGTAATGCATTCACGAAATGTGATAGGCATGGCAAGGTTTCAGATCATGGTCTATAATTTCAAGCTGACTTCAAAAAACCTTGACATTTATGTGTACCTGAGTTGTCAAAAGGAGTTAATATTAGACACTTAGAAACCTAATAGGTTGTAGAATCCGTGCATGTATATGTGTGGATTTACTTGCTTTAAAATAAGACAGAGGGAAATTTTGCAAATTTCAGATCTGTAGAAAGTATGGGGCCAACCTTGGGCTCTCCTTTGAGCTAGCAGTGGTGCGTACCACCATGCAGTGGTGCACATTCTGTGAGACACATATCTGAAAGCATTGGCCCCAAGGGTTCCTCTCCACCACTGTTGCATGAGCAACAGTTCTAATACAGGGATATGTGCAAACAGGACCTTCTGGGAACAATACAGTCTAGTTCTAATTTGTAACAAACTAAATTCTGCAAAACTAAGGTATATTTGGTCGGTGGGAAAAGCTACCTCCTAGGAGAGGAAGTAGCTAACTACCTTCTAGAAGCTAGGGACTACCCAAAACTATTGGCAGATCTGCACTGGTGGAAGAGCCCATGGCCTCGGGTATAATTGCGGGGTGATACTGACACCACTCAAATAATTTTCAGAAATTGGTTTCCTTCTCTCCATTATGGCAGGGCTAGAGACCCCAGTCAACTCTGTATTTGTGAAGCAGGAGCTGTGTCTGCACTAAGCAAATTCTTTAAATAAGCCTGAAAGAAACTCTGTGGGAAAAGGGAAAGGGAACACTATGTATTTTATTCCATTCAATTACATCCAGGAGAAGAAAGAGGGAAAGAAGACCTTAAGAAGTCTGCTAGTCTGTCCTCCTGCCTGAAGGCAGTGGGTGCCATCTCTTAATTTGATCCATAATAAACAGAAGTCAAATGGACTAAAGGATTTTTTTTTCCCCACCAGGACTTAACAAAAAAATGTGGTTTAAAACTGATCTAGGCTTCTTTGCTGAGAATGGTTAATGTATTTTGTTGATCAAAATCACCAGTAATTACATTTTAAAATAACAGCATACCAAAAAACAATTTTTCATCCTCAAAAGACAAATTAAAAAGATAAATCTTCATTCACATTCATAAAAAGTTTTAAACCAATAAAGTGAAAAATAGCTGCTCTGCCTTTTTCTGTATATTGATCTAAGCTCAGTCCTTTCCTGTTTATGTTTACAATTGCCTCTCACTTGGTTTTTGGACAGATTTTTCTTTTCTTTTATAAAATCATCTCTTGCTATCTCACCCTTGTTCAGTGGTATTTTTCTATATAGTTAATTTTTGCCTTTTATGTATCTCACTTTCATTGCATTTTTACGTCTTTCTTTTCTATTTGTATTTAAACTAGTTTAAAGTTTCTGCCCTCTTTAATTCCTTAACTTGTGCCATTTTATTGCCATGATTAAGTAGCTGTCCCTAGGCAGCAGCAATGGAAATGCAAGTTTTCCCATCACATTCCCTTATCTGCTACTTGCTGGAATTAAGATTAATTATAGTTGTCAGCGCATAACTAAAATCACAAATGTCAATTTCCTCTTTTCACTTTTTTCGCTGTCAGAATAAATTGCATAATCATCATTTAATACCAAGCTCTTGTTTCCCTAATAATATGCTAAAGCCAAAGGTTTACCAAAGGGAGCCCAAGGAAAACACATGAAACCTGAGAGGGTAAATACAACATGGGAAAGCACAACTGCTATAAGGCCGGTGCCACAGCTGGAGTGAGCCCTTCACAGGGACCCTGAAACTTGGCCTGTGCTGGCAGTACTTCCATGGGCCACAGCAGTGGGCTCTGCTACACTGGGAGTGATTGCTTAGAGGATGAACATCCTGGGAGATGGCCCATTTCTCTTCCTAGAAGAATGGCTAGAAGAATCAGAGAATCCTAGAAGAATCAGAGCCAGAACTTCTCACAGAAGCTCAGGGTCTTTGATGAGAAGGGGTCCTGCAGGTCCAGGAAGACAGAGGGGCTGGAAATGGTTGTTGGCAGCCCGTGGCTGTGATGTGAGCAGTTTGTGAGAGACCTCTTTTGAATGCTTGCTGTCATCACCTTCCCAACATCTTGCTGTGTCTGCCACCAGATTTGGTCTCCTGCAGGGTTGTGTTATTTTGTATTTGACCAGGTTAGAATATCTGTAACAGACTGCTCTGCCAACCTGTCCTGTTCACGTGGCTCATGTTCTTGCAATGCAAATTCAACTCCCTAAGCATGTAGCTAGGTCATTCCCCAAGGATGAAAATAGAGAAGCTTATTTCCAAGTTAGGATCTCAGAAACAACATCAACATACAAACCACTTTTTTGCCCTACATCTCTTCCCGATTCCAATCCCATTTTACATACTGATGTCAACCCTGCAAATCAAATACTAGCAGTCAGCAGAGTTTATCTTTGTGCTGGTTTTTAGAAGACCCTACTCCTCTGTGTTGACTATCTTAGTAACATTAGACAAAATCTAAAAAAAAAATCTGTTCACCCATGGCCTTTAATAGAGGACAGCAGTTAATGAAACTGCCCCTTGTACCTTTGCTGCACATCCTGCTCAGGTACCAACTCCATCTCAGAAGAATTTCTCTCTTTCCTCTGACCTTCTAGGAAGGAGTGTTAGAAAAGTCATCTAAAGGTGTGGGTATCTGCAGTTGAATGATGTCTGTCTCTGCTTTGGACAAACTGAAATGCAGTTGTCTCTTTTTGTCTTCCTTCTTTAGAAAAAAAAAAACTTCAAAGATTTAAAAGAAAAAAATATCTTTCAAAGAGAAAATTCAGATTTTCCTCTATGAAAAGTCAGTATTTTAGCTTCCAGCTCTTAAGCTGGAGTATATACTCAAATCTTGACTCATATTTGTCAGTCCTTTCATTCTCCTAATGCTGTCTAAGCAAATTTACCAACTAAAAAAAAATTTTTAAAAAAGCTTAATTCTAATATCAAATTCATTCAGAGAGTTCAGCACTACAAAGTGAGAGAAATATATGACTTCTGACCTGGTATATCAATAGTAGGCTTGTGTGCAAACCAGCATGAAAATATCACTGTAGTCAAGAACCTTTGTAAAAGTTACCATTTCCTTTCCATTTCACAGGTTTAAAGGGATTTTTTAAAAATCAATTTCCATTACTCTTCTTTGTTTTTTTAGGTTATTTCTTTTCTTTATTTCTATTTTTAGGTTATTTCTTTTTTTATCATTGTCCACTACCTTGAGAAGCTGTTTGCTCAAGGTACCTAATTTCAGGAACTATATGCAGGAATTTATAAGTGTGCTTACAGATGCCAGTTGTTTGAAAAACTGGCTCTATAAAGGGACTTTGCTCGCCTTCTGACATTCTGGAAGATCTTTGACATCCAGAGTACAGGAAACCTCCAAAACTCGCTGTCCACAGGAGAACTGGTTCTCAAGAGCAGATATGCCGAGTGAAGAATCGGAGCAGAGCAGCCAGTGGGGGATTTGCAGGAGGGAACAAGAGGTTCTGGAGGCAGTGCAGAAAATGGAATGCCTGGGTCTGGCCTGTGCCTCTTGCTTGGCAGTATCAAGGCATCCTGCAGCCCTTCATCTTGTGGGGTGACCACCCTGAAAATACTGCACATTATATCGCATGCAGAATAAAAATGACAGCTTGTAATATCAGATACTTTAGGCTTTTGAATGCAGTTCAGTGTCATCCTTGGCTCCTGCAGGTGTGACATCACTTCTTCAGAGACACTGGGCAAGAGACCCCTCAGCACACCTGGTAGGTTGGGTGCCAGATGCCCTGTTTTCCTTCTGATTTGGCTCATTTGGCTTTGTCCCAAACCCTGGTGAAGTGCTCTGGGAACATGGTATGTAGAAGTAGAGAGGATGACATTTTGCAGTGCATGTGCCAGCTTCAACTGCCAACTTGGACTGCTTTCCCACAAACAGCACTCTCCCAATCTCCTAATCCTCTAGCACATTCTGAGGGCTGTGGTGTAGCCGTGACACCAGCAGTGATGAGACTGGCAAACTGAGTATTTCCATCCTACTTTCCAACAAGTTCAACTGCTTCCCTCCTGTCCCCCTATCTGCCCCACAGCCCACCAAACATACCTTTGTGATTAATGGAAACAGTCAAGAGATAAAGGACTGACTGCCTCGAGCATTGGAGGAGCTGATCATGGCATTATTTGAATAGAGGCAGCAAATCAAATAGTGTAACTTTATTTGACTTGATGTATTTCGTATGGCTTCTCTTCATAGAAAGCTGTAAGTATGCTTTTGGGCATGTGCCTACTGACTGCAGTGCCAAGACAGAGAGGGAACCCAGAAAGGATGCGCTTTCTCTTCTGCATTGTGTCAGAAGTACCAAGCTGCCAAGATGAGAGCTACATCCTGCTGCTCTTTTCTAGTGCTTGACTAGGGCTCAGAGACAGCTAAAGCTCAATGTTACTTCTCGCTTTTAGAAAGGCAAAGTAGGTTTGGGACAAGAGAGGTACAGTAAAGCGAGCAATCAGCAGAAGGTGGGTTATTTTTACTCTCCTAATGAACTACTCTTCCACGCAGTCTTGTCTAAGGAAATCACAGTTTACTGAAGACAAACCTCCTGTCCATCATTCTCTTACTCGCTTTGCACACTTGAATAATTCTTGGTTTGATTTATTTCCTTTTTTGAAAAAGCTTTTCTTTTTTAATGCTGTCAATTTACAGCCCTGCCAAAACTTTCCATAACAATGAACCTGTCAAGAGCCTCCAGATCTCCTCACACTTCCCACCAGAAGTTCTTTAAACATTTGCAACATCAGAAATTGCAATAATTAGCATTTTGCCCCTTCTTGGATGATGTCATGTTCATGGACTGATACAGTAAGAATTGCTCAGAGTTGCTTGGCTCTCCATATAGTGAGGAATACTTTTCTATCTATAAGAATGATAATGTGTACCATCATCCTCTGGACTGAGAGACGGGTCTCTCAGAGAGTCTGGGGATGGAGCTGCTCTTCCCCAGATGGAGAGCTTTATTTTGCAGCAAGAAGGTAATCACTGTCCCAAAAATGATATGACTTCTGGTACTAAATTTCCAGTGTTTCCATGTATGCTGTTAAAATCTATGAAATGCTGGAAACTTGAATGTTTCTTTGTGTATCTCATCCTAATCTGAATTTTCCCAGGGAGGAACCAACACAACATGTCATCAGTGCCTTAATTTGCAAAATTTCTTGCAACCCAGTTCTAGTATTCGTGACCAGCTGTCAGTTAAAGTATGGATACTAATCCTATTTCTACTCAATACAAAAGTAATTTGTTTATTTTCATACAGAACATCGGTGGCACTATGGAGGAGCTCTGATTCCTGGATCTCAACTTTAACCACTGGATAGACCATCTCTGTAAGGCTAAGGGTAGTGCACAAACAGTGAACAGCAAGGGTTACAGACACGCAGTCTGGTAGCTGTGAGAGCCAAGCTAGCAGGATGTAAGGCCTCCAGCACTGCCAGCTTGTGTGGACAGTTTTATGTGCCATTTCTCTGTCTCCTGCTTCATAGACAGGATAAACACTGTGTGAGAGGAGCCAAGAACACATTTTATATGAACATCATGTACTGTAGGGAACATGTCTCTGCCATTTTTCAGCCTTGGTTTCTTTTATAAGAATTTAGCCACCAGAGAAAATGTCATCTTCTCTCTGGTCCATATTTCCTAATTGTGTCAAGACCCATATGAAGAGGTCTTGACTAACAGAACAGACTAAAAGAGCACGATGTCTCCAGCACATATTCAGGAGTGGAGGCAGATGACTTCAGAGAGACCTGAGCTGATGTCACTCCAGCAGAGCTGTGGGGGCCTTTCCCAAGTGGGGGACACTGGGCTGGCATGCCCTAGGTCCAGCCGGTGTCTCCCCAAGGCCCTTCGTTCTGTTTCTAGGCAGGGAGCTCTCTCTTTGTCTGCAGCTGAGACTTGTCAGGCTCAATCCTTCCTAGGGCATGTGAAACACCACTCCCCCTGCAAATTTTTGGGCTGCGCATTTCAGTGGCTGCAGATGCACTTACAAGATGGAAGATTACACACTTCCTAAGAATTGAACTTCTGTGCCACTCCTCACTCCTGAGCCTTCTACTTACATGAATAAATTCCTTATTCAGCGGAAAGGGCTTCCTATGCTGAGCACTTTTTTTTTCTGAAAGTGAGTGCCTTTTTTTGTAAAGATGGGCTAAACACAAGGGAAAATATATTTTTTTTGTTGGTTCAGAGTCAAACTTTTCTATTTAGGAACACGGGCTTTTACCAGTGTGCATTGATGTATACATCTTCATTCAATATGGGCACTGAAAAACCTGTTCTGTTTTGTCTGAGAAGACACCAGAGAGATACTAAAGCTTGAATTAGCTTTTTTTGCCTGGAGTTAAATCAATTCCAGACTTTATTAATTTGAGCAAATGCCCTTGGTCCCCATTGCCTGGCCATCCAGAGCTATTGTATAACAACTAATTGGTCTATATGTCCCCTTCAATAAGGGAAGGCTGCCACAGACACAGGGCTCGTGGAGTCCATTAAAAAAAGACGCCTGGCTCAGGGGGGAGCTGGAACACGAGGGGGATTAAGCACAGCCCCTCCGTGTTGTGTTAACCTCTGCGGGCGGGGACCTGCAGGAGCCCCCCCAGGGTTCTCGCAGCTCCTCGGGAAGGGGAGTGGGGTGAGGGGAGGAAGGAGGGTGAACAGTTCAGAGAGATTATGAACCAAAAGACAAATAAACACCACCCCCAACCCAAGCTCTGAGGACAGTGAAGGTTTAGCTATGCACGTTGGGATGGCAGAAGAGGGAAAGTGGGACTGAGGGTTCTGAGCAGGGGCAGGCAGGGCTGGAAGCAGCCTGTTAGCCACGGTCTGGCAGCAGGGAGGTGAGGAGCCAGGGGGACTGCCAAGCTGCAGGAGTGGAGGAGAAGTGCATGCAGCCAGCCAAACCCAACACAAGGGCTTTGCTGTCACTCCCACAGAAGGAACTGCGACGGCTCTGGTGTGAGCAATAGGGGCCTCTGCTCACATGGGCATAGTGCTGAAAATGTCTTTGCCACCTCAGGGGGGGATTATGTCCCCTCGAGAGGTGGTGATGGGGCAACAGCAAGGAGGCTGCAGCTGGCCCTGGTGGCACAGGATGTGTCCCCCAAAGCCTGCCTCTGGGCTGATCCCAGTGCCTGGGCTGAGGTACGTGTGTAAGAGCATTAGGCCTGGAGGGCAGCCCAGGGGGATCCCCTGAATGAACTGGCCTGTTCAGCTCTTAACCCAGACAGGATTCCATGCTAGAAGAGATTTTTGTGGAAGACCCTGTGGCTGTGCCAGCTTCAGAGAGGACAGCCTTTCTCTCCCAGCAGGACTGTGCCCTGTGAGGGCTTCAGTCTTCTCTCAGGGTACGCTGATGAGAAAGCTCGGATGTGCACTCTGGCTGTAGGAGGGTTTCCTGGTGGGCCCCCGGGCCCAGGTTTTGCCTCCTGGAGCACCATGGGCCAGGTGTAATAATTGGCACAGGGGGTAATCTTGGCTTCCCTGGGTCTTCATTCCACTGTGAGCATCTGCCTCTACCCTCCAGTACCCTGTGGACTTGGGCCAAAGCTAGGGGCCCAGCACCAGAGGTGGCCTTAGAGCACAGAGCCCTGGCCTGGGCTTACCAATGGGCTTCAACTGTGCATGGGGTGGATACTATGTCCCCATGTCCTAGTGCCTCAATATGAAGAGAAGAAGATGAATCTGGCCCTCAGTTCCACCATTTCTTTTCCTCAGACAAGAAACAAAGAGAAGAGATCTGCTGCCACTGACACACGGGCGTACTGACGATTTGCCTATTGTGATGCTTGAAAGCAGGCACTGCTTCCTCCCACATTTGGGTCTACCCTGCCATGGATGTCCTTCATCAAACATGTGATAAATCTGCAATTAATAAATATCAGACAGAGGAATGAAGATGTTATTTATTGGGGAAAAAAAAAAAAAAAGCTCCCCCATCAAGAACTGGGAAGAGAGGAAGGTTGAGGAGAGAGAGAGAAAGAAGCAAGTATGCGAGAGCACATGAGAAGGAAGGAGAGAGGGGACAGGCAGTGTGAACAGGAGAAAGAAGAGGTGGGAAGGGGCAGCGGGAGAGGGTGAGGCACAGCCATGAAGGAACGGATACCAGGGAGGACAAAGAGCAGTGTGGGGTAGATGGAGGGAACAGCATGAATGTGTTTGTCTGGAGAAGAATACACGCTAATTCTTGGAATATGCCAGTCCCTTAAATCACCGCAGCAGGAGGGGAGCCATACAAGGCTGGGGAGCCCCGCACACTCTGGGTGACAGGCCCGTGGTCTTTCCTCAACAAGAGACTGAGCAGGGACAGGAAAGCTTGCATCGCTGCGCCTCCTCTGAGGGCTAACATTTCTCTCCCTCTTTCTTTTCTTTCTTGTCTTAAACTTGAGAAAATCAAAAAAGAAAGCAAGTAAAACAAAAGCCCCTTTGCCTTAATTAAATTACTCAGCCGCCCTCTGGGGTTGACACTGGGGATACATGAGGCTTTTGTGTAATATCTGGAGGAATTCTCCCGCCGCCCCCTGCCTCCCCCTGCCCCGTCCCGGGGACAGGCGGGAGGATTTCAAAGGGGAAGGGAAAGGAAGGGGGAGGGGGGTAAGCTAATAGGGATGGGAATTATTCTGTGATGGCTGGAGGGATAAGAGAAAAAAGGGAAGGAAAGTCGCTGCTGAAATTGAAAGCCGATTCCCTGCGCTGGCTCGAGGCAGTGCTCTGACCTGAGGTAACTGCCCTTTTGCCAGAGACACAGGCAAAGTTCAGGGCGCAGGGAAAGCTGCATAAATATGAAGTCTTTATAAGGGGGATGATCCCGCTGCCGCAGGACGTGCCTGCCCGCTCTGGACACAGCGTGACGAGGCAAGGCCAGCTCCCCATAGCCGCCAGCACCAGGCAGGGCTCGGGGCAGCCTGGACCCACTGCTATGCAGCTGTGCCGGGGCAGCTGTAGGGCTGTGCCTGAGCCGGGACGGTGCCGGCAGCCGAGCTAGGCCATCCTGCAAGATCCCGAGAGCCTGCCTGCTCACCCAGGCAGCAACACCATTGTTCCACATGTGCTGCAGCAAGCTCCCCAGGTCCCTCCAGAAAGTTAGCAGCGGCAAAACCAGCTTCCACTAGCAGGAGGCTTCATTCAGAGAGGGCACTGATGTTTTTTATCAGTATGCTCCCCAGCTCTGTGCGGAGCATGTCTGGGGATGCTGTGGTAAATGCATGGGTGGTTACTGCTGTTCTGCCATAAGGATTGCTTTTACACTGCTGCCATTGGTGGACTTGTTTGAGCTGTGGTTTTCTTAACCAGAATCTCCCATTGGCAAGATCCTGTATCTTCCCCTCTAAGTGAAGTGAGCTTTGTTTTGCACCTTCAGTTTGGCCTTGGGTCAGAAAAAACCCGTATCCGTGCCTGAAAGGGAAAGGTACCCTTCATATTAGGAGTAGTCTGCAACAGTAGTTGAGTCTGTGAGCAACTTGCTGGATCCTTTCCACCATCTCCCACACACAGCCCTGCATTGCACCACTCAGGGCTCAGACTCCCAACATCAGGTTTGATCAGTGGCTTTTGGAGAGGTAACTGTGCTGAGACTGGGGTGTATAACCCATAAACAAGTGATGCAAACAGAAGGAGCAGAGACTGCATACCAGCACCAGTTCCCTTTTACTTACTGTTGGGAAGGAATATTTCTGGGAACAAAGAACATCTGGGCTCTAGGCTGAACTGGGCTTTATATGATGAAGCTTGTAATACTGTCCCATCTGGAGAGCAGCTCCAGTGAGCTCTGTGGGGAGATAAGAGACAGAGTCAACCATAAATCCACTCCTTTAAGCATGACAAGTGTGTGCCTCATATTCCAAAGAGAGGAGGGGGAAAAGTAAGTGGAAACATTTTTCTCTGTGCTGAACACACGCAGAGCTCAAAAAAGTCTCGTCCCGTAGTGTGATGGGAGGCTGGTAAGCATGGAGCACCCCCAGGGTGCCAACAAGAACAGTCAAGGGCTTTTCCTGCAGTGACAGCTTTATTCCCAAGTGACAGTCAGGCCTGGCAGGGGAACTCCCAAGCTGGGGGATGCTGCCACACACACAAAGCCCCTGTGCAGCTGGAGATGGAAGGAACTACCACCAGGGCAGGAGAAAGACCAAAAACTTTGGGGTTTCCATCTCAGTCGAAAAATTGGCCTCCCACTTCTCAGAGCTTCTCTGCTGTTTGTTACTAATTATGATTTATGACATTAATAACAAAAGCCTTGCAGATGTGGAAGGGTCCGGTGAGGAATCAAGGTATGGGCATGGAGGAATAGTACCACTGTTAGGAAAAAAAAAAAAGGTGTATTATTTCCCCAAGTGAGCTATTGAGGTTCAAATGAGCTCTTGCAGTTTGTACCCGATGGACTGGCAGCACATTTCAAATATGCACCTTGCAAATGGCATGTGAGGCATATGGCCCCAGTGATACTCCCTGCAGTGGTCTGCCTCCCTCTCAGCAGTGTGGCCCCACGCTCAGGCCACCCAGGTAACCTGTGTCTGGTGAGCACCTGTGTCAGCCAGCTTGGAGGAAGGTATAAATACACCCTCGTGTTTATCTAGGATTTCCCACTTACGTACTTCAGCTTTCAAATAGCCACCCCCTGGAGCAAGATAAGCAGGCAGCATACTTGCTTCTGTCCTCCAAATTTCTCCTCCAATTCCTTTTTTCTTCTTGTTTCCTATGTTTTTCAGACAGTGTTGATTGATTACAATATTTAGAGCGGCGAATCCCTCTGCAAACTCTTTCTGCTGTGTTTAAAGAAGTAGATGATTTTAATCCACATCCTGATCTTTTGAGGACAGACTGCCACTGTTCATAAAGAATAATCATTTGCAGGGCTGCAAAACAGCACATTGCATGGCACAGTGCCTAGCACAGAGCTAAACTGCTCTACTTCCTACTCCAAAAGGCTTCCCGTCAGAAAACACTGGATATAGGACTGACTGGGATAGTGGAGGCCAAAACATGGAGAGAAGTGAAGCAGGAGGAGGATTGGCTGGGACTGGGATAGACACTGGCGCGCTACTTCTACAGCCTGTGTCAGGAAGGATCAGTCCCCTCTTAACTGGTTGTGGCACACAGGGGGAAAGATGAGTTGCCATCATTTGAAAAAGAAAATATCACAAGGAAGGAGCTTCAAGGGAGGACTATCCTTGAGAAGTTAGTTAGGAGTGGAATCTGGGGCAGAGATATGAATGATGTCATAGGGACTGTATCATGATGATGCCTTTTTTGCCTTTGTGGACTTTGCTCCTGTGCCATTTATTAGTCATCTAGATATGCCTGGACCCGAAGGAATGGAAAACTCTCAGCTTGCATGTCTGACTAAGTTAAAGCTCTCATTTATTTATGTCCCAGAATTTGCTGTCTGGATTGACAATCCAAGTTGACAATAACTTAAGCACCACTTATCTTGACTTTTAGTTGCTAAAATGTAAACAGGGTTTACCATAAAAATGAGATTTGTGCTGTCCCATGACAGAGGTGTCCCTAAAATGTATTTTCCTATAGGAAAAAAAAAAATACATATAATGGGAAAATGAGGAAACATCCTTCTTTCCTTCTTCCACATAGAATACTGTTCTCATCTGATCCATACACTACCTTAGTCCTTCCTTGTGCCATCTATCCCTAGTCCATGGCAAAAACATCAAAGATATTTCTTGGAGCTGGCTTGTGTGTGTGTATGTTTGTGTCAAAGGCAGAGAGGGAGACCATTTCAGACACAGGTTATTTATTAGAGGTTTAATATTGCTCCACATAGAAATTAAATGGAACAGCATTCAGACGTGCCATTAAAATTTACTGCTTCTTGCTATTTTAAAACCAACATAATCATTTCAAGTAACACTGATTAAGGTCTTGCAAGAAATGAAAAAAAAAAACCAACGTCAATTCAGGCATCACCACAGTGTCTCCACCTAATAGCCACTTTATTAACACAAGTCTGGAAGCAGGAATGCCTTATGTTAAATTTATTTATTTTCCATTTACACATCACTCTTCTGCTGAGTTTCTTTTCTGAAACATTTGCTTGATGACCACTTCCTTCTTGATAGATGGCCTGACTGTATGGCATTTAATGTTTCACTCATATAAACATGTTCATTTCCCCAAAGGTGAGATTTTTTTTTCTCTATAAATTTGACTTTTGCGTTTTCTTCTTAACTTGCTCTCTCTGGAATGAATATGTCTGAATTCACATACGTTCAAATGCATGCACATGAAACACACACTCTGTCTCCCTCTTCCCTTCCTTTTTCTTTTACTTACACATATATATACACCTCCTCCCAGTACTTCTTTATTTTATAAACACTCCTATACATACGCTCATAATGTACAAGTGCATTTGAAGAACTTGTAGTTTTCAAACCAAGCTAGACTCTTTCCATTGTCCATGCCTTGAAACCCACGATAATTTTTACAAACTACTTAAGGTTGAGAATTTTGGACTGTTTTATTTGTGGTTTTGCAGATGAATGAATAAGAAGGCAGGAAATCTATATTGGGCTACATGGTAAATGTATATTTGCCTTACTTATCCTGGTGTTCAAAATACAACAAATCACTTGGGAGAAACATTCAGTCTCCTGAGAATATATTTAGAATATGCTGAGCTGCAGTCCTTTGGTAGTGCCAAGCAAGAAGGTCTTATTTATATAATGGGATTAGGCCTGAAACTCAGGAGAAAGTAGGGATGGTGGTGGCCCTGAAAAACACACTGAAGACCAACTTTGTCATTCACATAATTATTACGTCATATGTGGGTAGAGCATGTGGAGACAGGAGGGAATTGAGAAATTAGTGAGTTTCATCTTGGCTGAAGGGCATGAGAGAAGGTAGCCCTGAGGAGGTCTGCCCAGGGCAAGCTTTTTCTGCAGTGGGGATACTTCAAGTGTTGACAAGGTCAAGAACTCCCCCAAAATTAACTTTAAAAGTCATCACTGAAAGGAAGATAGTACTTAGGATGGAATATTGACATGGTCATCTAGCCGTGTAGATAAGTAGAGCTTCAAGGAGCTTAAATTCAGAAAAGTAATAAACGTTTTCCAAATCACTCCTGCTCTTCTACAACTGGCATACACTACTTGAGAGCTAGAAAAAGAGATGGGTAGAAGCATTTCATTGCTTTCACTCGTTTTTTATTTTTGCCTTTTTTTTTTTTTTTTTGTAACTTTGTTTCCAAGTTTATAATGGACAAATTAAACCCTCATTTTGCCAGAATTTGGATTTTTTAAAAGTAAACCTGTTTGGTATTAACTGAACTAAAGGGTGCATCATAAGAACAGCTTCTACTTCCTTAGACATGGTCAGACAAGCAGTAAATGCTGTCAGAAGCAGCTCTGGCTGCCTGAAGCCTCAGGAGGTTTTGGAGTCATAATACATTGGGAAGCATTTCCTTGCAGGATGCACAAAGGAGTCTGATGCTGGTTTATCCTTCCAGGCATAACCTGGGGCCCTTTCAAAAGGAGTAAGTATCCCCAGGGCTGATGCACCCCACACCTTGCACAAGGTAGGTAACCCATGACTGCCCTTTGAATGAGTGATGCAAATTGTGAAGAAGCTCAGTCAAGCCCACTTATCATCTTGTCCTCCCCTGAGTTTCTCTCTAGCCTGGTCTTTGCATTTCCTCAAACATGGATTGTATTGACTTACTCCTGACCTAAGTAGAAACATGTGCTTTATCCAGCATATTGATCTGGTTTACAAAAAAAAAAAAAAATCCTTTAGAAAAGTATGGAAGCCTCAAATGCTGGTGTCCTCTGCACTTCCCCACTGGAGCAAGTGACCTCCTGCCTTGGTCTCCCTAGTGACTAACAAAACAGGAGGTGCAGGCTGGGGACAAGGCAGCTGTTCAGGACTGACTGATGCTAGTCCAAGGGTGTGTTATTCAACTCAGCCTCCCTTCATTTGTCTGCACTCAGTAGAGCAAAATAACAACACTGCAGCTTGCATCACGCTAGGTATTTACAACCTGATGCCTAGAACCACAGCTGGAATGCCAGGTAATTTGGTGATTAGTTTGTCCTGCTAGATGGTGCCATCATGCAATGATGTTGTGTTATGACTCTGCTCATTTTTAGCCTCCTCTGCAGCCCCAGTTTCTGGGATGTAAGTCAGATGAAGCCTCAGCAGATGATGGAATGGGTGGCAGCACTGATGTAGAATTATTTGTTGGGCCAACAGTGTGCCAACACATTCTTGAGGCTTTCCTTATGGAGAATTCTGATCACCACATTGCTGTAGCCAAGGATCCCAAAATATTTTGGTAGCATCTTCACCTATGTGTAAAAAAACTGCCTTTCCTCTCAGAAACTCTTTCTAGCGATCATTTTGTTTAACAAAGTAGCGTTTTCAAACATACATACTTTAAAATGCATATTCAATACATTTCTTTCACATTTCTTTTTTTTCCCTCTGAATCTTGACACATGGGAATGGTGCATTGATTCATGGATTAAACTGAGTTACCTTGGCAAGCAATTGCTCCTGGAGTGCCAAGATAATCAGGTCCAAGATGGAAAAGCATGCATACTAAAAAAAACAATGTTTGACTGACAAAGGCAATTTTGAAGGGATGTGCAGGGGAATGGGAAATGAGGAGGAGAGCACTGATTTGCACTGAAAGACTTGTTATACAGCTTAAACATTGTAAATGTTGGTTTTGCTTCACCACCCACTGGTGGTGGCCGAGATGAAATAGCCTGAGGAGGGCATTTAATACTTATAGTCATTGGAGAGCTCTGGGCCTGATGCTGATGGGAGCAGACATCTCTCTGCTGCTGAGAGTCCCCATTGCCACCCAGCACACAAACCACAGGAGCTGGTGCCATTAGAGGACTGTTTTGCCCTGTGAGCCAAAGGAAGGGCAGCAACAGCTCTTCCTTCTCTATCTTCCTCAGTCTTCTTTATCTAAGAGCTGCCTTCTGGAGGAAGAGTTCAGGGGGCATTTTCTGAAGAAACGCTCACACACACACATATCTCTTAGAAAGTTCCAGTTCTGTCAGAACAATTTCAGTTGCAGGAAAGGGCTGATTTCAAAAGAATCAGAAGAAGACCAGAAGACCAGAACTTTGAGTAGAAACAATGGCATACTATCCTATTTTGGCACATCCAACAGGAAAAGGTAGGGGTTCTCCCACAGTTCATTGATATAAAATTAAAGTGAAAATCCAGGAGAAATATTTTGATTGACCAAATATGTGTTTGGTTTTCTTGTGGATTGTAGGCATGCAGAGTTATCAGAAAGCTTCCACACCTCCAGACAGAAGGGCAGAGACTGTCCATGGCTGGTGCCCAACCATCCCTCCCCAGAGGCCCAGGAAACCTTAGCAGAAACAATCCTTACCTCTGGAGCATTCCTGGTGCTGACTTTCTGCACACGTATACAAGACCCTGCTGCAGAATCACATGGCAAGGAAAGAAGGGTGATACCACCTTCAAGCAGTAGGAGGCCAGCCCACTGGATTATTCAGAGGGTTGAAATAGGACTTCAATTACGTTTTCATTTTTCCTGAGTTTTACTGTACAGGCAAGGTGTTCATGACTGGAATAAGGCATGAGTATTTGGCTAAGTATGTGTATTTATTCTACGTATGTACACATATATAGATATATTTATACACACATACTCTTCCTAGGAGACTTCTCAGTCAGGAGCAGGGAGTGAATGGCACTGGATTAGCTGTTTTCTGTTTCTAAATTGCCACAGTCCCACAGGAGTCTGCTAAGACATCTTGCAGCACTGGATAACCAGCACTTCTCATGCAGTAATTTCCAAGCACTTAATAAAAATAACGGAGTAGCCAGGCATGGCCAGCCTGAAGGCCTGCCAGCCCAGCATCCTGTCTTTGTATAGACAGGAGTGCAAAACTATAGAAATCTACCGTAATGGTTATAAACATTAATAGTATGGTGAAGGACAGACATTTTGTAAGCATGTGAAGAAATCTATATCTCAATCCCGCTAACCCGGTCAACAAAGTCAGCATGATTTGGAGTTCCTAATTCTCTTCTAGCAGGGAGGATAGAATTATCCTTCTAACTACATTTTTGGTGTAGTACAAAGGTGCAACAATATTGAGGTAAAATAGTTGAGGGAAGGCTAGAGACCAGGATACATGTTTCTGTGAGCATAAGTAATTATGGCAGTACATTTTAAGAAGATAAGAAGGTTTGCTTAATAAAGGTGTTGCTAGATGTGGTGCAGTGAGTTTAAGAAAAATACTGATTTGACTGAATGGTTTTCCACGTTCTACACATTTTTCACCATACCTTTTCATTTACTAAAATCATGGGCTTTTCTTTTTTTCTCTCAATAGGATAGTGACACTTCCTAAGTAATGTTGGAATAATATCAGGGCATTTGCAGCAAATCTTGACATCCGTTTTTTGCAAGTGCCTCCACCACCAACATGAGACTGAAAAGCTGTCACACCACAACACAAACAAGTTTGCAAAACAGTGACTCTATGAACTCTGATAACCCCTTGATGGTGCAGAAAGACCTCCAGACATTTCAGGACTGCAATCTTTTGAACACTAAAATGATGATTACCACTGAGTTTGACAATAAACTTGGCTGAATAACCCAGACCTCATTTCAACCCACAGATCTTGGATCTCCAAATGACCTCTTGCCAGATTTACATCTGTTTCCTCTATGGGGAATGTGCAGTCTTTTTTAAACTCTTTGAGCTTAGTTTTTCTTCTCCTCTTGGCTTTGCTGCCAGATGATAAAGATTTAATTCATTTATTACTACTACAATCCATCTGGTTTCGAGCACAGAAGCAAGCTGCGTTTTCAGAGTAGCTTCTGTTCCTAAGGGAAGATTAGTGTCCTCACCTATCCTACCCTGCTTCTCTCTCGGCCACAAAATTTCACTAAATAGTGGAGGCTTTCCTTGCTCTCCCCATGCCTTCCATCTCACCTGTACTTGGAAATGCATGGCCCTTATTACCTTAATTCTTTAGTCCAGGGGACTCTAACATGGAAAGTTTCCATTTTATCTTTAGTCTTGACTGAGTTTATGCTTGGTTTGTTTTAGAGTGGTATGGGGATAGAGAGCAGTCCTGAGTACCAAAATTCAATTGCTGCAAAGGAAGCACAGTGCTGTCATTCCCTTTGGTAGCCCCAAGTTCCTGCTAACCTCCTCTACCAACAGTTTAGTGACAATATATTGACTCACAAGCAAAACCTGTGCTTGTTACAATTATGGTGGCCTTTTTTTTCTATGGGAACAAGGGTATTAACGGGGCTGATGCATATTGCTGCTGTAGAAATTTCTTGTACAGTGCAGGTGAGGCATAGGTTATGTTTTACTCCCATTATGCATTGTTTGAAAAAATATTACATCCCAACACTGGCTTCTCTCCACTGATGCCTGAAGTAGCCACGGCACTTCCCTTGCCCTCTGTTTCTCAGAGCTCTGTGATCTCTGGATGAAAGCTCCTAGATATATGTGAATTAATTATTCTTTTCAAACCAACTTCTTCAGTCATACAAAAGTTCTCACTCAACAATTGTGACACATTTCTGCGGAACATCAAACTTTCCTCACTTTTTAGTACAGCTCCAGGGGCAGTATTTCTCTAGAATAAGAGTGCACAACATTTTAAGGATTTACCGTGAGTTTTCTCTGATGTTTGCAATGCCTAATATCAGAGGCCTCTCTAACCAATGACAGGACTACCAGAGATTTCAGCGAGGTTATTCCGTAGTAATCAAGCATACCAGAGATCCAGAATTTCTGATATTAATATTGAGCAAAGTATAGGGAAAAAACCATAGTCAGATGTTTCTGATGAGGTAGCAATGCCTCACAAATACAGTCAGTGTGTGTTTTTACCTTTCAGTTTATTTCAATCATAGCTGTAGAACTTTCTGCAAGCAAAGTTGATAATGGGGGTTAAAGATCACAACTAACAATCCTGACACTTCTCTGACCAGGCTGCAAAAGCAATAGAGTCAAAACATGAGAAAAACCTTTTCAGTTCACAGCTTACCTGCTCCAGGGGTTTGCTAGGAGTTGGATTGAGGGGATAAAAGAGAGTGGGAGAGACCCAGAACTGGGGCTTGGAGCAGGAAAAAGAAACAACAGTGAAAAGGTCAACGTTCAGATGATGGTATCACATCCTCCTTTCATCCCTGCAGTTCACACGAAGGCCGGGATCCTTGCTTTGCTTTACTTTGGGGAAAACTCTTGCTTTATTTGTTCATGTTGAACTGCTATCAGAGCTCAGTGTCTCAGTGTTGTGTTTTAATAACTTCAGTTTCCCTGGACCAGATACATATGAAGTCGGTTAGACGATTCTATAAACAATGGATCCAAGTCACGCAACGCAACATTTCTGATTGCAAGATAACCTTTCCAAGGGCGAAGTTAGCGAGGTGAGGGGTTGGATTCCTCAGCCAGGCACGAAGGGAGACCTTCAGCATTCAGAGCTGCTCCAGTGGGACAAGGTTCATCTCCTCTTGTTTTGGGGGAACAGCTCCCTGGTTTGTTTTTCTAGTCCCCAGTCAGCACACTGGGTGACTTTTCTGAATTCTGGCTGCCCAGAGCATGCTTTGTTGACAGTTCATTTAAGGAGATCTGCACAGAATATTTTCCTTTGAAATCAGTTGAGAAGAGGAGTTACACAGAAGTTTTAGTGAGCACAATAGCCTTAATTTTTATTTTGGAGTTTAAAAAAAGCGACAGTTGTGGGAAGATGTTTCCAAACCAAGAAATGGGAAGGTTCATTTAACATAGTATGGGAAAGGTCAGAAAGGAAAGGAGAAGGATGGAATCAGCCAGATGAAGATTTTGGAAAAAACTCCTCTCAATGTCTTGCATTTGTAGTTATTTGTTGATGAAGATATTAGTGTCTCTAATATCTATTTTGAGGTGAACAAATATTCCAGGATCCAATATGAAATGTTTGTGAGGCTTGAAATTTTTTTTCTCACCTCTCTCAAATCACCAACCTGTAGCTTTACCTTCACCAGCTGATGAGTGTGGTTACTGCCACATGTGAAGAGGTCTAGCCTTTGCATTTATAAACACCATTTTGGCACCTATAAATGCTCTAATTGTGTGTCTTGGCATGAAACCCATTCCTACGCTTTTCTTGGGAAAATTCTACTTTGGAGTTTTTTGTGTGCTTGTTACTGTATGGCCACACATGCACTGAGTATAGAGCCATGCAGGCTTTTTTTTCCTCCTGTAGCAAAGTTTATGTGCAGAGCCACGTAAATCATGAGATGCTGATGTGATTTTGTTTGTGTTTCAAGTCCTCATATGATGATGTTAACTTCGGATACATTTGTTGAGCGTACATCACAGTGAAAACAACCCTTCACTGCAGCAAAGTGAGCAGTTCTGAAACATGGACTTTCTTTTTTAGGTACCAGGAGCAGTCTTGCAATCATGGCATAGGGCTTCATGCTTCCCATGGGCTGCTTTGCTCTCTACTAATGAGGAGAATGCATAGAGGAAGGTGATCCAGTTCATTAAATCTGAAATTTAGGTCTTCAGCTTAATCC
This sequence comes from Pachyramphus minor, assembly GCA_013397135.1. Lineage (NCBI taxonomy): Eukaryota > Metazoa > Chordata > Aves > Passeriformes > Tyrannidae > Pachyramphus > Pachyramphus minor. Next base: position 94,398 of record VYXB01006742.1, read on the forward strand.
AAAGGTGTAGGTGCTCAGACCAGACATCACATTGGTCATCCATTTTTTTATTAGTTATACCCATAATAAATAATATAAGTAGATCTTTAGCTCAACCTGCATCTCCATAACTCTCATCCTTTGTAACAGGTGGTATCAGAGTTTCATTCAGGGAGAGCAGCTAAAGGAGTGAGCCATCAAGTGGAGGCTGGACAGCAAACTCGAGCTCCCAACACCCTCTAAAACACTCACTGATTTCCACAGCAAGAAAATCCTGGAATGGATACATGGAATGGCTTCGCAATTCAAGGGATGGTTTGGAGTAGGATTACAACCATGGGGTATTCCAGATCCTTTCTAGTCCCCACCTTCATGTTTGTCTGACAGATCTGGCTACAGAGCAACCAGCTGATTCTGCCAGATGTGGTGACAATTGCAAAATTCCTTTGCAGACAGCACATGAAGACTACATTGGCTGCAAGTGGCACATCATTGCAAGTGATTGCCTGCTGTGTTTTATCAGCTTCTGCTTTATGTTGTAGAGAAACAAATTCATATTGCTCAGGATCTCATGCAGCTATCGTGGATGCACTGGATTATCAGGTGGTTCCATGAATAGAAAGTCAAAATGGAACACAGTTTTAGCTGCACAGACTGCTCTTGTGAATTGGGCTGCTGTATTTTAGATCGGTGATTATGCTACTAAAGTCAATCAACAGCCCATCTCTCTGTGCATGTTGGTGTCTGTCTGCTTTTCTATACAGAAAAGGAGCTAAAATCTCACATATGTTTTTGGAAGATTTGTTTAATTAAGCAAAAATTAATTGACATAATGAGAGTTCACTTAGAGTTTCCAGTGGCTTACATATATACATATAAATCTGGGTTTTGGAAAAGGCTCTGGCTGAGGATCCTGGGGATCTGGATTCAATTCTCAGCTTTGCTGTAGGCTTCCTGTTTAACTCCAGGCCAGTCATGCAAGGACAGATCTGTGAGGTATTGAGGTATTTAGTTCCTAAATGTTTATTGATTTCTTCTGTAATCAGGGCTATGGTGCCTTTCTGCTTCATTCTATCCACCTGTAAAATGAAAATAACTGAGGGTCTCTTCATGCACTGTGGCTAGAGCATTTGTTTCAAGCAAAAGATGCTTCTGAATGTGCATCTGTACAGCAGCAAGAGAAACTGGGTCTCGATCTCAGTTATGATCTTTTGAGTATTACTGGGCTGTGAATAAAAATAACAATGCAGAGACAGTGACATGTACACTGACACTTAAACTAACACACACTCTATTTATTTGTTTGTTACTTAATTTTGTGAGTGGATTATTTTTTTCTTGGAATACTTGCTGTATATTCCCCCTAGCTATGACACTGTGCTCCAACTGCAATGATTAGCAATGGGAAGATTTCTGACCTTTTGTCCTGACCTAATATTAACTGAATGGATTATTTTAGCAAGAGGAAAAGTGAGTTTTTCCACTTCCTTCTCAGTTTAAGCCTTGGGTAAAAGTCACTGTCTCTGTTGAACTTTTCCCCTTTCTGTCTCCCCCTTTTTCTCCTCAGAGCTTTTTGCTGAGCCAAATAGTCTTTTCTACATGACATTATGCTGCATTGGTTTATAGTTTTTTTGTTTAAAACCAGTATCCAGAATTCCCAGTAAGCATTAATTATTGCCTCAATTATGACACACAATGTTTTTTTTTGGTGAATGAAAGCTACCATCATGAAGAATTCATGACCAGCCTGCTCAGCAAGGATCAGTAATCTACTCGGTAGACATTTTGGAAAGATACTTCACTCCATAAGTCATTTTATTGATTAAAAGCAAAATAGGGTTAGCTGTGTTAAAAACAAAACATTCTGTATCTTTTCCGAGTTAATTATTCAGCCACAGAGCCATTTTACCACCCAGTAACTGCATTCACTTTCTTCTTGAATTCTAAAGGAAATGTCTTTTCAGTCCTATGTGTTTGCCATCTCCTGAACCAGGCTGGCCAAGATGAACTACAAAAGCTCAACACAAAATGCCTTGCCCCAGAGGACCCTCGTTGCCAACTGTTTTTCCAATTTCTTTGCAAGGACATTTAGAGTGATCCACCATTCTCCAGTACTAAGCACATCCATCTTGATGTGGAATTTCCTAGCTTGCTTCCCCATATTGGGAAATGCCGCTGTATCCTATTTTTTATGAATGTGCTGCAGCCCCTAACCAGGCTGCAGCATGCTCAGCATTGTTTTGTCCATGATCACCTTAAGCTTCTAGCAAGAAGAAAAAAACAGGTGCCACAGCAGGTTCAAGTTTTTCTTCCTACGTCTTTTATCCCCAAAGGGTTTTAAAGTTGTGGCCGAGCTGTTCCTCAGCAGGGACCTGGCCTGCTGTTCAGTCCTGCTGGATTTCAAGCTCCTCTTGCCAGACTGCCCTGGTCCTGGTTCAAACACATGTCATCACATGCAATATGGACACAATACCCTCATTCCCACAGGCTCCAGGACCCAGCAGAAGAAAGCACAGGCAGGAGATCAAACATGGAAGGAACAGAAGACAGAGGAGTTGCTGTTGTCGTCTGTGTCTGGAATAGAAAAATGAACACAAGGGAAGAGACAGGGTAGTGGGATAATTACTTTCATCCTAACTTTATTCCCACAATTCCCAACCACTTTTGAAGCCAATTTTCCTTTAATAAAATATACTATTAATGACTCAAGTAGAAGCCTTTTGTGCAAGACAATACCCAACTCTCCAGATGGAAATATTTTGTATTCTGCACAATATACATATATGTATATTTATATACATAAATTGAGCTGTGAGCATAGCCTGTATTACCCTATTTTTCAAATCAAGTAAGTTATTTCAAAATATGTTTAACATACTTCATTTCTTTGAAACTAATTCTTTCATAGCTCTCCCTCCCTTTCTAGCTCTTCCTACCCCTCAAAGACAAACACAAGCCAAACAGCAACAACCATCATTTCTGGAAGCCATTCATTTGCTATTTCTGTTCATCAGAGCTTCAGAGTGAAGGAATTTAAAGAGCTACTGATGCCTTTTGTTACTTGGCATATATATCCAATATTGTCTTTCAAGCAGTTTAGACACATCCTTCTTCTCTTTCTTCTTTAACAGCCTGTCAAAAAAATAGACCTAATTAGTTTATTGTGGGTTTGTGTGTGAAGAAGTTATTGAGGGAGCGCCAAGTCAAAAAGTCAAACACAAACTGATTAATTTTCACAATGCACCCCTCTGAGGTGGGGAAGTTCTGACAAATCCACTGGGTGTTCACAGTTATCCTGTGCTCTGCTCAGAGAGGCTGGGAGCCATATGGAGACCAGAGTGCTGGCACCACACTTCCCAGTTCCCAAAGCTCACACTGCGGGTGCTGAGGCTGACACTGAACCTCGATGCCTGCTGGGAGTTCAGCCCACCAGAACTGTCACTTCCCTTCCCCCTGCCAAATGGAGACACCTCATGACAGCCCTTCCTTGAGATCAGCTTTTTGGGCACAGCAGAATATACACAGCTTAGGAGTGTGACACAATGATTTATTGGCTTACAGACTAGATAGCTGGGGTTTGATAAGTTATTAGGCTAAGCATTGCTGTACCCATCACCCTGATAAGGCACCCAAGTCCTGGCTGACCAGGCAGGCACCACTCAGGAGTGGCTGAGTTGGCCTCTGCAGTTATTGGGAGCTACCTCCTCTGATTGCTCAGTTGTCATCTTCCCCTGGCTCTACTGGCACAAACAATTCTGACTTCTCCATACAGGAACACTGCAGTTCCTCACAAGCCTTCATGGGGTTTTGGGTTTTTTTGCTGTTTTTTGTTTGGTTTGGTTTTGGTTTTTTTGCTTTAGGGTTTTTTATGTTTCATGATACTGCTTTCCCTACGGAATCCTTGAGCTATGCATGAACCCACCTAAACAGTGTTTTCTCTGTCAGTAATTTTACTTTTTCTATCTCTCTCTAGACTTTCTCACAGCTCTTCCTCAGCAGCCTGAATCAAGGTTATGCAGCTGTGTCATAACAGAACAGGGCTTTGCTCCTTGGTTCACAGGCAGCTCAACCTGGAGGGGGTTTGCAGAGGGCAGCTACAGCAGTTACTTGGGAAGGTCAAAAGGAAATGACGGGCTGGGCTGGGGTTACAGTCTGGCAGGAAACTGGGCTACATTGGTGGCTTTTAGCTCAATGAAACTTACAGAAAAAAAGTTCATGAGCCACAGTCGTTCCCATTTCCAACCAAATACAAATTAGACTGACCTTTAAGAGTTTGCTTAGCAATTTGTAATGCTACCAGTGCATTTGCTTGCTTTCTCAGATGCCAGAGAATATCAGGAAGGAGGTTTATTTGCCCCGATGGCTTTGTGAAATGTCTTGTAATGCCTTTCAGATCAGCAGTTGTTCCCTTGACACTAAGCTAAGAAACACTGTCCTAAACGATCTCCTAAGGCCCCTTTCCAGCACTATTTTGTTTAATTCTGGAAACTCGGAACCTCTTGCATTTCTATCACAAATTCTACTGCCACCAGCTATGTGTCTTCAGGCTCTCAGGACTATCTTTTGTCCTCTATTATGCTAGCTGAATAGTTGGAATAAAACAGAATATTTGTCCAGAAGGGAATTATTGTTCCTGCCGCAAAAGGTTATTTGAAGTTGCAGCTGCCGCAGGGAAGAGTTTGATGGCACTGCAGCCTTCAAGGACACTTGGAACTTTCTCACTTAAAGCAGTTTCCAGGTTACAAATTGCAGGACTTGTGCAGGCTGCAAGACCAGATCTCTCCCCACTCAAAGAACCCCACTTCAAACCCTATTTCTATGAACTTCAGATTGTATTTCAATAACTATTCACCCTTCAGTCTTTATCTCTACTTTAACAATTTTCTCCAATGTGGCATTTTTTACAGTTGTGTGCTTCAAACAACATCAAAACAGACACTGAAGCAACATTAAGAAGCCACCACATCTACTAACAGTTTCTCTTATCTGAATCTTACCTTTTTTTCATAGAAAATATATAAATATATATTTGAACAAATGACTAGGAGGTGAGAGAAAAAGTTATTTCTATGTTCAAGGAACTGACAGCTGCAGCCTTGAGGTCAACTACCCGAAGCCCATGGACTTCAGCCCGTGTTTCTATAGCGGGTCCATCAACACACTTGATCTGGCAGTGACCACAGGATCATTCAAGCCTCTTGCACTGGTTTAGCTTTAAACCTCTATGCACTGGGTCAGATTTGCAAGAGTTGGGTTTTGTGGTAAGGCAGTGTGCCACAGCCATCAGCCTCATTTGGATTCAAACAATATTATGAGACTCGAGGGGTTTATCTCAAATATGAAAACACCATAGATATTCATTTTGAGAAAATCCTGCTCGGACAGGGAGCATAGAGCAGACTGATTTGTGTCCTGCTAATACCAACCGGCTGTGAGTGGGCAGGCCAACCCCAATACTGCATGTTCATCAGACCCATATCAGATCCATGTGCCTGGTTTGACGCCCTCCTGCTATCGCCAATCTCACAGTCCTCCAGGGAGCTGTGGGATTCCATTGAGCAGTTCAACGGTGACTTGCCATTCAGCTTACAGCAAGAAAACACAGTTCCCATGCATTTCATGTGTGCTGACTGAAATGTGTTGCACATGGGTGTGAGGCAGGCTCGATAGAGATATATAATGCTGGTCTGATTTAGTGGAAATGAAAATAACGTATGTTAAGCACTTTAAAAGTACTGATGCATATTATGCCCTGTTAACTGTTTTGGGTAATTATCCTTTCCTTTTTTTTAGGAAGATGTCTGTGCCACTAGAAGACCACTTTCTCGCAAACCCTCCTTCCATGCCCACACATAGCTTCATGGGGAACAAGGGCAGAATTTTAGAAAAATAGTACAAATCTACTCCACGGTCAAGATAATGACTGTAATGATTAGAAGCCCATCCTGAGTCAGAGGGGAACATTTGGTGGAGTTTTCATTGAGTGAATGCTGGATCTTATCCCCCTTGTCTGTGCCCCAGCATCAGCGACCCACAGTCCCTCGCCAGTCCCAGATATATTCAGAGGGAAAGGACAGGCAGCAGCCACCTTAATCCAATTTCATCTAAGTATGTAATTAGGGCTGTACATCTGGGATCACTTTTTCTCCCCTTCAAAAGTTAAAAAGCTTTATGAACTAGAGGCAGGAAGGAGGTTTTGATCCAGCTTTGGGTGTTGAAAAATTCCTCTCATCTCATGTCAGCTGTACAAGGCTCCAGAGGCTTGCGCTCACAATTTGATGGCCCTGGGGAAAGCCAAAAACTTATGCAGTCATCCCAGAACTGTCTCATTATAACCACTTCTCTGCTGTTTGTGCACAGGATTTCTGTTTCGCCCCAGTATGATCTCCTGGACTTCTTTTGCCAGAGTGGGACACTGCAGTGGTGATCAGCTGCTCACCAACAAAACACCAGTCTCTGGTGTTTTGCCTTTCCTCAGTGTTTGAAAACATGTGCTTTATAGGGGATGTTCAAATGCAATGCTTTGTGCAAAAAGGGGCATCTCTGCCATTAACATGTGCCTCCAGATTTGACAAGATTCAATAGAGGCTGGATATTTTCAGAGACAGCAGAATTACTCAAAATATACTGTCTAATGTGAATGCATTCCAGCAAGCTTGTCCAGGTCCCTGCTTCAGGAGAGGATTTGTTTGGTCTGGCATTCACAGCCAGCTTTTGATCTGAGGAAAAATATTTAACATTTCTACCCCTTTGTTAAAATTCATCCAGATAAAGTTATCTGGCACTAATGAAGGGATGAAAATTTTGGAATGAGGGAAGAAGCAAAGAGGAAGAACTGGGGAACATCATGCTGTGGATGTACTGTTGAAGAAATTCTCCAGCCAGCATATGTGATCCAAAGGTTTCCTCCTAGCCTTTAATAAAATTATCTTTTGCCCTTTCCAGTAGGAGAACACTGAATCAACTGTGTGGCCAGATCTCAGCTGATTGCTTGGAAACTCCTCAGGCAAAGCACAGGCAAAGAACGGGGCTGCATCCAACTGGCGNAAGTAGTAGACACTTATCAACAGACTTTGGGTCTTAAACACACCATTTACTACCAACAAGTAAGAGAGCAAAGAGAAAAGGCAGAGGATACTCCAAGCCTGCTCACATATGTCTCCTCCTCAACCACACAGAGGGATACTCAGGGCACACCGAGGCTGTGTGTGAGAGCTGAGATGTGTGACCTGCTGCTGAGGCCTGATGCATGTGCCAGACTCTCACATGCAGGATGGTGTGACGCTTGCCCATCACATCCACCACCATTGCCTCACCATTGATTCACCATGGGCTCCAAATCACATTTGATTTTTAAAAATTGCCAAGAAGAAAAACAACTGTTTCTGACCACTCCCTAGGCCTTGCTTCATCAGACTGACAGGACCAGTCTCAGCTTTTATGGAGGCAAAAAAACACTGCTCTAACTGCAGCTATTGAGCCAAACCCTCAGCTGGTGTGACACTGTTTTCAATGGAGCTGTGCTAATTTACAGCAGTCTTGTGTCTGACCTTCTTCTGGGGAACAATTCAATGTGAAGAGAATGAGGATTATAGGGGAGTAACCTCAGCCTTTCTTTTAATATAAATCACAGAGGAGCAAACTTGGCAACTGACAGTGGTCAGAGAAAGCTGATGGAATTTACTCTGTGAGAATATGCCATTCCATCAAGATAAAACTGATACTGCTGTTGTTATGTGAAGAAGAAACCTTGGGGAAGGGAAGGAATTTCAACAATGCTGGTAAAAAAACACAAGATATTTTAACATTTTAGAACAGAGAAATACCACTTTCCTTTTTGAAACAAAGTTTTGCCAATACTTTTCCTAATTCATTCTATATTTAGTATTAGAAAACAGTTAAAAAATTAAAAATCCAAAATTAATCGTAAGTATTTCAACAAATCCCAAATATATTTTTCTATTGAATTTTCTGTCATAGAGAGCTTATCCTGGGGGGGTTGCTCAAATTTGGAGCAGAACCAAATTCCCAAATCTTGCACTATTTCATGAAGCAAGCATTTTATCCTCTCCACTAAACTATTGGTTAGAAAGCCTGGGTTTATTGTAGGTGTGATGGTTTGGTCTAGGTCCTTTTCCTGGTAACCAGGTTGTAACCAAGGAAGTGACCATGTTCCCAGTATTCCATATGATTTTTACGTAAACTAGGGTAGAAATAAGGAGGGAGAAGCCTTCGCTCTCTTCTCTTCAGGTGGGATCCGAAGGTGCAGGTTCTCTGCTGTCGGCTTTGCCTATGTGGAGGAGTGAGGCCTTGTGCGGCCTGGTAGGCCTTGGGAGGTGGAGGTTGCCGGCGGACGGTTGATGCTATTTGGTTATCTCAAGGAAAGTAGTGGGATTTCACTTGGTTACTGCTTCTTTGTTGGGTTTCGAGAGCATATATTTGTTTTGGTTTTCCTTTGAGGGTGGGTGGGCCCCCTTAGCTGTGTATATAGTATATTAATTGTATATAATTGTGATATATGTAAATACATATATATTTTTATATAATTCAGTTGGTCCTGGGTCCTGTAGTTTTTATTCCTTTGCCCAGGGAAGGTAAGGGAGCAGGGAAGGCCTTCACTGTGGGTTTGGGCATTTGGCTGGGTGCCAGGTCCAAACCATCACAGTAGGAAAAGACCGAATGCTTTCTGATGCTTCCTAACTGCTTCCTAACACTAAAGATGTCTGCTTTAGTTTTTGTTTGAGACTCAATGACCTCAGTCCCAGAGAAGTAACAAAAAAGCTTGTTTGAGCAACTTACACTTACCCACTTAAAAAATTAATAAATTCAAATGCACTAAGCAAAGGATTACAAAGTCAGATTTAGAGATAGACCCTGAAGAAACTTATTTGTAGATGAGCTTAAACTGTAGATAATAATACTGACTCACCATTATGAACTGCTTTGAGGTCTAAGGATAAAAGGATTTATGTTAGTACTAGGTATTATTACATTTTATTGTTAATTTCTACAGCTAGAAAATTAATAATAAGATGGAAAAAAAAATCTTTCAGTGAAATTAAGGACTTAACCAGATAAGAGATCCCAAATGTCAACACTGGCATTATGACTGCCTTCTTACCTTGCTGGCTCTTTTTAAACCTCTTCAGTGTGGAATGGTCCAAGAACTGCAGGCACTTGGACTTGAAAATTCATAGGGTTTTTCATAACCTATTTCCTTTGCTGTAGGTGTTGTCATGTATGACTTGGTTGCTTGTCACGCTGTCAGAGAGAGCCCCTATATGCACTCACACATTTTTCCTCCCATACACACACTATCCTTGACAGGTAGCACATACAGCACAAAATGGAGAGAAAACAAGAAAGTACTGGGAAATCGACATCTGGTTCGAATAATTCCCCTATTTAAATTTTTACTTAGAGAACTCCCATTGGTATTGAATAATTGAACTTGGTTATTTACAGCTAAAAATCTTGGTAGCACCATTCCTCTCCAGTTTCATGTGGTGGTTTGTCACACCTAGGCTCCTGAAGTCTCACAAGGGATTTGTGTTGCAGGTACCACACAGCAAAAGGCAGCTCCACGTTCTTCTCTGCCTCCTCCTCCTCCTCCCATGGGCAGACACTAAAAGATGCTGCCTTGCTGTCTCCCTCTCATCTCCTTTATTAGGAGACGTTGAACGTATAACAAATACACTTCACTTTGCAAAAAAGCAGTGTAATTAGCCTTGCTTTTTTTGGCCTGCATGTGTGTGGTAAAATGTCTAGTAACAGTTGGCAAGACTTCTGCAGAGAATGAGATTCCCATGGTTAGATCTAAAGCCTAAATACTTGGAACAAATTAACACCAGCCAAGAAAGTGAGGCTAATTACTGGAACACTTGAAAGAGGAGGTCTCCCTAGTCTGGAAAACTGCAGTACACTATCTGCAAGTATGGTATGTGGCCAAGCAGGATCTCTCCCTCTCTTTCTCTCTCTCACTTGCTCTCTTTCCTTCTTTTCTTTTGTGTCCCAACTGCAGGCAAACATCAGAGCCATTGAGAGCAAAGACCTAATCTTCCTCTGACCTGTTCTTCCATCAGACCAGTGCCATTGATGGCCCTGGAAGCTACTCAAAGCTGAGAAACACTGCCATCAGGGGCCAGCTCTCCTTCTGTCTATGTTTTCTCATTAGTGGTTTTGCGTTGTTGAAAGGCATCTTCATTGGAGGCCCAGTCTTCCAGCAACATGCTGCTTTAATCTGGGGTGGGCACTGAGGCTTTCAAAAACACAGCCTGCGACCAACAGGAGAACAGTCATCTTCCCTAATATGCTCTTTGGAGAGCAAATCTGTAAATCCTGTAGGCCCCTAAACATCTGCCTTTGGTAACATTTTAATGGGGAAAATTTGCCTAGTAACCACATTGCCGTTGACCTTTGATGCGTGAGGAATGTATACATGCACGTGTCTGGGGTAGCTCTGTGTGTGTGAAAACCTGTGAAATCAATGTTGCAGAATCATGTAGGTGGAAGCTACGTACTCCAGTTCAGTTACCTGTGCACCTTTAGGAGGGCTCCCTCATGTGTTTGCATTATTCATGACATAGCCCTCTGCGGCATGAGGACAAGACTTTCTTCCATGGGATGGCTGCCTCACTCTGTGCTCAGGAGGGATACTGTTCATTATAGGAACAGCTATTGAAGATTTTGTTTTTGCTTCATTGTTCAGCTTGTGACCTCAAGCCTCACTGACTGTGCGCTATTCAAATCATGCTCTGAAAACAGCATCATTTTGTTTTCTCATGGGCTTTTCTATAGCAGTCATGACAATAGTATCAAAGTGTCTCGTAAAGAGTAATTCATCTATTTTTGCTACAGCCCCAGGAGGCAAGTTGGTATTTTCTTCATTCTCCAAATGTTGAACTGAAAGCATAAGCCCTGTCTATACAATCATGGGTGCAGTTTACTAAGCAGCTAAAGCCGTGGTGTCCTCTGAGGCCCCACAACTGCTTCAAACAGTGCCTGGATGGTCCGTCAGGCTACATCTGGCTTCAGCGTGTGCACTGCCTGACCCCCTGGCTGTGCTTGCAAACTTACAAAATTGAATCTAGTCTTAAAAGCAGCCTCGGGGCCTTTGACAGTATAGACATAGCCATATGGTCAACAGTGTGTCTACAAGATCCGTGGTAAGCATTAATTTTGAATCCTGTCATTGAGATGCCTAGGTCTTGATTTTTCCTCTTGCTTCTCATTAGCCAGCACTGCAGATGTTCATAGCAGAGCTCCTGACAACCTCAATCCCAGCCGAGACCCCCAGGATCTAAAGTTGGGTCCCCAGAAAACGAAAACCTACAGTTAGGAACCCTCTGTGAAAAGTTCACTGTAGGCAGCATGGCTTAGCATCTGCAAAGGACAAAATCCCCACTCTTCACAGCTCCATGGGGTAAAGCCCCAGCCTTCCCATTGCTCACCCTGCTCTACTCGTTTCCCATTTGCTGTCACCTGTGGTGATTCAGCAGGAATCCAGGGCCTGGAAGCCTTCCCCATTTGGTAGACCACAGCAGGATACCTGTGGGAAACAGGCTTTGAGGCTGTAAAGCATGATCCCCCCAAAATGGTGGAATTAATCTTGCGCATGAAGACCTAGTCCATGCATTTCCTGACTTCTCAGTGATCCAATAGAAAACCTTGATAATGTTCCCTTAGGACAGGGATACCTGATTTCCTACGTTTTAAAGTAAGCTAGCTGGTAGCATAGGCGTGCCAATGTGGCCATGCCATGGACAGGGTTTGCTATCAAGATGGCATTTTCTAGTACATGGTGTTGTGCCAGGATTTAAGCCAACAGATGTAACAGATCCTCTCCACGTGGTTTTTCTAAGTCTTATAACTTGGCCAAATGTGAGCAGTTTTTCACAAGGACAGACAAAGCCCATCCCCAACACAAAAGCCACCTCTTCTGCCAAGTGTCCAATTGCACTTCCAAAGCACAGGGGTTCTAGGGCTTTCCAAATAAAAGGTTGTAAAAAAAAAAAAAAAAGAAAAGAGCAACAAGGCAAACAATGTATTTTTCCAGGCTTTTTCTCAGAAACACTATGTCATTTTGGCTGAAATTTCCATAAATAATTCAGTTTGAGGCAAACACCCTGTACATTAAATTTAAGACCAAATAGTTGAAGTTGTAGAAGTTATAAGCAAGTGAAAGAAGGACCCTATAATCAAAAACGCTAGTCAACCTTACTAATAAGCAGTTTGCCAGTTCTACATGTTGCTATATGTGGGCATTTGCACATACTCAGTATGGGCTGATATATCAGGCTGACTTTTAAAGCTGTTCTGGGAGTACTGCCCTGGGAAAAGGACCCACACTGTCTGCTTACTGTGCCATTTAGAAAAGAATATTGGAAAATGGACAGAGAGGGGAGGCAAAACACACTGTAGTGGCAAGAAATCAATCAGTGCAGTCTGTATAGCCCAGAGAGGCTTTCTTCTTCTGCCAACCCAGCCTCCAGGGCTCTCCAGATCCTTAGACTAAGGGGTCAAGCAGAACACAGAAATATAGGGCTGAAAGCAAGATATTTATCTAGCCAAGCCCTCATATCTAACATGGGATTAAATCAACCTATTCTTGACCAATTGCCATCTAACTTTTTCTTACAGCACTTCAAAAAGGGGATCCCCAATATCCCCAGCTTCTCCCAGTGCTGAACTGAAAGTGCTTAGATATCTTCACTCAATTTCAAACAGCTTATTGACTGCAAACTGAACACATTATTTCTACTTCTGCCCACTGTAACAGGGAGTATGAAAGATCACTGTTCTTTCCTGAAGAAGCTTTACATACCAGAGGACTTTGACATTGCCTCCACTATTCTCTCTTTTCTGGACACACATGGAATTTCTTTGCTCTTTCCCAGTAGCTGTGTATTCTAACTCTTATTATTCTGGTCTCTCTTAACTGCACCTCTCCTGAAATGCAATACCTAATAGTAGAGAGTCTTCCAAATGGGTGTAAAGCTAAAGCCTTATCTAAGCAGCCCATCTGCTTACGGCACATGAGCGTCCCTCAGCTAATGCTGCACAAAGAAACTTCGTGACTTCTATTGAGGAGTCAGAATCCTGATTTTATAGCTAAGTTAATATAGCCCAGCATTTAGGAAGACCCAGAATAAGGTTTAAGGTTTAAGGCTTATGCCTATAAGCCTTACAAAGACTTGCCTTGTACTCTGGCCACAAAGTCAGGGTACAACAGGGTAATTGCCTTGGATAAAAAAAATCTGTTTGGTGGGAGTTTTTTTGTTGTGCAACTGCAGCATGTTGTTGACTCATGATCTTGGGGTTTTTTAACCAGTTTTGCACTGTCTCCAAGCTGGTCATATTTTTCTGTTTGAATGGGAGGATATCTGAGAGCTTTCTTGAGGCTAAGGTATACTATAGACACATGTTTTGTCTGCACCTGCCATACCAGTTACTATATTGAAGAGAGAATTCTATTTTAAGTTTCTTTATCTGAAACCTTGGAATTCTTGTACAAAAAACCTGAAATCTTGTACAAAATTAGGACTTAATATGTTTCTCAAACCAATATATCATGGAGTAAGGGCCCCTAATTATCAGAAATATGTCCATAAGGGGGTCTGAGTATCTGACATTGCTTCCACAGCTCACAAAGTACACCTGATGTGCCAGAAACAGCCAACTAATAATGAGATGTACTACTTTATCTTCCAGTTTATCCAGTCTCCTAGGCGAACGGAGCAGGTACCTCTGCTCAGCAAAACAAATATACCTCATTAAATCCAAGCTTGCTTGCTGTGCCAGAACCTTAAATCTTTTCCCTGCCAAGATCTATCAACATGTCCTCTTTGCACTTCTGCCTGTACTTTAAAACCACATTTATCTTGATAACACTTGCAAAGCACATAAGCATCATGGAATACCCAGGAGATTCTCTATGCCCTCTGTGATATCCAGAATCTCCTGTCTATACAGACATGCACACGAAGAAGTGACCCTGAAGCTTCCTCTTAAGGAAAAAAAAAAATTGTTTCTGATCCCTGTTGGATTTTGTGAATCCATCACAGAGAACAGGAGCCCTTCAAGTTCCCAGATCAGCAAAGCTCACTGTGTTTATGCATGGAACAAAGGGAAAGGGAGGCAGGTACAGCACTAAAGTAAATGTGGCCATTTACCGGCTTGTTTTCCACCTTTTCTGTACCCCCATAATGAGGTGCTGAGGAAGGTGCTGGCCACAAAAGAGGTGCTCTTTGCATTATCATCTCCCTCAGGTTAAGGTTATGCACCTTCAGAAAAATGAAAATGACACAAATGTGCCCAGACTTGCAATTGCTACCCATGGAGGCAGCCATCCCAGGGGCTGGGCACACTCAGAGGCTGGAGGTTTAGGCACATCCCTGCAAGAGGGGGAAAAAAACGTTTCCCTCCTAGCCTTTAAATGCTAAGTTAGCAGACATCACAGATGATCTGTATGTCTTGTGTGTGCCCATGGATTGGCTTGCATTGGAGAAGGGTGAGAAACCCTCTGGCTGAGCCATGAGTGTGATCTCCCGTCAGCCAAGTGAGGGCAGATGTAGGGGCTGTGGAGCCACGGAGGTAAGCTCAGAAAGTCATTCAGAGGTCCTCCAGTGGAAGACACTCTTAAGAATGCAAAGCTCTCTGATACTAGTATTACTCCACACCGCTTAGTACAAGGTAGTGTGTACAATATATATTGCAAGATAGGTTTTATTTCCTTAAAAAATCATTTCACTCTCTTCTCCAAGGTGTTGCTCAAAGCTGACAGGAGGAGCTGAGGTTGTTGTTGCAGGGCTGGTGGGAGGCAGTTGTATTTGGGTCATTTCATCACTTGCATATGGAGAAAATTTTGTTATTAAAATCTCTGAAAGTTAAAATGTAGTTTCCTGAACCCCAAATTCTATCTTTGAGAAACAGAGACTTCCAACACTGGTGTCATATGAGGACTAGGACATGCATCTTTAGCTCAAGCACATGAGGGTCTTGACAGCTATTCTTGGATCGAATTTATGTTTTCCTGCATAAAAGCACAAAACCTGTTCCTTGTGTGTGCTCATGGATTGACTTGCATTAGGGAAGAGTGAGAAAAACTCTGAGCAAGCCACAAGTGTGAGTTCTGGTTGAACTCCCTTTCCGCAAGATAGGAAATGCCATGGCTCTGTTTGGAATCCATTGTCCACATGTTCTTTCCCTCATCAGATCTGGCAAACTCAAAAAAAGTGTAACTCAACCTCTGATGCACCTGTGAGTAACCCTTCTTTAGATAATTTTTGTTAGGATTTCCACAAGCCTTCTGAGAGCCTGCACACATCTTTTCCTAATAACTGCATTGCATCGTGAGGAAAAGCATCCATTAGTACCAATTTGCTCTTCCTCTAAGATGTCAGACATAGCTTTTCAAAGATGCATTAGTTAAGCCCCATAATCTCTCTGGAAGAGCAGTTGGTACTGTTATCCTCTGAAGATGACAGACCCAAGGTGCAGAAAGATGAAGCAACTTGCCCACATCTGCACAACGTATCAGTCACAAAGCTGCAAACCGAGTCTGAGAGGCCCAGCTCCCAATCTTTGGTGTTAACCACTAGACTATGATCTGTACAATACCAGAAAAAGAAGGAAGGATCAAGAGTCTGCTACATAACATGAGGAATTAATTCCTCTGGAGAGGTATGGGAGAGGCAGAGGAGCAAAGTCTTAACCCAGGCTTTGTGATGATTGCTGCCCTACTGTTCATGGGCAGCAGTCTGTCTCCCATTCCTACATCTGCCCTGAATCTCATTACTCTTCTCTCTCTTTTCCAGTTTTTTTATCTCTTGTTGTCTTCTCACAGCCACACAGATGTTGGTCTTTTGACATCTTTAAAAAGGGAATCTTGTCTTTTGTCCAGTTACTTTTTCTTGACATTCATTGGGAAGACCTCTAAAATGCCTGTGGCTCTTCCGGGGCTTAGGGCAATACAGCTCGTCTGGAAATGCCACAGTCTCCAGGAAGCCAAGCTCCTAACTACTGTGGATTTAAATCCCAACACGAGCCCCAATAGAATATATCATGTAGTACAGTATAATAAAACTGCACAGTATTTTGTACCTATCAGCTGTTTCATACAGAGAATTTTCATCAGAAATTAATTTCTCTTAAGATTCCTAGTCCAGAGAAATTTAGTGTGTCTCATCATTCTACTCTGCAGAAGGAGGATTTTCAGAAGCTACACATCACTGTGTATCTACAAGCTTCTGGAAATTCATGGAGAGTCATATGGCAAAGGGAAGAAACTTGTACGATTTGGCACCGGGAGAAGGGCATATTTTACAGGCTTTTCAAGAGAGGTCTCCTAGATAAATTTCCAGGATCCAAAGCCAGGCTGCCACTAAGCAAGTGAAATCTGCAAGCTAGAGAGATGACCAGTAAAAGTGAAAAACTGTTGCAAACTGTAAATCTGAATGACCAGGTGACCAGACCTCTGCAGGCCTGAATGAACTCTGAACTTCAGAATCTAAATCCTTTCCAAGATAGACATTACTGCCAGGGCAAGTAAGCTCAGAATGGGTCTCTAGTTCATCTTTTGAGTGGAAAATTATTTGTGGAGTCTAACAACATTTTTTTCCAAACAAAATTCTGATATAAAGCATTAGGAAAACTTACGCAAATAGGACTCTTCAAAGTCTTAGGAAGAAAAGTCTCCATTTACAAAAAACAACTATATTTTGCCAGAAAAAAAAAGCCCAGCTTAATCCCATTACCAGTAATACTAATTATAGTAAACTATGCCATAACAGAGAACATTGCATAGAACTCATAAACAACATTTCTCCTGTAAAACAGGACTGTCAACAGCATACAGAATGCTAAAAGAGTTTGGCAAAAAGCCATACTAGTATATTTATTTCCCTTATTGGTCCTACAGTGGCGAGTTTTGCAGGCCACCCTTTGAAGCACTGGTGATCGCATGGAGTCAGCATTCCTGGCTTGTTGCTTCCAGGAGCAAAGCAATGTGGCGAGTCAGCAATTACAGAGTCAACTGACAGTGGTATATCTGGTGATTCCAGGATGCTTAGGTGGTCCAGTTCCAGGACTGAGTGTTGATGGTGCTGTTTCTAATGGAGATACTGCAGTGCCATATATCAATGTTTTTTGTTTCTCAGGAGAGGAGGTATAAACTGTACGTGGCTACGAACTGCCCATACACTGCTGTACAGATTCAGGTGGTCAGAGATCCTGCTGCCTGCTGAGTTAAATGGAACCTTCATCAATAGGAAAGTGAAGTTTGGCCACCTGGTATTCATCAATCCTCTTACCATTTCACAAGTGTCCATTAGAAACCTATATGGATGATCCCTGCATTTCAATTGTTAGAAAAATTAGCTGTTAATCATCAGGAAATGACCTGTTTCCCAGCACAGTCACTCAGACCCATTATAGGCCCTATTCTAAGTCCTCCTCTTATTGAACACAATTTAACAGACGTTCATCATAATCCCTTTAAAATTAGATTTTTGTTCTTTTTTTCAAGCCGTTCAGATTGTTACTTAAATAAAATCTTTTTGTCTGGCTGCAGAGAGAATGAGAAGCCGACGGGGTTGGTGATGTGTTATCATGCATGACTATGGGAGGGTTGGCTAATAGTTTGGGGTGCAAAATAGGTTTTCATGAGAAGTGGCTGATTTAAAAAAACATCTCTCACTTGTGGGTAGGCATTTCTGGTGACAGATGGGAAGAGATGTCCAGGACATCAGGAAGATGTTCAAGGGAAGACAGCCCATAAAATCCCAACCATAGCAAATCTTCAGATCCTCTTTGCCCTCCTTTGGAGAGAGTGGGATGGCACCGCTTTCCATACATGTGGGGCATGTGACTACTGCCCCTGCTGCTAATCTGCCTGCAGTCTCTCTTGCCAAAGGTGTTGGATGTCAAAAAAATATTCATTGGAAAAGTGAGAGATGGAGCCACAGCCCTACAGTTAAGCAAGGATTTAAATCCACAATATGTGAGCACTTTGCCACCAGGCTTATTAAAAATATTTGTCTGGTTTTCTCTAACAGGGAGAGAAAAAGGGTAGAGGTGGACAAGGCTTTTGGAAAAAAATATTTGTGTGGCCTGCTTTCCATTTGGCTGTGCAATAGCAAAGCACATTTTTAAAGCTCTAAAATATTTTGTTTTAAGGAAATGCTCTCAATTTAAAGGTTTTGATTCCTGCCTAGTTCTCACCAACAGCACTTTAGGGAGATTGTCCATGGCAGTCCTCCCTGTGTAAACTGCATGTACCAGTTGCCCTAAGGAAATTGGAGACTACAGTTCTGAGGTCCCATTATAGGATATACATCCCAGACATGGGTGCTTGTCTTTGATCTTTAAGAAACACCCATTGACTGGTCTTGGTCCCTCTCTCAAATATTGTGAGGAAAGTGGATTTAGTGATTTCAGGAAGTTGAGACTGAGATCTGTGTAGAGACTGGTGTTTTGTCTGGCCAGTGTGTGTACAGGAGGAAGAATAGGGCAACCAGAAAACTTGGGCACTTCAGGGGTGTCAGAAAGATATGGTTGAGGTCCAAGACAAGTGTAGACAGACAGCTCCCATCCTCATAATTGTTCATGACCCAGAAGAGTGCAATGTCCATGAGACTTTGCAGTAGAGGCACTGTTTGCATTTTGAAGGGAACACAGAAAAATCCCAAACTAATGGTAACGTGTCTGTTTAGAGCAAAATCTGGGTCTACCACCCTTCTCCATCTAGTCATTGCCCTTCTGAAACTCATTTGCTGTGAATTACTCCAGAGAACATCATCCCAGTGGCAGACCAGAAGAAGCCATGGTGGGGGAAAAAAAAAAACCAACAACATAATTTCAAACTATAATTAGAGGATGCTGAAGGCAACACTTCAACAGTCAGATGTATCAAGCACTGGAAAGTCTCTCAGGAGAAGCAATGGAAAGACTATTGCTTCAACCATAGCAACAAAGCACTGAGAAATCCACACTAGGCAGAAATTTTGCCTTAGCTAGTGTTGATTATCAAAAAGCAGGAAACTGCTTCTCACGCCAGTGAAAGTACACAGCCTATGCCAGTGGGAAACCCACTTCCCACAGAAATCCAAGTCTCTATTTAGGCTCACATACTACAGGTAGAGATAAGAACTCACCCTGATACTCGGGGAGAGCTATGGGTGCTGCTGGAGTGATGCTCAGCTGCTCCAACGCTTGATATCCACTGGCAGCTGAGCCCACGCTCTCCCCAGACTGCCTCACACAAGTCTGGCCTCCCATCTTCAGCAGTACTTTCTTTTTTTTTCCAAGTAAATTTAATCAGGAGTTTACTCTCATCCCTAACTCACTTCATGTGAACCTAATTTCCAGCTCTGATAGTTATTTTTATAAAGGAATTTTTTTAAATACAGTGGGGTTTGAGGATGAAGGAAGGAGGAGGGAAAATTCAATTAACATCGCTTACAGTGTTTCCATATTTCTCGTGTGCATGAACAAAGCCATTTCAGGCATTAGAGAAGTTGTTTAGATTTGGACTGTACCTTGCCTGACAGATCATGTAACCCAGCTTTTGGATCGTTAGACCTTATCCAGCAGGAAGGATGGTTTCTGCACTCCACCAGTCCAGAGCAATGCCCATGGGAGCCCCTGACTGCAGGGACAGTTTTGTAGCATTGCCAGCGCTAACATGCATGAGAAGGTGTTACAGCCTGGGATTGTTAGTAGGTATTTAAGAAAACACAGAATCAAGGAGGTATGGACTAAGCCTATTTAAAAATAGAAAAGGACTATGGAAAAGGAATGGATCCTATGGAAAATGAGCCTCCCTTAACCTCCAGAGCAAGATTGCCCTTAAAGGATTTTAGAGTGGGGTATTTTTTTGTTGTTGTTTTTTAGTATCAGAAAGCACAGCTACTTTTAACCTTCCTGTTTAATGAGAAGGCATAGGAAGAGTCAGAGAGGACAAAAGAATGCCTTAAAATAAAAATATATAGTTTTTGATTAATTTGTAATGTCTTTTAGTTTTAAAAAACTAGAGTCAAATCAAATAAAGTAATTTGGAAATAAAGCTATTATATTCTGATTTGAATCAAAGTTCTAGTTATAATTTGCAACAAAGTAAAAATTATTCCTTTTGTAGTCTTTCTCTTCTTTTTTTAAAGGGAAAAAAGTGAACTACTTTTTTTTTTAACTGTTCGTGAAGGAGAGCACTAATTTGCATCCAGTTACTTTACCAACCAAAGGTATGAGTTCCTGCTGAGGATGTTATATGATCACCAGTTTAACCATCTTTTCCTCGGCAGAGACAAAGTTCTCCGGGTATGGTCCAGGAGACAGGAGTCAGAGAATGACCTATTCCATTGAATTTGCTTAATCAATCCTGAGCAGTTTCTGATGTGTTTTCCATTCATCAACATGTCCAAATGTTTTCCCTAACTAAAAAATCAAAAATAAAAATGTGATGAAAGCCAAACATATAAACCACACTAATGCAATATAAATCAATATTTTGGTGGCCATCCCTAGAAGAACTATGTAACTCCCCATTACTACATAGTTTGTACAGTGAAGTTGAATATGTGGACTTTTGTACCTTTTTCTAACTTTCTATTTTTCAGAAAGATGTTCAGTGCTTCCTGATGATCCAAACTTCAATCCTTAAAAAAAAGGCGCAGTTGTTTAAATGATGACAATTTCAAAACCATGGATTTTGCTCCCCTCACCACTTGCCAGTGGCAAGGAGACCAGATGCACCTTCCCAGGACCTCTCTGTCAGCAGGTGGCAAAATGAGATTTTTCTCAAACAACATCTTCTTTATTTTTTTCCTAGATTTTCTGTATGAGCTACCAATTCAGTAAAACTGAGAATATTCACACACACACATGCACACACACAAAAAAGATTCACTTTAGTTGTGTAAAAGAGACTTGTTTTGTGTATTTCTCCTTCTGGACTTGAAATCTGTGAATTATTTTTCTCCCATTATTTCTTTTTCTTTTTAGGTTGTAAATGCTCATGAGAAAAAAGAGACTGCCTTTCTTTCTATGTCTGGAGATTTCTTAGCTAGAGACCCAGCTGGAGCTCTCTGAGCTAAGATGCATTTAGATGTAATTTGCAAGTTCGCCCCAAACATTTCTACCTTCCAGTAGCAGACAGATATCAAGCACGGATTTTCCGGGAGAAGACTATAGACAGTGCATTCCCCAGCAGCGCTACTTGTCATAGCACAAACCAACCTGATGGTGTGATGTGGCAGCAATTGGCACAGCAATGCTAATTTACTTTAGCAGAGGTTTCCCAGGCCTCTCTGTAGCTCCTTTTCCTTTTCATCTTCTTTCCCTAATAATGCCTCTGCTGACTCGTTCCCTGGTACCTTGTTGACTCATTCCTTAAGGCATGTCACAAAATAATGATCCTACTCATCACTGTTGAAACTTTTCTCATAAAGTCATCATCACCACCATCAATCACCACTTTTTTGCCCTTCTCTCTCTCACTAACTTGCCTCTCTGCTTGGTTACTCCAGCACTATAATCCCTAGTCTTCACTTTCTCTCACAGACCACTAGCACCTTCCTACTGTGAAGTTGGGACAGCAGCTTCATTCACTGAAGAAGTCCCCTGTCCTTTGACATGCAACTTTTCCTGGCAAATCCTGAGCAGAGAGAGCTTTGCTCCTGCTGGTCAACAACTTATCCAAATGAAGTACTTTCCATGCAAAAATTGCTGTGACACAGTAATTTTCACTGTCTTTTCTCCTGCTTAGAAATCTGTTTACTGGGGAACAGCGACAGTCCAGTTCCCCAACTGGAGCTTCTTGAACAGTGTTTTCCCTTTGCTTGTCTTCCTGTGGTAGAAAGCTTTGGAGGCTTTACCACTACTTTGAAATACTTTGGCAATGTGTGAAAATGAAGGAAAGAGCAGTGAAAATGCGGAGGCTGGCCTTGCAGTGTGAGAGGTGGCTTAGCAGTGCAACCGCAACACTGTTATCAGTGTCTGTTCTCCCCCTTGGACACTTTGGCCCTTGCTGATGCAAAACACTTTACAAATAACGGTAAATTAACTTTCATAGCCTTGGTCCAAGCTGGACAAGATTTGTCCCCACAGTACATTTGGAAAAACCGAGACATCCAGCTACAAAATAACTTTGCTGAGCAATCCTGCGGTAAATCACAGGAAAAAAAAAAATTAAAAACTTCATTCTTCACCTCATGGTCCAACCATGAGCTATTATCTTCCATTACTCAAGGAAAATAAATACATTATCCTGGATGATACCTCTACTGATCTCCAGATTTTGTTTTACTGTCCACTTTGCCCCCTAAGCCTCACCAAAACCAAAGATTCTCAATGGACATTTTGAGAAACCAGTGCGGAAGGGGAATGGAGCAGTGTGGCATTAAGTTTTATCACCCCCTAAACTGTAATACTTTCCTTTGCGTGCTCTGTTTCTTATTCACACGGCTATAAAATTTGCCACATCCGGGCGAGAACATCCCTCCAGTCAATCAGGCAGTGTTTATGAACTGGAAAAGGCATTCTCCCGCTCCTCACCATAGGGGTGAGACAGAAACATTAACAAGTCGCTTGTGGTTTTCTCTTTCCAGGTTGGGCATTCAGGCCTCTTTTAACACTGCAAGAGGGGACATAACAATTTAGGGACATTTTATACCTCTGAAGATTTGCAATCAGCAAATTGTCTGGAATGTGTTTGATTTTCCCACCCACCTCTCCTCCACAATGTCCCACCACAGAGCCTCATGCTAGGACATCTTGATATTTGTGGCTTCACAGATTCCTTGCTCAAGCCAAATGCATTTCTTACAGTGCTGGTTCTCAGCCCAGCTTGCTTTATATCATAGATGTAAAAATGTTTTTTCTTAAAAAAAAAATTTAAAAATTGAAAAAAAAAGACAAAACATATAACCAACCTATAAACAGAACATAAAAGCTGTTTAATGGAGTGCCTAATGAAGCAGGGAGGAAACAGACTCACACTGATTTTCCCTGACATTTCACGTATTAAATTAAAAGTTTCTTAAGGAAAAGTCTGAATTATTATTTTTTTTCCAGTTAATTTAAGTTCTGTAATGAATAACAAAAACACTATTGTCCCCAGCAAGCTGAAGCTGCATGACAGGCAAGTCTCAAGAAGAAAGGCCTGAGTACAAAGACCCCCAGAAAATGTCCCTCCCTGGGACATCTTTTCAGACACCCTTCGGGCCAGTCTGGAGTCACTTCAGAAGAGATTCTGAAGGAAAACCAGGTCACAGAAAACCATATCTTTGAGACCAAATGAGAACGTGAGACCTCAGGCCTGGTAACCAAGCTTTGAGACTTCTGCCACAGCTTCGAGCAAGCTGCTCAAACCACCACTTGATCTTGTCTTGTGCACAACAGGAGTAGCAGTGCTGTCCATTACTAACCCACCTACTGAGGTTACTGGAAAGATTAATTAATTTCTCAGGCTCTATTGAAGGCAGTGTTCACTCTAAGAGTTTATCTGGAAGTCCTCATGCAGTAGTTGGGAAAAACTATAAAGCACACTGCGTAGCTGGAAACTCGGTAGTAAAGTCTGCTTGAAAAGATTCTCTTCACTCAGATACCAGTTCTCCTCCAAAGCATCCACCGTGGAAACCAAGGCACATAATAGCGATTGGAACATCAGCAGAAGTAACTCTCAAGTGTATTGGGATGGCCCACACAATTGTAAGAAAGCACCCGCATGGTCCGAAAACCATCCAGTGCAGTAATACTGTCTTCTGGTTTGCCGTGTACAAGTGACTCAAATGAGTACTTCTGATTAAATAATATCAGAGCATTGTGAATCAGTGAATTTTATGGAAAAATAAAGCAAAGAATTGTTCTGTAAAATTTCTTCTTTCACCAGACAGCACCAGACTTTCTCAAAGACATGTTCCTGCACTTCTGGAGACCTCAATGGCCCAGCAGTGGAGGGCACACAGGCTGTGCCACTGCTCCTCCACATCATGTATGCCATCAAGCAGGTGGGCAGTGATGCTGCCCCCAGCCTGGACCCCAGGAGCAGCACTGAGTGGGGAAAATGCAGGGACTGATGTTCTGGGAATCTCTCGCAGTAAGCCCACCAGGCAATGTGCCCACCCACAGGAGCATGGGTTTCACTGTCAAACCCCATGTGCACTTGCTGTTGCCATCATGACCCACAGGTTGTCAAGGGCCTGCCAGCTGTGGTAGAGAGACACGGCATGCCATGGCATGGCACAGCACAGGAGCTGGAGTGCTCAGCTATGTGACCAGGTCACCACTTTGTTTGGATTCACATAACTTCTTGAACTTATTAGGAGGCTGGGGAAAGGAGACATTGTTTTGCTTTGGCTGTGAGATCTTGAATGCTTCGCTTCCAGACCTCCATCCCAGTGATCCCAGAAATGAGGACAGATTGAGGGAAGATTAAGTCAATGCCTTAGGAGATTTACAGTTGGAGCCTGGAACAGAAGGTTGTCTCTGCCTGGGAAAAAAATGAAAAGTGATAGTAATGCAAATCAGAATATGTATACATGTGTGTGTATATATACGCCCACGTACAAACACTTTTTTCTTCATTTATGTGTACTTATGTCTGTGTCCGTTTATTTCTGCATTTCTCTATTTTAAGTTTGAGAGGCAATTGAAGAGTTTTCCTCCCACGCACACCCCGCTAGCTATAATGGGGGAATAGCACCACTGTAATTAAAGATCAAGATTTACAGTTATGCAGAAACTTTTTCTAAGTGCTTCAAAAATCCACGTGCTTATTCAGACTTTCGTAAAAATTGCTTGCCTCGAGGGCTCCTGGGGAAGAGCTCCAGCACAGCCTCCTCTGTCTGAATAAGCAAACACACCCCAGACAATGCAGTAGCAGTGTTGCACTCTTCTCACAGAGTGCACTCTTCCACACCGCTGTGGCTCATACCTCCTCTTTGGTCCTTTCCACCAGCTCACTCATTTAGGATTCAGGTCGTGTTTGATCCTCTCCACTACCCCTTTTTTAAAAAAGAAATCTGTGCTTTATGAGTTTTTGAGTTATGAACTGAACCATCAGACAAGGGCTGCCCCGTAAGTCCTGTAAGGCAAAGGGGAAAGCTGCCTTTCACAGCTGGATCAGGCTAGTGTAGATGCTGGGTGAAGGTTGGCTTATGCAGAGTGGATACTGCTTCTCAGGAACCTGTATGAATCACCACTGCAGGCTCCCCACAGCACTCTGTCTACCCTCTTTCTTGTGGTGGGATAGACTCAGCCCATCACCCTTGGGCAGCATAACTCGGGTTTGCCCATGCTGAGGTGAGTCTGGGGATCCAGTGTCAAACCAGTGGGCCCACTCTGGGACTTTCCTTCTCTGCAGCAGAGGCCCCAGGTGGCAGACTAAGTCTGTTCTGAAGTCTTTCACCATGGGAAACAAATTCAGGTGTCTCTCCACCCAGTGATTTTGAGACTTTGTTTTTAAGTTCTTTAAAATTAGAGTATCTGCCTATATCATCCAGGGACCCCTGTAGAGCGTTTGCTTTAAAAGTAACAATTCTGATTCCATAGCTAACATTTCAAAATCTGCTAAAGCATATATGCTGACTCAGATTTTAAACGATTAGTATCCAGGAGAAGATCATTAAGCAGAGGGCTATTATTTTAGAGCAATATAACAGTGCCATGTGCCCTTAACCATTCCTGGACAAGAGGAAGGAGTGTCATATTTAAAGAAACGTGAATTGCTTATCTCCAAGAAATCAGCCAGGCAACAAAAAGCAAGGGTTCACAGGAGGCAGGACAACCACAAAATGCCATAGTATGGGGGAACAGGAAAAATCAGACACCAGGCTAACCTACCGTGTAACCTTTCTTAGAGTGATTGTAATAAACTTCAAATGATATTTTAGGGAATACAGAAAAAATGAGTGGAATGCAGACAAGAATAAACAAAAGAAAAACGTTTAACCTGAAGCATAGAGATCTGGCAAGCCCTTCTCCTTTTCACTAAAAAGAAAATCCCCAGATAAACATGGTAATGGTGCCACCACACATCTCCCTTTTTACTCCTGTGCCCCAGAAGGCCCAGGACTCTCTTTGTAATCACAGTGGTTTTACATTTCCTCTTGTCTTGTTGCTTTCTGGGGGTGATTTTAAATGAAATTAGTATAACAGCAGGCATACAGTACACATCTCACTGTAACCACTACTGTAACCAAGGCCATGGATTAAGAAAAGGGGCCTTATTGTCTGTTCTTTTTGGGGGGAAGTAAATCAGATCTTTCATTGAATTGTATTAAAGTAGAGTGAAGTAGTGAATTAAAATTAAATTGATACGGTTGGACTTAATCAACTGTTTTATAAAAATGGAAATATTAAAAACAGTGTGGAAGAAAGGGAAAAATCTTCCTTTTACTATTACATGTTTGTTTGACAAGAAGCACAATCCTTGTTCTTTCACCAAGATTAACATCCTCTCTTCTTTTATGCCATAAACTTGTGTGTCTCAAGAGGCATTTTCCAAGCTGTATTTCCTATCCATTTCAGAGGCATGTGAGAGGCTCACTCTGCTGCTAGGTATGTGTTAAGTGCATCCGGAAGTTTATAGTTAAACAGGTACAATTCCTAAAGCACAGCACTAGACTTTGTGCCAAGAGACAGGCTTATTACTTTTATTATTTGCTATTATCAGCTTCCTTGCAATGGCATACACATATAAATATCCTGTATCGTTTCCAAATACCTTTTGGGGAGCTGGATTGTATTCATGGTTGCTTAGGCGATGAAGGCTGCTTGGATGGTTAAGGTGAAAGACAGTTCAGGGCTGCTGCCATTCTCCTTAAAGCAGCTGGACTGAATGCTGAGGCACTGGAAGCACACGGGGAAGGTGGTATCTTGAAATATATCAGACGAAAAAAATCTATTTTGGAACAATAAGTCTCTTCTCAGGAATGCCTTTGACCTGACACAGAACTGAACCTCTAACCACTAAATTGGGAGATTTAGTCAAGGCTAAAGGTGAAGCTGAGGCACTTGAGACCTGCATGGCTTGGGAAATTATCTAATTAGGACTTTTCAGCAGTGACGTCACAAGGAGTTCCAGATTCCACAGCTGGTTTGTAACTGGCAAGGTTTTTGTGAAGGCTCAAGAGGTCTGAAAGGTCAGCTGGTCCCTGAAAGCTAGTCTGTTCTCTTCCCTATTGTGTCCTGTGCCCCCTGCTTTGGGTCCCCTAAGATGCCAGCAGCAACTAAAACAAACCACAAAAATAGTTTATTTATCTTTTTTTTTTTGCACTGCTAGGAAGAGACATTTCCAGACTATGGCAATTGTCAATTGTAGAAGAGGAAGTTCAAACATAATCAAAACCACTGATGCATCCCAAACTCCCCAGGCCACAGCTGTTGGCTGAATGGGGTTGCTGCTGGCCTCACAGGCAAGAAGCTGGCTGGTGTCATGGCACTGACCAGGGTCCCCTTTGTGGTGGCCTTAAGGTGCTTGCAGCTGGTGGAGAGGTTATTAGCCCTGCTGTGCTTTGCAGGACTGAGTAAGGACCTATGAATGATAAATGCTGTGTGACTCTCCTGTTTAAGCCCTAAGTATCATACCAGCGTCTGTATCACTTAGCACTGTAGTGCTCATCCATCCTTCTCTGCTGGCTAAATGCAGGGCCCTAGTGGCAACTGGCTTTTCAAAGCCTCTCTCCTGCATCTCTCTCACAAAGACCCATACAACCACTGGTTGTAGGGCTGTAGGTGTCTGTATCACAGCATCTCCTTTTTAGCATGGACTTTTTGGTGCTCTTCTAAACAAAACACTCTTCTGCAGCTAACTGTTTCTTGCTTTCTACCTCAGACTCCTAAATCCTCTTTCCTGAAGTGCTCATTGTCACTCAGCCTGAGGATTTACAAAGCATGGGGCCATTAGGAAACTGTAAAGGAAAGGTATAGGAAAACTCATCATGAGTTGAGTTATAATTACAACAATCTGTAGTTGGAAAGGCCATCTGAGTTGTTATTTGGAGGCCTGAAGAGCTGAGGGACCATGAACAACCAAGAAGATAATGCTCTGTCAGAGAGTCCTTAAGCCTAAAATTTTTGGACAGAAGATGTAAGTTGGTTTTAGAAATCTCATTTGCCCTCTGTTGTCTTCTCATTTGGTCTGTTACCTGTATTTTATGTCCTCCCTTCACCTCTCTCTTTTTTAGTGCCTTTGCTGCATTAGAGGCAAATGTTTAGTAAATGTTTCTTTGTCTGTTCTGCAGAGAAGGACTACTTTGTTCTTTCTCTGCCTTAACAGGCCCTCGGATCTCTGGATAGCATACTGCCTGCTACCCATGACTAACACACTTTGGAAGGAACAACACATCAGCTCATATGACTTTTTCCACTGTGGAAATGACTGGATCTGTAACCCCGTAACTTGAAAACAGGCAGCTTGAATATCCTTCTGAGGCCAGACCCAGCGTTCAGTAAAGCAAGTTTTTATTAAGGGTGCAAATTTCTCTCTGAAATTCAGCCAGTTGAGAGAAGAAGCATCCAAGGCTGTGGCTTTCATGTGCAATGAAGCATGGCACAGAGACCTCCAACATACCCCAGTCCCTGGCATTGGGCACAGATGCACAATGCATCACGGGGCCAAGACAGGGAAGCAAAGCAGTGTCGTTGCTCCAGGCCAGCATGGCCACGCTACTTCCACATTCAGCACTCATTCGTGCAGATCCAGCTTCTGCCCCTCCATGTGCAAAAATGCTCTTGGTCCTGTTACCCAGACACCATGCATAAGAATGATGTGATAAAATGCTAGTGACTATCAGGTTTGGCAATAAAAACAAACCAGCCTACCCTATTTTCTCTGACTCATCCCCAGCACACATGTCCATTTGAAAACCAATCTTCCTTGGTCACATGTGTGAAAGGTTGGGTGCAGCACAGCTTCTCACCTCAGTGGAGGCAAGAGTTGCCTCTCAGTTGTTATCTCTTTTGGAGATCTGTCTTTCTAATTTCTCCTGCTTATGAATGAACACTGTTTCTGCATTGCTTCTTGTAATTGGGGTGAGATGGCTCTATAGATAAGAATAGAAATGATTTATCAAAATCAGGTCTCAAAGCAAAAAATGAAGTAGCAAGAAATTGTCTTCTGATTTGGGATCTGTCTTAGTACCTGGGCAGTTGGTCTCAGTTTCACACAGATTGTCATTATAACCAACAATCTCAAGCCCTGATGAGGAGAGCTTGGAGAACGGACCATGAGGTGAGGGCACAATATGAAGGTGGTTGTGACCTTCCTCTATTGGTTTTCCTTTGTGAATGGGATTTTGGTTTCTGAGGACATTAGAGAGGGATTTTTGGCCAACACTTAACAAAGAATGAGTAGACCAATAATCTACTCAAATTATGCAAGATCAAAATTTCAGATTTTAAATCTACCCCTGTTACCTGGAGGGTTCTCATGCAGTATATCCTTCCTCAAAGGTCAACAAAGTGGTGATATGCTCTTCACAGCGTTAAGTACTAATCATGCTAGGTCAGAAAGACAAAAAGGCTGGAGAAAACTGGTTAGCATCTCCTTTTTATTCCCTTTCCTTTGTCTCCTTTCTACTGTTCTTCCCCCAAAATTGTCAGTCCTTCATTTTTCAGCCCAAAAGCAATCAGGCTGAAGCAAGATAGCAGGATGCAGAGAGTGATCTGAGACAATCCCTTTTATATCAATTTCAGTTTCTGCTGGGTGTTCCTGTGACATTTCAAAAGACTGCAATCCTAATGAAAACCACACAAGCTCCTGAAATTAAATTAACTGCTTTTGCAAAAATGCAGAAGCAGGGGAATGGGAGTAGGAAGGGGGTGGAGGGAGATGAAGGGTTCTTGAGAAGAAAGAAAAAAGAAAAGGGAAAGAAAAAAACCCCAGAAAATTAAAGAAAATTCCCTTTCAGGTTGTATGGGCTGTATCACTAATCAAACCTTATTCTGTCATAAAAACAAACACACTTGTAGTTATTGCAGAGCAGAAAAAATAAAAAGATTTTCTACTTGACTATTTTGGCCTTAAGAAACCAAAGTAAAATAATTCCGACAGCTTTTTTTTTTTTTTTTTTTGGTGTATAATGTCATTCTTGTAGTTTTTCCATATCTCTTTTTGTATTATTTTGTTCATTCATGGATCAGCATGTTGAAAAGCCTTCTCTCTTCCTAATGATAAGGTTTCCTAACCAGTACTTTTTCTGAATTACTAACTTAGAGTATTCAGAGTTACTGACTTAGACTGTGACTTTTTCTTCTGTGTCTATACAGAGCTGAACACAAAAGAGGATATGTTGCTTAGATCCTAGGAGAAACATTGTTTGCATGTCATTATTGTTGAATCCCAAATTGTAAGGAGCACATTCATCTAAAAAATAGATATATAGCTAAGCCTTTGCCTGTCAGAGTTCAAGCAGCATCTGGACCATGCTCTTAGGCATATGGTGTAGTGTTATGTAGTCCTGAAAAGAGGCAGCAGTTGGACTTGATGATCCTTATGGGTCTCTTCCAGCTTGAGGCATTCTATAATTCTTTGATTGTAACATTTTTTGGCTTATTTTTAAAATAAATGTTCTTCAGTGATGTTCTTGAGTCAGAGGGCATGTGTCAAAAGAACAAAGCAGCAAGGTCCACTTGTCACCAGATTCCTTTTCTCAGAGCTGCTGGGATATCCCCATGAGCCCAGAAATAGGGTAATAGTTTGGTGCTACCCATTTCAGTAGCCCAGTTTGCCAGATGCCAATTGAAGTCGGGCTTGGCAGCCACTGAATCACGTGGACAAGCACCTTCCTTAATGCAAGCAAGTGTATTCACCCTTCCAAGTCCCCAGAAGTTCAGAAATTTCATTCCTGAGTCTTGTTACTTGGTCTTCTGCTAAAGTAGTGGGAACATATTCTGGGAACTGGAAGTTTGGTCCTCAGGCCTTTTCAGCATGTCGAGGACTAGCTAGAACCAAACTTGTCTGGTTTTGATCCTGACCAGGAGAGAGGAACCAGAACCAAAACTCAAATCAACACTTGGCTTTCCTTACCTCCCTACTAGGTATGCTTTTGTATGACCACTCCCAAAGTAACCTTTTGATTTTTCCATAATTTGTCAAGGATCACATTTTGAGCCCTAACTAGATTTTTCATTCTCCTTTAAGTGCTCACCCCTTAAGTCCCTGTTGGAAAAAGCCCAGGCATTGGTGGAGTACAGGTCACTATGGAAGCCCCCACCCTAAAGGAGGTTTGGATACAGATAATTATTTCAGACACAGAATGTGCTCAGTAAATCCACTGTTGTTAGTCTCTTTGCTTAGAGTACAGGACCGTAGCCTGGCCCTCTCTGAGTCACCTTGTGGTTCAGATAACCATTGACAAATAAATTGGGAAAAGCCCCATCATGTTGTTGTTTTCAAACCAACTTGGAGAAAACAAAAAATGTTAACTATAGGATGACTGGAGAACTCTAGCAGGATTTTGTTTGCATTTCTCATAGTTTCTAGTGTATACAACGGGCAATAACCCCACATTCTTGGTTGTCATGGGCTCCATAGATTGTGAAATCCTCCACAGTTTCAACATGAGAATGTGGCAACCACTAGCAGTACAGAGCTCAGACTTCTGGGCCTGAACCATAATGTCAAGAAAGCTGAAAGTTGGAGTTGTTCCTAATTGTATGGGAATCATTATATCCGTTTTCTTATAGTCAGAATTATCCTCTCAAGTGCCAAGACAAACAGGGAAAGCTCAAAGTACACAAACTCAAAAGTACACAAAGTTTACCAGAAACAAATTCAGACTATGGACCTCACCCAGAACCCAAGATGCAGAGGCCATTTCTAGATGTGTTTTCAAGAGGTTTTTTAGAACAAATAAGTTGAAAGAAAACATGTCACCTTGAGGATGGAAACTTCAAAACAGTCATTTTCTCTCTTTCCATCTCTCCCTCCTTCTGTCTTCACCAATATCCTCAGGCAGCTGGAAGAACCACCAGGGTGATCTCAGTGGTAAACAACGTCCAACATGTTTTTCCCTGCTTTTGATAATGAGTTGGTTTCATCAAAGCTTGGCCCATTTGAGGAGGCTCATGGGGAGTTCAGACCCACGAGGCTTCCTCCTTTGCAATGTGCTTTCAAAAGTTTCCAGGACAATGACATCATGAGAAAAATGCCTGTCTCCTGTTGCCTAGACAAGTTTTGGGAGAGGTGTGCCTCTTTCTACTGCTCTGCTTTGCTTCAAGTAGGGAAGTTAGACATAGTAGGCTTAATTTTTCAGAAAACAACAGCAGCAGCTCATTTGTCCAGAGGTGCAATTGCACCTTCAAGGCCCTTTAAGAAGTGGCCTCACTTGCAGACATCTCAGATGGCTCACAGCATTCCACTATGATGCATGCATATGTACAAACCTGATGATGTAAGCGGGACGTCTTGGATGCTGAGAACTTTTGTTGATCTGACCTGTGGCTATGTGAGCTACACCTTAGCTAGGCACTGACTCAGTACACAGATGCTACTGCCACTGCCTAGGGTGGCTTGTGAGCTCCTGGCCATATAGTTCCTTCAGGGATCCCTCCATTGGAACTAGGGATTACTTCTCTGTTACTCATCTAGGCTTCACTGCTACTGAGACCACAGCTCATGTATAGCTCTCCAACATGGAGTTAAACTACATGGCTCAAATACCAATGGCTGCACAGCTGCAACAGTTTGGGGTTTGTCTGGGATGAGAAAGAAGCATAAGAAGGAGGATGAGTGCCATTGGGTAATCCACACTTGGCTCCACAACGCTGCAACTCATGCAATTCCCCACACTGGTCCTCCCAGCTGTAAGAGAAGAGTTCAAGGCTTCATAGACCTAAGTTCCTGCCCCATGGATGTGGGCTGAAGCTAAACCTGGCATTTCTGCTGATGAAGAGTGCAGCTGGGGTGGATATGCTTTGGAGTGCAAGGCTGGCTGATTCTGCTGCCACGGGAAGGGAGAAGTGAGGGGTTAGGCACAAATGGCTGGTGCTGGGATCAGCATCACTCCTGCAATAACCACACAGTGCAGCTCCTTCTGTAAGCAAAAGAAACTCTATCTTTGGTTCTCGAAACCTGTGGCTCAGGCAAAATTTGTGGCAGCCACAGTAAGTTGCAGGCAGCTTCCCCCTTTGTCTATACCAAGAGTCCGCCCTGTGCACAACCTCCCACACATTCCTCGCACTAGGCGTGGATAGGACTCTAGCTCAGGTGAAAGAAAGTCCCAGAAATGGCACTTCTGACCTGATGAAAGCAGATGCCACAGCAATGGATATCAGTGGCGTTTATGTTAAGTGTTAATTTCTCCTCTCTCATGTTTGCAGCCACACAGCCAAAGCACAGCTCACAGGACTCATGCACACAGAGCAGAAAAAACGCCTGTAGTTCCAGATTCCCAGAACTACACAGACTTTTGCAGAACTGGAGACCACCAATGCAGGATTGAAAACCAAGGTTCCTTCCCAGTTGGTATCTTGCAGCTAAGTTAATTCTCCTGACAATCAATTCCCACAATCACTGGCCATGAAGAGGAAGGAAGCACAATGGATGTAAAGAAAGCCAGTTCTCTGGGCCCAAAACTTGGAGACATGGACTGCAGCATTTCCACTCCACTGTATCTCCTCCGAGATCTTGGTCAAATCACTTCATTTTCTGTGGTTCTTCTGGTATAAGGTAAGTAATGCTCACTCCAAAAGGGGAAATACATGGTCAGTAGTGACTATTTCTACAGCCCTGCAGCATATGCTCAAACAGATCAAATCCAGCAGTAGTTGGGGGACCAAAATCCTGTAAATAAGACTGTTGCCTTCTGAAAAGGCAACATATTTTTCTGTGGCACAACATCTCCTCCCACTCCATCCCCCTCTCCAGCCAAACTGTCTACCTTTTCCCCTCAAAACAGCAGGCTGCAGATCCACTATAGGGCAATCCATATACAACAGTCACTTTTTTTCTTGACTGCCACTGTTGTTTTCAGGTAGCTCTCACATCTGACTGTCTGGTGTGGTCATAAGTCAGTTAAAGCTTGCCATTGGGTCTGTATGGTCAGGACTGGCTTTTTCCATATATATTATTTTTGCAACATTTAATTTCCTATTTTATAGCTAGTCATTTGTAGTTATGTTGCAACTCTTTCCATTTAGTTTTTGGTTTGACTACCCAGATTAGTGCTGTATCATCTGTATTTTATCACCTTACTGTTAATGCCTTTTCCTGGAGGATCATTTCTGAATACCCTGAACCATGATCCCAAAAGGATTCTCAAAGGACACTGTGGGTAACCTCCCTCTATTGTGAAAGATGACTATTTGAGCCTATTCTATTTCCCTGTTCCCTTTAACTTGCTAATATTCTAAGAGAGGAGCTTCCCTACTGCTGCAAGAGAATTTATTTTCATTAGACAACCTTTGTAAATGCTCTTTGAAAATTTGAGAAAATTGATCTGTTAGAATATCTTCTTCCATGTGCTTACTGACTCTTTAAAGAGATCTGTTAGATTTAAGACTTGATTTCCTCTACAAAAACATGTGGCTCGTTATATTAGTTTTATTCTTATGCATATTTGTTTCCATTGATTTTTATGGAACTTCCTGAAACTTGCCTGTAACCTGTCCTAAAGGATGAAGTCATATTTGCCACATTCAGGGATTTAGCTAAGTGTTGCAGTATCCCTTGGATCAGCACCTCCATTTCAGTTCATCTCAGACTGCAGGGTGAACGCCAGCTCCTCTGCATCATCCTTCTCACTTCTGACTTCTCCTGATACTCCCACTTGAGCAAGTGTCTCCACTTTATACAGCATAAGAGCTGGGTCTGGCATGAGAGCTGCCCACAACTAAACACGTCGGTCCTGCTGCACCAAGAAGCAGCCATTTATAGGACCTGGCAATGTAATGTCCCCATGACACTCTCTTAAAGTATTTGTCCCATCAACGTGGGGATGCACAAAATTCCCTCTTGCACTTTCTTCCCTTGCAGCTATTTAAATTCCCTTAGCATTTCTACAGACACCACCAAAATTTGACAGGCTGATCAATAATACTACATCATAGCCCCATTAGTACTAATTTTCCCTAATGAGCCCCCCATCTCTCCAGAGTTATGGTAAATAGAGACTCCGTGGTAGGTGTTGATGTGATTAGCTTGTTTCCCTTATTTGACATTATGCTTTCTGTAATAGAGAGGGCCACCCCCCACAAGCACTATCAGATCTGTCTTCCCAAACCCTGGGTGGTAAATTAATGTTGTCATTCATATTTATCCATGAGTAAGTACTCTGAAATGCAGACAACTGAGGGGCCTCAAATATCAACCTAGACCATAAGCTCCCTGGGGCAGAGATGGCATCTCTGCTGTGTATGTAACCGAGCTGTGCAACTTTTCAGACTTCACCATTTCTCCTGGTGAAGGGATTTGGCTGAACCACAATGTTTAAAGACAAAGTTGTGTAAATTTTTCCAGTTGTCCAGATTTCACTCAGTCATCTTCAACAAAAAGGCTCATGAACCTCTGGGAGCCTTTGGATTAACCTTTGGCAAATTTGCACATGGTCACTCAAACATAATCCCAGATAAATTTAACAGAGCTTCTGGGTTTGCTGCTAAAATTTAAATGTGAATTCTTTCATCAGAAGCACTCTTAAATCAAACTGGGGTCTCTTAAAGCGCAGTATCTTAGTGATGATTCTTATACACATGTGAATTTTGCCATTCAGGTCAACACTCTGTCAAGAGCAGATATTAACATATGTGGTTCTGCATCTACCTCCCGCAACGCAGTGCTACACTTTGCTAACTTTCTCCAGACCCAGAAAGACTCTCCTTTGCTTGCAGACAGCCACAGCACAGCCTGGCTAGATCACTTTCAAGTGACTCCTTTATCTTTCACAATTGTTTTTTCCTAATGTCGCTTTTCCTCTGGATGAATCTGCTTATACAAAGTCAAAGCTTTGAACATGTTGTATTAGTTAACAGAAAAATTCAGCATAGCTAAACTATGCCGTAAGCTTCTTTCCTACCCCTCTTCTTCACTGCAGAGGGAGAACAAAGGTTCTGCCCCAGGAAGGCAGGAGGTGGAAGAGGACGGACTGGTGGGGCTGACTGTGAGGCTGTAGGCCTGCTTTTCCTGTGGATGCACAAGGAATAAAGGAGGGAAGGAAGGAAATAAAAAGGGAAGGAAGGCAGGCAGTCCAGAGACGTAATGGTGGATTAGTAGGAAGGAATCTGCCCGTGAAATTTCCTCAGGAAATCTCAGATTCACCGGAATAAAAGACAAAATGCAAAAACCACTTAGGTGCAAAGTGAGCACTGTCATTAAACTATTCTGTCTGGCATAAACTGCTATCATTCATAGGCATTTTCAGAACATCCAGGGCCCTTCATAGAAGGGGCAGTCACGCAGAGACTGTGTGTCTTCCTAGGACATTTGGGAGAAAATATTACCATTTTTAGATTCTGTAGATGGAGAATAATGCAGAGCAGGAAGAAGGAGGTGGATATCTTGCAAGAAGAGAATATAACCCCCTGTGTTTATTTCTGCTGAACACAGGAGCATTGACCATCATCTTGTTTTCTAAACCTTTGGGTTAGGAGAGGCTGAAAGCATTTTGGGGAAGCTGCTGGTTAAGTGGCAGAACACAAGTCAATTCACAGTTCATGCTACAGTGTGTTAAGCAGCTCAAAGTAGCTTGAGGACTGCCTGAAACACAGCTCACAGGTGTCTTGTAACAGTTCATCTTTTATAGCCAATTGCCTACTATGAAAAAGAACATGTAGGTCACAGCCCAAATAAAGAGGCAAGTGATTCATTCGCATCCAAGATTTTAAAAGATGGGGTTGAAGGGCTTGTTAAGTTTGAAATTTTAAAGAAAAAAATTCAAGCATTAAAGAATCAAGTGATAGGTTTTGATCAATACTGGAGTCAAAATTTCACAGAAGACAATGTAGAAACTGTACTGCAGTACCTGTTTTGTCTTCCACTTCTTTCCTTCCTACTATGCCTTTTCCCCTGACATCTCAAGAATCACAAATAATCTTAAAGTGGGTTGCAAAACTGTCTTGTTCATCTACATTTGGTTATCCTAAACAACATGACCAATATCACATTAATGGGGTGAAAGACAGCATGAGACCAGTGCAAGTACTTCAGTCTCATCCATCCCCTGGGAAAATGCAGGTGCAATTCAAAATGTGCAAAACCTTTCACTATCTAGGACAGAAACTGATCAGTGGAGGCTATTGGGATTGAAAATTATGTTACTGCCCCCACCCACAGACAGAGAGCAATAATCTTTCTTCTAAAAACAAAGTGGAAACAAAGCACCTCTAAACAGGTAGAAGCTCTTACAAGACCAACAAAGTTATTTCTGTATGTAGTCTACAAGCCAAAGCTGCACTGCTTCCAGAGGTATCCCTTCATCTGGCTGCTGCCTCCCTATTGTGCACCTGCCTTTCCCCTTTCCCTATAAACAAATTATCTTCCACAAGCCAGGGCATATTTTCCTCCCGTTTTAACCCATGACCTAAAAGCTTGTGATGGAGCTGTGTAAGTTTTTTTAATGGAACGATCAGAGGCAAAATAACACAGTAATAATATACCCATCCTACACTATGTGTCTTATCTGAAAAACAATCACCCACATCTTAAGGAAGCTCAAACAGCTGAAAATCCAGCAGACGATAGACGGTCTGCTCAAAGATGCTGGGCTAAAGTCTGGAGAGACATCAGTGTGGGAGTGAAGCACGAAGGTATGGAAAATGAGAATTACTGTCTCAAATACCCTCAGCTTCTGCCTTTTTCCCTGACTTTTTCTCCAAAGACCTGCAGAGGGTCAGGTCATCCTGACTCAATGCAAAGTTCTTCCATTCACCAAATTGGGCAGTTTAGGTACTGCTTTAGTCATCCTCAACCGGCTTGTGCTCTGCTGTTCAAAGCTACCTATCTGTTCCCATCTTGATATATACACTGCATATCTTGGTATAATAGCACATTTGTTTATTTCCTGGGTACATTCAGGAAAGAAGCTCCATTAGATGAGGAGCTGTGGAGCTGGGCTGGTGACGGCTGGCAGTGCAGAGGGTACAGAACCCACAACTGAACCAAGAGGTTTTGCTGCAAGTCAGAGATGTCCATGGTCAGAGTGGAGATGAATAGTCAAGGTTATTCATTTTCAAGTGCTGGCTTCTGTCCATGCACAGGAGTGTGTCACAGCCACCACTGCAGAGCAGAAAACATGACCATGAAAATCAATGCGGTGTTTTGAGAACAAAATGTTCCAATGTGTTTGGCTTGTGATCCTTTGTGCCACAATCGGACTCTGTGGCTTTCTTTAGTCAATCAAGGCTGTTATAAATACATCTGTGTTCTCCCACCACTAAGTAAAGATGTGGCCTCTCCAGCTCATAGGGAGGGATTTTATGAAATGCCAACATTAAGCAATGCCCTCCATCTGGAAGAGTACAAGGCTTGAACTTCAAGTACTTTGCAGATATATTAATCACCTCTTTTTAAAAATTATTATGGCTCCTATTTTCACTTCTTCATAGGTCTTCTCTGCAGATAAATATGATTTGGGGGACACTTCAGTGAGATCCTTCTCACCCATTCAAGTGCCTGGTATTATCTACCCTTCTAAAGTAGAGATTTAATATCATAATAAGAATATCCAGATGGCACTAAGGTAATTAACAATAAGGAACAGTGTGCTTCAAGAGAGGCCAAATTCCAGCTGCCTGAGGTCTGGAGAAAAAAGAAATCTCTTTAGAAAATTAGCCCGAAAATTGTCCATAAACAATTTTTTCCCAGTTTCTTATGAAGCAGTAGGCACCAGCCACCA
Source organism: Pachyramphus minor (assembly GCA_013397135.1). Lineage (NCBI taxonomy): Eukaryota > Metazoa > Chordata > Aves > Passeriformes > Tyrannidae > Pachyramphus > Pachyramphus minor. The sequence goes on from VYXB01006742.1 coordinate 133,205, forward strand.
CCCAGTTTACTCATCCAGAGAGTTCATCAGATTTAGCACAAGGATTCCTACAGTCAGAAAACAGGCAAACAAGTAGAAGCAGCTCACAGCCCTGGGAAAAGCCAAAGGCTGGCACCCCACTTCACTCTGATGTTTATCGTTGCCCCTGGGAGGCACTGAGTGTCAGCTCGAGGACTTTCATTGCAGGAGAAATTCAAGATCAGATCTTTGGAATTTTGCAAGACAGATAATTAATGTCCCCTGAATTTATTAAGAAATGTTCATAAGGTCAAAAGGCACAGAAATCAAAACTACACCTGAATTGCAATTAAAATTTTCCCCTTCTGTTCTGTACCTCACTTCCCAGCCTTCCTTCCTGCTCCCATTCACGTTCTGTATTGCACTTATGAGCTTTGCTTTCCACCAACACGTCCTCTCTAGGGATGATCTGCTGGCTGTTTTTCCCGCCCCCCTCAGTCCCAGGCTCTTCCTTGGTTGCCGTCCCTTTGCCTGTGTTCTTACGCCCCATGCCGAGCACAGAGAGCTTAAAGCCTTCATCTCTGCAGGTGACAGTATTGCCCTGGATCTGCACCACACAGAGAAGATGCTGACATGGCTTCTGAAGCCTGGCAGCACGTCAGAGCCCTCTCTGCTTAGAGCCATGGAGAAGCAGAGGTGGCCCTGCATGGTGTTTCCTCAGCCATCTGCTTTTCATGACACATTCAATTCCTGCTTCAGTGGAGGGGATTTGAACAGCAGGATGATAGACTGCAGATTCATCAAGCTTTGCAGTAGTACACTGCATCCTTGTCCATTAATTTGCTTTGACAATTATCTGCCTGATCATATTATTTCCATAATAGATAATTAATAATTACTTTGCCAAATGCAGTAGAAGCACAAAGCTCAAGCTGGTCAGAATGCGTTTATTTTATTTGGTTTTAATGAGGGAAGTTGTCTGTTGCAAGACAACATTCCTATTTTCACTATAATATGTCTCAATTTTATATTTTGGTGTTTTCATAGGAATGTAGGAATTGCTATCTCAGAGCAGCCTGAATCCTGGCACCCTCTTGTCCTGGATCTAAACATGACTTCAGGAAGTGTGGTAAGTGACATGTCAGATATAAGACTCAGATTTTCAGATAAAGAAATTGTTTCAGGCTCCAAAGCAGAGAGTCTAATGTCTCAGCCACAAAAGAATAATTAATTATCATGATAGTGCATTTCTTTAGTGTCCCTTTAATGTATGAAAGAAAAGGAACCACCTGAAACATCTATGAGTCTGTTGGAGCATCAGAAGTTAGACCTTGACAATGGTTATTTTTCCCTTAGCTTTGGGTTTTAATTTCAGCTGGCTACTTTAGGTACTTGATCACATTATTTTCAAAATACTTATTTTGAAATTAAAAAAAAAAATCTAATAAAATCTAATAAGAACTTTTCCAAACAAGATTATTAAGTGGATTTCATATGCTTAACTATCTTGAATTGATGTAATGCTGCTACAGAAGAGATGCTCTGCCAATGGCAATCTTCATTTTTCCCCAGGGAGCACAGTGTGGAGAGCAGGTGCTCTGCAGAGAGAAGAGGCAGTGCCTTTTTCTGTAAGGGAGCACTGCTCCTCTCTAACAGCAATGTGCACAGCTTGGGACAGCCCATTTCAGGATGGCCTCCCCCTCAGATCCTGCCTGCCAGCTCTGCTAAGGCAGGCTGCAAAGCACGCAAGGACGTGCAGCAGGCTGCCTCTGATCCCTCACTCAGAGGGGAAAGGCTGAAGTTCTACAGCAAGCTCAAGGATTTCATGGCCTTTTTGGGTGATGGCTATCAGTTTCAGGGGCCTTCTCAAGGGGAAAATGAACCAACTTCATATGGATTCTGGCCAAAAGATAAATTTCACAAGTCTGTCCCTGGAGGCATGAAATGCATCAGTCATGAAAAATGGAGCCCCACCACTGCAACACTGGAGATGTCCTCTGATGAGGCAGTTTGTTCAGGTTGGAAAAAACACATGAACTTACAGAACACAAACTGCAGCCTCTACAGGTCGCAGTACCTGCTGGGCAGACAAACATATTCTTTGCTGATCCGTCCTTTCATATTCCAGACTTCACCCTCCTCTTATTTGCTCAGTTGTCTTTACATCTCTTCCTTTCAGTCACATCAGCAGGGAGTCACCCCACCTGAAGTATGTGAGCCTTCTGCATGCTCCCTGTCCCCATGGGGCACATGGCTCAGGAGGGAGTTGCTTGCTGCTGGGGATGCTGGTCTCTGCCCTGTCATCAGGATCCTGGCTCAGTAGTGACTATTGTTATAGACAGTGAGGTGGAGAGAGGGTTGTGGTTAAGCAAGGACTTTATAATTCTCAGACTTGAGGGCTTGTACTGGTAGCAGTAGTCCCCACCATTTTTTACTCTGCTTTTCATCCCCAAAAAACAAACCTTATTTTAACCTAGACTGTTCCTAATTTTGGCAGATGGACTACAGCTAGAGCAGTCGTCAAGGCAGTAAAAGATACTCACCTTGCACTGAAGTTTTAAGCCTTTCTGCTTCTCCCAAGTCTCTAGGAAGGCCATGCACAAGACCAGGGAAATAATGTGACTTTTAGTGCTTTCCATTGTGCCAGGGCACTCCAGTTACACTCCCATAACCCACTTCCACACGTGGAACAAGGACATTCAGCTTGTTCCGCTGTGGCCAATGTGCAGAAGAAGAGGTCAAAGCAGCTCTAACAGATTCCAATACCTGACATGAGGAGAATTATTATTCACTAGCATGAGGAATAAGTCTGATATGCTAAAATTTCACGATGAATTTTGTTTAGAGAGGTGAATTCTACATCTGAGTAGGTCTGGGCAGACCATTTAGCTCAGTACTAGCACTGCACTAGTGAGAATTGTTTGGGTTTTTTTCTTTTAATTCAGATGTCAAACTGAAATTTGGACTAAATTATAATTGATGACTTCAACCTAAAATTCTAAGTTTTGAGGGAACAACAGAAAAATTGCCCGTCTTTTGATTTGTTCCAGCTCCAAATGTTTTCTCCAACTCAAAGCGATTGGAAGATATTTAATTTATTTTTCTCTCACTTTCATTTTTTAACTTGTGGTTTTTTTGTTAAGCTGCATTAGCTTTACACTTCTAAAATGTTCCCTACCATCACAAACAAACAAACAAAAAAAGAAGTCCTATTAAAAAGTCCTATTTTCATATTTTGTTATGTTTTTTTCCACCCAACTTTATCAGCTAGGTCAATTTTGGTCCCTACAGAAATCTCTTTGCTCTGTGATTTACCATTAGTAGAGATAGTCCAGTTTCACTCCACTGAAAACAGCCCTTTTGGTGTAAGGCATGTCTGACTTGATAATACCTCTGTGAGATCATTGTGCCAGCAAAGCATCAAAGCAACTGGCAACACCACCAGGAGCAAGTGGGCAGAGCAAAGAAGCCAAACTGTTGAATCAGTTTAATGCAAGGATGGTACAAGGCAGCTGGGAAGAGAGGGGGCAAGACAAATATCATGTTAAAACAACTACCTAGACCTGTTGGAAATAGTCAGCTCTTTTTTCTCCAATGCATTATACCGCTATGTGCCTCTGTTTGCCCCAGCCTTTTCCTGAGCTGAAGCTGAGGGATTTTTCCACATCCCCGAGCAGTGTGTTAGAAAAGCAGTGTTTATGTTAAGGGACTTCATTAAGATTACGAGTCAGGCTGTAGTACCCAGAGACTGTCACAGTGAAAATGAGACTTGTTCCTTTGCGTCATTGGACCAAGCAACCACCAGGCTGAAACCTAACCCCGGCTGCTTGCCTTCGGGGGAAAAAATAAGAAGGGTAAAGTAAACAAGGCCCCTGTTCAGCTTTCCTGAGCCTAGATGAGAATTGCTTGCAATTATGTATCAAAACTCAGAGCTGACTCTGAGAAGGCTCGGCTCTGCTCCTCTGCAGCCACAACCAAGTGAAGAAAATCCATGCCCACAATTTGCAGCTGCTCTGACTAGCTGCCTTCATCCTGAGCCACAAATCCAGGAAACTCTTAAGTACATGCTTAAATCTACTATTCCTCGGGATAGCACTGATTTTACACCAGTGGACCTTAAAAGCAAGCATGAGGTTACAGGCTTTCCTGAACATGCTTGCTTTTACTCAAGCATTCATTATTTCATCCTGATGACAGCTGAGGTTTGGGGTTTTTTGCCTGCAGAGCTCAATCCCCCCACTCTCCTCTACATCATGGCAAGCTCAGCCATGCTGTCCCCCCTGCATGCCTGCCCCTGCCAATTTATCCCACTCAGCGAGCTCCGGCATGTCTCCCACTCCTTCAGCGAACCCTACTCCTCCTGCAGCACTGGCTGCTCAGCTGCCTCCACTCTGGTGGGGATGGCTGCGGGTGTCAAATGGCCACTCGGCTGCAGCTAAAACCCCCTGAGCACCCAGCTGGAGCTGCATCCCTTCCTTTGCATCTCCAGGCCATAGGCAGCATTGGGACAAGGAGCAAAGGCTCTCTGCATGTTTGGCCATGACTGAGGCACAATGAACATGTACAAAGTTATATGCAGAATTGTTCAGTTAAGGAGAAATGCCCCAGGGCTCTCCTGTTTGGTGCCCGGGTCCGTATTGGGGTACTAAGGCTTCCATAGGCACTTGGCTGTCCCATTCTCCCTGCCTGGCTGCAGCCTGCCATGGCACCCTTACCTCTCCCCTAGAAAAATATTTCATGTGCACCGCCTACATGGCAATCAGCTGCTGACTGTCCCCATTACACCATCACCACGACAACACCGTGAGTCCCCCACAAAGGAGAAGGCACAGATGGTTGGAAGAGAGAGGCAGCAAAAGGCGCTGAAGGGTGCAGATGCACCAGACTCCCCTGCATCACTGTCCCCTCCAGTCCCCCCTCCTGTCCCACCAGCAAAGAACCAGGGCTCCCACTGCCTCCCCAGCCCTTCCCACTCAATATGCATAGGGCAACTATCTAGCACCCTAAAATCCTTCCTACCCTAAAGCAGCCTATCTTCTAGCCTGTTCCTCATACTCTGACAAAGACAATTGGATTCCACCTGCCCTTTGAGCTTCAAAATTTCCCCACCTCTCAGCAAATCATCTGCATGGAACCAGAGGAAAGGTGTCAAGTAAAACCAGTCTTTTCCTTGTCTTGTAGACTTTGGCATTATTTTATATGAGTATAAAGAAATTCTCCAAGCATAGACTTGTAGAATCTAGAGACTCTTGTGCTGGGTAGATTTTATGTAAATGACAGGAAAAATTAAGCTTTGGTTTTGAAGTGACAGCTGAAGCAATACAGCCTTATTTCACCACTAATTTCCCCTCCTTCCCCATATTGTATAAGCTCACTAGGCTTCTGACCAGACAGTATTCTATATGTCCTTCTCTTCTCTCTTCTCTTCTCTTTTCTCTTCTCTTCTCTTCTC
>VYXB01006742.1:142107-160843 GCA_013397135.1 Pachyramphus minor
GGGGGAGGATTTAATGTTTTCTTAAATTAAGACTCAAGCAGAATTGCTTTAATGAATATCGAAGGAACTCACAGGCTTCAGTTTGCTCCTAGTCTAACAAAATTTCCTTTGTGGTTTTCACTGTAAGATCAAAAGGAGCCAATTAACTTTTCTATAAGGTAAACAAACAGGGAACTAGAAATATCCTCATGAATGATCCGACTGGTGGGGTCTGGCCTTTTGTTGTTTTGCCTTTTTTTTTTTTTTGATGCTATTTCCCCCATTGCCAGGGCAGAGAGAGCAGGGGTGCCCCCCACACTGGGCTCTATGGGGACCCAAGCAGGGGCTGGGGAGGCAGCTCAGCCCTGTGGGGCTCAAGAGGGTGGCCGGGAAAGGCTGACGGCACCCACAGGGAGGAGCCCAGGGCCAGATAACACATAGATGGCCCTGGGCTCACCCCAGCTTTTGAGTTGCAAGATACTTCTCAGAGGTCGAGGAGGATAATATAAACTGAGACCACCATATAATGGGAGAATGGGAGCATTTCTTCACCCTCACAAGCTGCAGCCCTACTGCTGGCTTCGACAAGGCCCACCACAGCCTGAAAAGCTCTGCACAGGCAGGAGAGCTGGTTGGGCTGAGGGGCTGGGGGCATAGCTTGGCTGTGCTGTACATCCCAGTGAGAGACAAAAGGGTACATGCTGGGGGTGCTCTGGGCAAATGTGGAGTAGGTGAGAAGCAACAAGTTCACAGGCAGACGCAGAAACAGGAGCAGGGGCCAAAGAAGTTGAAACAGAAAGCATGAGAAAAACTTTCAGCTAAACTCTCTTCAGTTTTCTTCTCTCACTGTGAAAAAAAACCTCAAACACAAAAATATGCAGGTCCTTGCCCCCACCTTGCATGTAACCAGGAAATCTGTTCTTTTTAACTTTTTCCTTGCTCGATGTTTGCTTCGCTCGCTTGCCTGGTTAGCCATGGAACAGCTGCACTGCTCTCCCAGTGAGGAAACAGAGCCCTGAGGATTGCACCTCTCCATAGGGAGTGCCACACTGATGCCCCAAACCATCCCAAGCTCCAGGGAGCAGCCACTGGTCCCTGCCATCCTCTGGACAGCAGAGCCCAGACAACTCCGTGCACCTCGGCAAAGTCACTGTGGTTTTAGGGAGTATCGGATATATTTATAAATGTAAATAATGGAATGCAATCACCTACCCTGGGAAAAAGAGAAAGATTTCTGGAGCTCCAGTTATGTTTAATTGAAGTGCCCATTTTATCTTTGAAAGAGCCACTGAAATGGAGTGTACCACAGGTAGGACAGAAGGATGATCATTTTATATTAATTTTCAGATTTTCCACAGAAAAGTGGATAATTCAGGAAGGTGGCGGGACACACTGATGCCTGTGCTTTGGTTCCAAGGTAGCTCTGTCAGAGTTAGCTGAAGGAGCTCAGATCCCCACCACATCATGGTATGGGGCCCAGAGGTGCTGGCTTGGAAACAGTGAGGCTATGCCTCTAGCCCTCACAACCCCAACAGTATTCCTGCATAGGAGAGCAGCGCTCACATCAAGCATCAAAATATTGGGATGCAGAAGCCCCCAGGGGACTCAGTGGGCACAGAGTGTTGCCTTTAGCTATGCGGTCAGAGGGCCTAGGTTCGCAAAGCCAAGCAGGTCTTGGTCATCCCTGCAATGTGAAGTTCATTGGCATTAATTGCCATACTGTGTCAGAACTAGAGGTAGGAGCAACCTCAGTGGCAGTGACATCAAACTCCTTAGGTCTTGGGTCAGATGCTGCAGTCACCAGCACCATGCAGACAGACAGGCTGAAAGATACCAGGATGCAGATGAGAGTCACAGGTTTTATCACTGCAAAATGTCTCAGATTACTTGCAAACCTCTGAATAACAGAGAAATGCAGGCAGCTCTGAGACGGAGAACAGCAGATAGCAAACCAGAGCATTAGAGAGTAATGGCAGGAAGGCAGGATTTGGCAGGCTGCCTCTCACACCGAAAGGCATCCATGTTTGATGTCTATGCAAAACTACCTCCTCCCTCCCAACAGCATCAAAAAACTACAGAGCCATCTCATCTGCATGCCCACCCCAGCCGAGGGTCCTCTCCCCAAGTGCCTGGGAGCAGAAAGGCACACCTGTATTCCTGCAGGCCATGGATTTTTGCTGGCTCTCATTTCAGTGCCACAGCCTCACTGGACAGATGCAGAGAGGGGAGGGGTGTTCCAAGGTTTCTCCTCATGCAGCCACAGGCTGTTCAGGAAGACAGAGAGGGCTGAGCCCAACAAAGTGTTTTTGCCCCTGGAGAGTGTGCAGGGGTGACCTGAGCAGAGCGCTCTGGGTCCTGGGGGCAAAGCATCCCATCATACTTATGCACCAAGTGCTTTGAGAAGGGGAGAAAGCAGGGTGATGACTGCGTCTGAGTGAAGAGATTGTTATTTTAACCCCCAAATGGGTTTCATTACTAGGGTTTGGGGTTTTTTTCCTATTCCAAGGAGCAGCTAACAGTTTCTTAGTTTTTTTAGAACAGGCTTTCCTGATCATGTCACCAATAAACGAAATTAAGTCTCTCTCCCCCCACTCCCAACCCCCACATCTTCCTGCCAGATCGCTTTAGTGGGGAAGGGGAGTTAGCAATATTCACAGATCCCAGTCATTAGGCCTTTCCTGCGTAATTTCTAAAATGCACTAAGGGAAAAGCCGGTGGGGGGGGGGGTCGGGGGGGACAAAGAAAAACTCCTTTATTGTGCTGAGGCTCATAAATTCACTGCAGGATGATTTATAGCAGCAGAGCGTAGCACCTAACTCAAGTCAATGCAAGAGGTTAATATGAAAGGTTAAGGAACTCGGTTCTGGCTGATTTATGGTTGGGCTGTCGGCTTTTATCCTGACCACAGCTCTGCAACTGTAGCTTGGGACTCTACAAAGCACAAGAGGGGGTGGTGGTGTTAAAAAAATAATGTGTATTTAGACATTATCCCTGCCTATAAAATAAAGACCCCAAAATACCTAAATGACCAAGGAACTTTGGTATCACCACATGCCACTGCAAAAGCAAAGCACCTCCACCCTTCTATTCCCAGGCTCCCAGACCAGAGGGAATTGCTGTGATCATCTTGTTTGCTTCCTGTATTACACAGGCAATAGGTTTTTTCCAGAAGCCGTGTTAAAGCGTGTCCTTCTGAAAGCTGCCCAAGCTTATAACTCCAAAGTGCTAAAAAACTAGTCTGCCCCTAGGACAGGCAGAAGTGCCTTTGGTGACAATGAAATCATACTTTGCTCCAAGGATGAACTTGTTTGACTCCAGCATCCAACCATTGCATCTTATAAAGCACTTTTGTTTGCAGGATGGAAAGGTCCCATGTACATGGATATTTCTGTTTGCAAGTATGCACAGTCAGTGATGTCCCAAACATTTCTTCCCAATAACATGACTGAATCAAGCTCTACACAGCCTCCTGCTATATAATTTATTTGATTATCTTGCCAGAAATCTTTTCAACTTCCTCCACGACTTGTCCATCCAGAGGAGAGCAGAACTGGGTGAAACATTTGAGTAGCAACCTTACAAAGTGTCTTACAACATCTGCTCCCAGAAATATGCAGTGTTACTGCTCGTGTCACACAGTTAGTATTTTCATTAAAATCCACAAAAAAATTTGCTTTCACTTTATAAGGTTCCATTTTAATTCCACATCCGAGAAGGTTTTAATCTGGTAGTATTAAGACAGGCATCCTCAAGAAATATGAGTAGGCAGATTTAATGTAAGTTGACTTTACCAAGCAGGCTGTATTCCTGTTTGAAAAGGACAACCAGTTTCTCTCACAAGACTCATTCCTGTGAAGCAGTGTATTGGCAAAATACTTTTGTCCTTACTGTTTATCTTATCCATTGCACTTTTAGTCCACAACCAATATCAGACTACTCTGTCTATACCTCCCTGAATCATCTTTCAGTTCCAGACTTTACATTGTCTATTTTTGAAGTCTTATGGATTTGCCCTTGATTTATTTACCTGTGTGTAAATGAGAGCCCAGTCTGAGCAACTGGGAGCAGTTCTGTCCAACCATCCATGCTGGAGAAGGGACACAGTGAGAATATTTCCACAGTAATATTTTGCAGCACTGATTCAAACCCACAAGAAATTCCTGTGCCTGTAAGTTTATTACTTTGTTAGAGAAAATTGCATTTGTTCTTTGATTTTTTTATATAAGAGCATCTGTCTTTCAAAGATTGGGGAGCTGGGCTGTGTTAAGGCTCCAGCCTAGAACTGGCCTGCTCAGGAGGAAGGAAGGACTGGGAGCCAGAGGCAACCCTCAGGCACTCAGTCTTCCTTTTTCTGTTGTGCAGGGCAGGGTGTTACTCAGCTGCCCCAGCCAGGACACAGTGTCCTTCAGTGCCTGCCAGAGCTCCTGGCCATCCTGGTCTTTGCCCATAATGTGCAGAAATGCCAGCCCCGCAATCACCCCTCTCAAGCTGCTTTTCCAGCAGCTACCTTCCAGCATGGAACAGAAAAAATGTTCATGTACCAGCTGGGCAGCAGCATAGAGGGGATAGTGTCACTGTCTGTTTGCAAATGTTCCCTGCACCAAGGATACACTCCTGGTCAAAAATAGCTTTTGAGTTTACATGTATTGGCTAAACAAATCATAAAGCTTTTAACTCCACTTGAAACCTGAATCTCCTGAGGATTTCTAATTAACAAAATGTACCCTTATGTGTTCAGGAAAGATATTATTTGTTTCTTATCTGTGTAACTAAGCTTTTTGTTCTCACTTCATTTTCTTTTCAGTCAATTATTGTTGAATGAGCTCAAATTTTAATATTTGCATGTTTATGCTGCTAGTCACTGTTACTGTTGCTTCTGGAAGACAGAGGATATTGGTTTATGAGGCAAAGAGAGAGACAGAGAGAGAGGAGAAATAAGTTAACTTTAACTTTAGACTCTTCACTACCCAATTTTTGAAGAACCACTCAAGGGTCTTCCTGCTCTTGGCTCTTAAATGATTTGCATAATACCCAAAGTGCTTAAGATGTACAAGTACCTGTAAGAGTTATTATGCAAAGGTGAAGTATAGAATAACTTTGCCGAGTTATTGTAATCTGGGAAGGTAGGCATTTGCATAAAGAACCATACACAACTGGTAAGATGCTTAAATGCTCAATATATGGTATTTCAAGTAAAAAAAAAATCATCTCTCCCTCTCCTCTTGCTTTCCTTATCATCAATTGACATCAATATTTAAAAGCCTTGGCAGAAAATCTAAATCACAGATAAAGAAGTAATACAAACAGAAAGCCTAATCCTGCTGCCAACAAGCTGAACAGCAAAAGTTTTATTGACGTTAGCACAGGCCAGATTGGGCCCAGGCACACAGAAATTGGGACAAGTTGCTATCCAGATTGTATGAGCCAACATAATGCAGTCTCAGGAGGTTAGGGAGATTTCCCTTTGAAAACTCCTCCACCCAAATGCTTGAAATGCTCGAGTTTCATATGACTAAGGGAAGGAGACAGTTCCCAAAACTGAACTTCCCTCACAGACCTTGATGTATGCTTCCTGGACAGCTCCAAAAAATATATATATTTCTCTTTTTAAAGGTAGGAAAACGAAGTTTAGAGCCTACGCGACTGTACTAGTTGAATATATGTGTATGTGTACTTTTTTTGGAATTAGTATTTTAGGCTGAAGAATTAGTATTATTAGGCTGAAGAAATTAGTATTTTTAACAACTGTTGCATATTCCTTCACCCTTCAAGCTCAGACATTTCTTTATGGATCACTGGTTTAATACTGTGAGCAGCCACAGCTGCAGGAAGGCCACTCTACTCTGTGTGGTCCGTCATATTCTTACCAGAGGAATCTCTCAAGAGATTGAAATATCATTACAAGGACCCTGAATTGACCTCTGCTTCTGTAAGGAGACTATGCAAGAGGTGTATTCAGCAGACCTGAATAGCAACATCACTGCACTGAGCTTTAATGGAGGTTTGTTCCTCCAAAATTTCCAAATAAATTCATTTCTCCGTGACCATATTTGCAGCTCAAAGGACAAGGACATAATCTTGCAGACCCAGTCATAACCACACCACTTTTCTTTTCCTGCAATAGTTATTTAGGGATTTCAAAGGAGGGCAGTCCAGAAGGATCAGCTTGGGAACTCAAACTAGTTTCTAATAGCGAACCAAGACAGTGTTTGGCATCTTGTTACATGCAGGTATGAAACAGAGCTCAGGGTCAAACCTCCAAGAGGACACCACCAGATCCTCCCCACTGCCTCTTGCACTAGGTTTCCTGGGCAGTTGCCAAAGCCAGGGCACTGACTCAGCCTGCCAGGCTTGCACCCGAGGTAACATAGAAATTTTGCCCCTGGGGAGGAGGAACTGGACACATGGCAATGGATGGAGTTCCATTTCATCCTCAGCCATGGAAGTAACCAGACTCTTGTTTCTGTGGTATCTGTGAGGTCTCTCTTCATCTGCACAGTTCAGTGATCTCATCCTTGCTGCTTGTCCCAAGGCAAAATAAATTTATGGATTTAAGGTGACTGAAGGTTTTTAAAACAAATCTCTTCTTGTCCCCCAAGGAACCTAAAAAAAATCATATTTCAGCTTTCTGTTTGGTTTAAATGGCATCACACAACTCCATTGCCCTCTCAGAAATATCACTGAAGAACTGCCTCAAATTTGACCTGTAAGTGTGCTGATGCAGTTGAAGTAAATTATACCGGTCATCCAGAGTGAACTGTTATTCCCATTTTCCTTATAAAAAGAATATTAACCTAGTAAAAAAAAAAAAAAATGCTGAGTTTCTTGGAACTAGCTAGTCCACTGGGTCAATTTAATGGTTTTTTAGTGCATATATTGTGTATATTTCCTTCATACTGCTTGAGGCCTTGAAGAGGAACTACTATATTTCTTCCAATGTTTTTCAGTGTCATGTGTTGTATAAAAAAAAAGATATCAGATAGACACATCCCTGGACTCTCTCCTCTTGTCTAGGTTGGCTGAAAGTTTTGCTGATTCTGACTGTTGGAACACAACCAACCCAAACCCAAGCAGCCCTCTCCTTCTGAAAAGCATTGTTCTTTTTAAGCATCATTAGATTTCTCCATTTGTTTTTTAAATGACAAAAATATTGAGGAATCAAATGCTTTATGTGAATCACCATGGTGTCGTCAAAGCCATGCCAATTTCTGTGAGGTAAAAAAACAGCCTGGGTATTCAATATACTAAGGCTGTTGTAGAGAATTCTGCTGGGAAGGAAGATGGGAAAATATAACAGGTAAAAAAGATGTGTCTTAATCCCTCTAGTAATATCAGGTTCGTATTTCAAACTCATGAGGTCACAGCCTGGTGTGTTTCTAAAAAGGAGTCAAAGAGTTACAAATACTGTTCAGTAAGAAGATGTTCTTCAGGTAATAGCAAGGATACTGTTTTGCCAGCATATTTAACAGTCTTGCCCTACAGAGCTGTAGACTGCTCAATTAAATTTCTGTTCAAAAGGAGAGTGAAAAGGAAGCAAAGAACCAGCTTCTAGGTGTAAAACTAGTGCTATCCTCATTGAAACCACTCATCAGCACTGAAGCCAATAGAACAAACAACTAAATAAGGAAAAATCTGACATTTTCTTGCCATGTTCTGGCTGCAAATATAGTTTTGACAATCACTGGCAAGGAGCTTAAAGCTGTTCCCATTGCTGTCAGCAGAGAGTTTGCTGGTGGGAAACTCACCATTGCCGTGAGCCTATTGTTTCCAATAAAGTAGACTTGAGTTCACACATGCCTTGCACACATGTGACATGTGTAACTAGGAATAATTCAAATGGAAATAATCACATTAGCTCGAAAAGGGAGATCAGAAAACCTTATTGACTTTATAGGCAGTGACACCTTCACTCTGATCAGTGTGCTCAGAACCAAGTCTTGATGCTCGTTTCACACCATTGAAAAAAACAGGGGCCTACTGGAAGACACCATGGGCCTGACTAATATATTTTGGCCCTCTGTGATTTGGGGGTTTTTTTGCCTTTGGTGACTTGATATGACACTTCAATGCAGAGGTTTACTCAGATGGTATGGAAATTTCAGAGTCACAGACAGCACAAAGTTCCTTTTAGGAGAAGCTGGGTATTGTGAACACTTAAAAATCTATCCTTTATGTCAAAATATATCAATTAGTCTGAGATGATAGATCCCACCTCATATGTAAGTCATGACCATAATATCTAATTTATTAGACACCACTTGGCCAATAAACCTAATGTCTTAAGCCAAACAATAGAGAGTTGTTTTGTCCATAGAAACCTCAGGGTTGGATGAGAACTCAAGAGTGAGGTTAGCCTGACTGCAAGAAGGGATTGAAATCATTCCTGTGCCACCATAGCAGAATTGTTTGGTGGATTCAATGCCCTTGACCCAGGGCAGTGAATATTTCTGATTTCACTACTGCAAAGTGAGGAAAAGTGAACACAGATAAAAGTATTCAGAGACCAGAGAAACCCCGTGGAAAAGGGAGCTGTGTCTGAGCTGCTTGAGCCTTCATGAACCAATGGAATTTGTCCTAAAAGAGTGTGTGCAGGCACAGATAATTCAGTGAAACATTATGGCAACAATATGGTCAGTCTCTGAATCTATTTGGGGTCTAGAGTGATCTAAAGAGAGAAGGAAATCTGGAAAATTCAGGCCTGGATGCAACTGGATTAATGAACACCAAGGCAGAGACACAGACACACCAACACGTGCCTGGGCTACTGGACTGTGCCTTGGAGAATGGGCAACCCAAAAGCTTTTCAACATTTAAATCTAGTAATTCCTTAAATCTATTGGCTTCTCCTGATCTGATGCAGAAAGATGGATTTCACATGCTCTCTGTGTGCAGTTCTCCACATACATACTTTACACACACGTGTTCACTGTGGGCCTGAGCAACATCCCTCATTAGTAAGCAAACCAGTTATGTAGTGCTGCTGCTCTCAGCACATTTTTGTTAACCACCTCTGAATCAGGTCAAATTGAAGAGTTACTACTTCTGGGTAAGTAATCAGAAGTGTTAACTGCATCTGGGTAAATACTCACCACTGAATAAGGGTTTAAGCTCAACAGAGTCAGGGATCATCAAGGAAATGCCCATGGCTTGTCTGGGTGTACTGCCATCTGACTGCAAGGTTTTGTCCTTTTTCAGTGGCAAATGTGGGCTTAGTGCTGGTGCACGTGAAGGACTGGTGGCTTCACAGAGAAGCAGGTGTTTTGGAAGCTTTAAATAGCTCTGCCACATACTTCAAACATGACTGGCAATGCTCCTAGTATTCTACCCTGCATTATTTGGCCAAGAAGCCTCAGTCTTTAACTTCCAGACTTGGCCATTTCAACCTTGAGCCTCCATATGTCTCAGTCCTTCAGAGCATCCTACCACTGAGTCTTGCTTAACATAAGGTACAGCTTCCTGGGGTGCTGTTCAAGCATGCCAGAGGAGGACCATATAATGAGAACCCATGGCAGGGCATCTGTAATTTAAGCCAGGATTTGAACCCAGGCCTTGGCAGATGTCTAGGAGAATTTTGCCCAAGTGTGCTTGTTTTCCTCCTTTCTTTTTCCAAGTGTTTGTATCCCAGTTTGCACTAAGTTTTATTGAAAACATCAGGCTAATAGCAATGGGGAGAGTGGTTGAGTAGTTTTTGCCTCTTTTTTCCCTTTTCTTTCTGGAATGCAGCCATCAAAATAAACATTAAATGCAAAATGCTGGGGCTTGAGTTATTACTTGTGAGGGTGCTGGGAGGGAAATTTATAGCAACATTACTGTGTTTTGCTAGAAATCTCTTAATGCACCAAAGTGGAGAGGTGTGTGTGTTTTTTATTAAAATGTTACACTCTATAAATCTGAGCAGCAGGGAGGACACAGGTGGCCCTGGGGCTCAGCTGACTGGACTGTCATTTTAAACTTGGGGAAGGTTTGTCTGACTGTCCTCCCACCCTATCCCAGCATTAGCACAGCCACAGGCTGTGTGCCTCACATGTGTGCATGTGTGCATTGCCAGACCACAATGGCTGTGGAGGCTCTGCATTTGTTTCTTTATAGGAGCTCCATACCTAAAGGGGACCCATAAGAAAGATGGAGAGGGACTTTTTACAAGAACATGTAGAAAAAGGGAGAGTGGCTTTAAACTGAGAGAAAACAGGTTTAGATTAGACATTAGGAAAAATTCTTCACTGTGAACATGGTGAACCACTGGAACAGGTTGTCCAAAGAAGCTGTGAGTGCCCAGTCTCTGAAAGTGTTTAAGGCCAGGCTGGATGGGGCTTTTAGCAACCTCCTCTAGTGGAAGATGTACCTGCCCATGGCAGAGGGGTTGGAACTGGGTGATTTTTAAGGTCTCTTCCAACTCAAACCACTCTGTCATTCCACTATTCATTTTTATTGTTGTTGCTGTTCAGTTTACTCCCTCTTTTTGTCCTTCTGACCTTTAAGCCACCAAAGATGACAAGTCACACTGCTCATACTTTGATAATGAACTTCCTAATGATGTCATTCAGACACTTCTCCTTTTTGGGACTTTCTCAGTGACTTTCTCTTGTGCCCTGGATGTAGTGTGTTCTGATGAGAAGGTTTCAAGAGTGGATGACCCCTAAAAGCTGAGGGTTACTACTAGGCAGAGGTCTATTGCTGTGTCTGGGCAAGATTGTTGGCTGTGCAATTTGGAGACTTGTGTGCGCTTCATCAAGGTTGCTCAGTAGTCTAAAACACAGTGGCCTGATTTCTGTGCAAGGTGCAGTTTTCTCAGGCTCCAGGGAAAGCAGAGGAAGCTCAGGATCTAGAGAAATTCCAGTCACTGGTATCCCTGTGTCTGTCAGTAGATGAGGTACCTTGTTCTGAAACTTGGGGGCTGGCTGAGCCGCTCACCTGGGCAGGTGGCTGAGACTGCTGAGCTGCTCACTGGAGGGAAGCACAGAGACCTGCAGGACTCCTGGGCTCTTTCCCAGCTCCCAGCGGAGAGTACACACTGTGGCTTAGTGTGAGTTCAGGCAATCACTTTGAGACTCATTTTCTCTGCCTTAAAACAAGGCTGCTTCCCTCAGTGAGATTTTACAGTAAGTATGCGGCATTCTCATGGGATGTACATCCAGGCATCCCCTCAGCCCACTCCGCTGCTTGCAAAATTTCTTGGATGATTTTTATGAGATCAACCCTGGGCCATCCTGTGGAGGGAATCTGTGAACCCTGTGAACTGATTCCTCCTTAATTAGGCATGACTCTGACACGATAAGCCTTGATAGGATTTTTTTGAGAGAGTTTGAAAAAAAAAAAAAATAAGGAATAGCAGCGTTCCTGGAAGGCTTAAAAAAATAAACAAGCAAAGGAGTAACAGCAAAGAAAAGGTCACAGCTATGGTCCAGGAGACTCGAAGAGCGGCATTAAGCCCCTGCTAGGAATCACATCTGCTCGGAGATCGCGTCGCTGAGGCTGCGAGACCCAGCCGCAGTGGAAAGTTGAGCTCACGGGGAGCCGTGGTGGATTCTTAGCAGCCTCGGACCGGGTGATGCGTGCCCGGCAGCAGGAGGGCAGCGGAATGTCCCGAGAGAACACACCGTATGAAGAAGCCGATCACGCTATTTGCGAATCTCCCTTGCCCTGCTCCCCTCTCTTTTCGAGACAGGTCTGGAGGGGACTTTTCCACGGCTTGCCCGAGCTCCCCAAAAAGAATACGTTCCCCTTTCTGTGCCTCTCCCCGAATGAACTTGCTGAAGAAAGGGGAGCTTTCCTCTGGCTCGAGTGCCTTAGGCACCGACTGTCCGAGCAGCGGGATGGGGGAAAGCTGCTGCCGTGGCCTCGGAGAACGCCATGGGACTGCAGCGCGGACGCTCCCCGCCCGGGCCAGGAACTCCTTGCCGCACTGCAGCCATAAGCCTGAGAGCCTAAATCTTGCTGGTGCAGCAGATTTGGGTGTAAATCACACGGAAAAAAAAGCTTGTGCGTGGTGCACTGACCGCCTAACATTTCGCTGTGATATCTGTAATTCGGGCGCGATTATAAGAAAAAAAACAAAAAACACCATCACGGTTATAATTCTTAGCAGTGAGTCTGGAGTTGCTTTATTTGGGAGATCTGTTCTTGTTTGGTTTAGAGATGGGTTGAGGGAGCTGCCTGGAAATTGCAACGGGAAAGGTGGATTTTTTACAAACCACCCGTGGTGGAAATATCTCTCAGAGTAAGAGATAAGTAGAGGAATAAACGAAATTCAAGAGTCGGGCGGTACTGAGGACGGGGCTAAGCCGGCCTCCCTATCGAGGCAGCCTGAGAGCTCGGGGGTGCCGAGCAGAGCACGGCGGAGCGCGGGAGCAGACGCTGATCTACCGCCCCTCTCCCAGACCTGGGGTCGCCTGGCCCTGAGTGCTTCATATTTGTAATTAAAAGTATCCACGCTTCCCTGGGAGAGCTTTTCATCCTTACTCGGCAGCAGGCACCAGCTGTTCGTCGCAGAGGGATGGTGGAAGTGGGTCACCGGGCTGGGGCAGAGGCATCCCCGGGGCCCGGGCAGCGGGGCCGGGTCTCAGCACCAGGCATTACAGTCCGGGGGGAGCTCACTTTCGCTCGGCCTCCCCGTCTGCCCCAGAGTGTCTCTGTGCTGTTTCTCTCGTCCCCGCGACCGCGGGCTGGCCCAGCTCTGCCCTGCTCATAAAGGTCGGGGGGAGCCGCTGTCGCCGCGCTGACAGGTGCACCGACTGCCCCTGGATGCCTGCGGCTAGGAGCCCCCTTATCCCCAACCTCTTTGTTTCTAGCTCAGGGCAAGGAGGACATTCCCAGGTCGACGCACCCCACGGGGAAATGCCTATCCCGCGGCGCATCGCGACCCTGGCCCCGAAAGGTCACCAGAGCCGGGCGCTGGGCGCTTGGGGCAGTGGCTCCTCAAGGTGCCGTAGCACAGTTCCAGGACAGCCGGGTGGTACCCAGAGAGCGGCGCCGCATCCCCAGGGCTCTGCTGCTTCGCCGAGCCGCCCAGCCCGACGCCTCCCTCTGCTCCCACGGGCTCTGCCGTGCAGCGTCCCGGGAAGCCCTCGGCAGGAGGGCCGCCAGCCCGCCGTACTGCCCGGGGGCCCTCGCCTTCCCTGAAGTTGCTCTGCTCCCGGGCTTCTGAATGAAGCGAAAATAGCGCCTGACTTCAGAGCCAGTGCTGGCAAGGTCACACGCAACAGGAAAGTATTGAGCAAATTAATAGCAAGTGTATTTTCCCCCTCATGAAGGAAATTACAGACAGCCACCAAAAATTTCAGACCTGGGATGGCATATTAAATACAGATACCCCCGCAACCCAGGTCGCGTTCAGGGGTCCTTGGAAGCGGAGTGAAGCGCGCAAAACAGCTTACACTCAGCCCGGCACTACTGCCTAAGCTCGGGCTGGGGTCCGAGGGAGGTGGCCGAGCCGAGCCTCCCCCACCTGGCTCAGCCCGGCCGGGGCACTGTGCCGGCGGGGTGCGTTCCGAGGTGGAGCGGGGCGCGGAGCGGGGCGCGGGGGTCGTGGGGGCCGCCCCTGTTCCGTCCTCCCATTGGTTCTCATACAGTGGCGTCATCCGAGGCCCCGCGAGCGCGATGCCAAAAGCAGCGATTTTCCGTATTTTTCTGGGACGGTGGGGGAGGACGGGACCGAGGGGTCTGCGCTGCTCCGGAGACCCCGGGCTCCACTCTCCACTAGGACTCCAGCTCAGAGCGCAGACCTCGGCCACTGGAGACGGCCCAGCCGCCCTTCTCCGGCCGCGGCAGCCTCGGGGTCTGTGTGCAGGACCGGGTGCATAAATGCCCTTCACTGCCGCAGCTTGACGCGAGCACGACATTGCCTGAAAAAGAAAACAAAATAAAAAAAAAAAAAAAAGAAAAGAAAAGAAAAGAAAAAAAAACANNATTGCCAAAAAAAAAAAACAAAATAAAAAAAAAAAAAAAAAGAAGAAAAAAAAACACAACAAAAAAACCCCACCAGAAGTAAGATAACAAAAAAGCTCGTCTGGAAAGACCTTGCAGCCCAGAGCAGTGCCCTGCGGCACCTTACGAATCCCGGGGCCGTGCGAGAGGAGCAGGCCTTGGTCGCTCTGGCCTCCTCCTGCCTCCGTCCCTTTTGCCCCACACGGAATGGGCTGGGGACCTCCGTCTGGCCGCCTCCACCCAAAGCAGGCACCGAGGCCCCACCGTGAGCCGCTCAGTCCGCTGGCCGGCAACGGAGGGCAGCCTGGGTCCCTGGGGTCCCGCACACACCGTTCCTCGGTGACCGCTTTGGTGACACCATCCAGGTACACAGACAGATGGCCATGCACACCTGTGGATCCGCACGGAACACACCGTCCCTGGAGCAGCAAGGCGGGACGGGCTGCGCAGCGAGGCCGCGGGGAGCCGCGGGCAGCGCGGCTGCGGGGCCACAGGCGAAAGGCGCAAGGGCTGAGGGATGAGAGACTGCAGGGAGCGGAGCAGGCACTGCCACCTTACTGAGGTGGTGGTAAGAGGCAACAGGGGGTTCTTCGGAGGAGGTGGATAGGAAAGCTTTGCCCGCACAAGCCCGGGGAGGTAGGGGCCAGCCTGTCTCGGAGTCTGCTCCTTCGCTTTCCTCGGGAAGAGAAGAGCTGGTCAGCTCCAGTTCTCCGCAAGCACCTTCTTGATAGGAGGAGCGTATTTTGGTAACAACAAACATTTATCGACATTTATCCCCGAAGAAAGGCGCAAAAGGCAGGACAACAGAGCTCCTGCCAAGCGCTGCTCAGGCCCCAGACGGTGCCCGGGGGGAGGCAGGAGTCAAGAACACCAGGCGGCAGGTACGGTCGGGATGGTCGCTAGGCAAGCTCCACGCCCGAAATAAAGATGCAACCCTCGTTGCTGGGGAAAAACAAAAAAAAATAGGGGAGATTAGTGCAAATACTTTTTCCCTCTCTCCCCCCTTGCAGCGGTGTTATAAATAGGTCGCCTTCAGATCTCAGTCCAGTGCAAAAGAAGCCCGCAGCTCTGAAGTGACCACACAAACCAACCGTTTGGGAAAACAAACTCGAGGCAGTTTCCAAGGACAGGGCTCTGCCAAAGTGCCGGGAGGGAACGGTGTGAAAGATCCCCCCTCTCTCCATTCCCTTCTCCAGTGAAATGACCCTGCTCCCTGAACCGAGGTATTTACTCTTCCACCTCTCTGAAGGAGGGAGCAGGACCTGGGGTTCTGGAGCCGGCACCCCGGAGTCCTGTCGGGACTCTCCTCAGCCATCCTGTCTCTGCTGCGGCTGCAGCCACTGGGAATGTAGCGGGGACAGTGGAGGCTTGAGGGGACACGGCGGGTTTCCCTCGGCGGTGGCTGGGAAAGCGGGGAAGAGCATTCCTGCCTCCTCCCCCCGGCCTCCTGCTAGAGCGGGGATTGTACCAGCAGCCTTCCCGGTTCCCGCTCCCCGCAGCCCTGCACTGCCGCGCCCGGTGTGCCTTTTCCCTGGACTTGACACAAGCCTGAACGTTTAAATCGCACGGGAATAAAGATTTATTTTCCTTTCAGAGATCGAGATGTAGGATCCGCCTGCTATCGCCTGCGCCTCGCACCGGGTCCTCACCCGGGAGCGACGCCCACCCTTGCCTCTGCCGAAATGAAACTGCTCCTCGAAAACAAGCCAGGCAGGGCTGTCCTGAGCTGTCCCTTTTCCCTGGGGTGTCGGGAATAGCCTGGATAGCCCGGCGCTGGAGATTTCCGACAATTCCCCCAGTTATTACTCGCTCGGTGTGAGCTGCCGTCCGTGCAGGCGGGACCGGGTGGCTCTCACATGGGCTCCCGCAGCTCTGTGTGAGAAGGGACACACGAGAGTGACCCCTTCCAAAACCAACAGCGACCGTACCTGAAAACGGTCTCGATATAAAGCATATATACACATGGAACTGGCAACTGGGTTTCTGCGGAGCGCAGACGTTCCGGCCGCCTTTTCACCTTTCCCTTTTGGACGCATCTGATGCAGGGACAGAGCAGGTTTGAGGTCACTCGGAAAAAAAAAAAAAAGAAAAAAGAAAAAAGGTCATATCGTGCCTCAGGTGTTCCTCGTCCCTTTGTGTCCCTGCTCTGTGGATTCTCGGTCCCGCAGGAGGAAGTGTGGCGAGACCGGGTTGGCAGAGCCCCGCAGCCGGCGGATACGGCCGTCCCGGCAGCGCCGCGACAAGGAGCCCCATCGCCTCGATTAACGAGAGGGGGCTACAGGCTCCCTGTTTGCTTCTGTATTCGCAAGGCTCCGCTCCCGGGTAACGGGGGCTGCGGGAATCCCCCTTCACACTTGGCTGAGAGAACTGCACGGAAAACCCAATCCAGCTAAACGAAAACAGCCAAGAAAAGTGATTACCCCATTATTCCCTCCCACCTCCGCTAGATCGTCAGGTATTTGCACGCACCCTTTCCCCCGGTAACGATTCCCGAATTAACCTCCCGCTTCCAGGGACGGAAAATTGGCCATTGGATAGAGGGTTTTATTGCGGTCCTTTCCAAGGGCTGCGGATTAGCCCTGATATCGAATTAATGGACTTTTCGTTATAGTTAAATGCAAGGAGGGGCTGGCGGAGCTCTCTGACCAAAGGGATCCTGGGCAGTCCTCCTTCGGCTCGGCCACGCCGCACTGCCTCTGCGAGCCACGTCTCCGAATAAAAATTTTATATATATATGTGTGTGTGTGTGTGTGTGTGTATAACGTCCTGCCCGATCCCCTATTTCATGCCTTTAGGTTTTGCTCTTGCGGTTATTTAACTTTGCGGAAGAGAAATACCGAGGCCGAATATCACGCCGTAGCATTCAGGATTGCCCTCACAGAATTTCTTTCGTTCCCCGAAATAATCGTGGGGGAAAGAACTGGAAAACAAGTATTTAACGCGCCCCTCCTCCTTGAAAGCAGCTGCGAGTCCGATGTGGCGGAGCCGGGGATGCGGGAGCTGGAGTGCTCCCGGTACCCAGAGCAGCTGCCCTTCGGCGGAGTGGCTCGAAGGCTGCCGGTACCGACAATGCCCCTTGGCCGCCCCGAAGTGGTTTTTAGAAAGACTCTTATGCATTGAGTTGGTTTGGTTTTCATTATGTGGCGGACAAGGGAAAGAGAGGGGGCTGCGGTGGGTTGGAAGAGTTTGGGAAGGGAGAGAGAAAAGACGAGAAAAGAATTAAGCAAGGTAATAAAGACAGTAAGGAAGGCGAATCCGCTGAAAGCTTTCTTGGACGAGAAAACTGAGCGAGCCCAGCGCTGCTCTGAGGGAGACCTGCAAAAGGGTTTGAAATCTCGTAAATGAAACCGTCTCTGGCTGTTTTTAACGACGACGTCGCTAGAAATCCCTTCTGCATCTTGGTGAGAGGGGTGGGCGCCTATTGTCACATCTGAGCTAATGAAAACGGTGGTGCTGGCCTTGCTCGTGGACCAAAGGCCTGGAGGGTGACGGTGTCCACGGGCCCCTCCCGAGCAGTCGTCTTCGGGGTCGCATCCCCATTCTGCCGCCCCACTCCCCCCGGCTCACACAGATGAAAGCCACGAGTTCCCCCACACACACACTCTGCACGGGTGGAGGAAGCTGGGCGGGAGAAGGGAGGACACATGGGCCGGACCCCGGGGGGAGCCCACTGGGAGCCCAGAGCAGCCGACGGCGCCCCCGCTCCCCGCCCGCAGCCGGCTTCGTCACGGCCAGCGCTCCCGAAGGGGTTAAGGGTCTCCTTTTCTTCCCTTTCCGTTTCTCTTTTCTCTTTTATTTACTTAATTTTCTCTTCTTCTATTTCATTTTTTCTTTTCCCTTTTTTCTTCTTGACCGAAGAACTGTGCATTTAGTTTGCGTAATATCTTTATTACTGAAAACTTCAAGGTAAGTGAGCAATAGAAACCAGATGTGGGGATGGGAGGAAGGCAGGGTAAGAGTAAGTGAAGGGGTAGTAGGAGTTAATTGGGGGAGGAGGGGAATCAGGTTGAATGGCGGGGGGGAGACGGACGAGGAAAGGTGAGTATTGATTTATTTTAAGCCCTTTTTGGTTTGCAATTGACCCCTCAAACCAAAAAGGGTTCCTGTCAGCCTGTCCTTTCGCAAGTCACCTCTGGCAATCCCAGAAGCCTGGTGCAATTTTGTGTGCTTGGTGACCCTGTTAAAATCCCTCTCTGTTGCCCTCCCGTTTGGATCCAGTTGTTTTACACCTGGGGAGAGCACGTTTTTAGAGGTAAATAAATCATGACCATCATAAACGTGCGCCGAGACGCGATGGAGAGTTCTCCTGGCGATGTGCGGGGCGACCGCGGCACCGCCTCACGGCAGCGCTGGGAGAGCTGTCGTCCCTGAAGGGGTTAATACGATGAAGGGTGGGGGGGAGGCTTAAAGGCATATAGCTGCGGGGGAAATCCGTATTGCCTCTAATACAGAGCAGGGGGTCGCAGCGGCGAGGGTCCCCGCAGCCGGGGCAACGAGCAGGGGAGAGGGCCGGAGCGAACAGAGCGTGTCACGACCATTAAATCGTCCCCGGCGCTTCCGCCGGCGCCGATCCCGCACCCATCTCTTCGTGGTGTTCATGTCCTCTGCTTGATTTTCTGGTTTTTAATCATAAAAACTTTTGGGGATTTTTTTTTTTTTGGCTGGTTGGTTTATTTTTTAATTTTTTTTTTAACGCAAAAGATATGACCTCCAGCCTCCCCCAGCTTCCACATACCCCCATAAACACACACACTCACACACACCCCTTCCTGGGCCCCCTCCCCTCCACTGTCATCATCTACATATTAATTGGGGGAGAGGTCTCTTTCTCTCT
>VYXB01006742.1:161036-286738 GCA_013397135.1 Pachyramphus minor
ATTTTTTTTTTTTTGGCTGGTTGGTTTATTTTTTAATTTTTTTTTTAACGCAAAAGATATGACCTCCAGCCTCCCCCAGCTTCCACATACCCCCATAAACACACACACTCACACACACCCCTTCCTGGGCCCCCTCCCCTCCACTGTCATCATCTACATATTAATTGGGGGAGAGGTCTCTTTCTCTCTTTTTTTTTTTTTTTCCTCTTTCTTTCCTATTGTGGGGGGGAAAGTGCGGAGAGGAGACTCTTTAAAGTGTAGTTTAGAGGGAGAGACAGAGGGCAAGCGTGTGTGAGAGAGAGAGAGGGAGGGAAAGAAAAAGACCCCTTTTACTGTGCGAGGTCTTAAGGGGGTTTGGAGTTCTGGTCAGCTTTCACGAACATCTGAATTCTCTTAGAGCTCCCCGGCCCAGCTGTGAGTGTGTGTCTATGCGAGAGGGAGAGAGAAAGAGTGGTTCCTGGTGCCCCTCCAAGCGCATTAAGGACACTCGGGCCTTTTAATTTTAGGAATGAATGCTGATACTTGTGTTTCTTATTGTGATCCGGCTGCCATGGATTCCTACTACAACGCAACCTCCCAGGACACAGAAGGCTCCTCGCCTTTTAGGGCATTTCAAGCAAGTGACAAGTTCAGCCCTACTTTCCTGGCCAGCAAAGGACAAGGCTTTGGTGACAGCAGCACTAAGTGCCGAAGCCGCTACAGCCAGCAGGAATGTCAGTCCCTGGATGGCAGCGTGCAGGCTGCCGGCTCCGCCGGGGCTCCGGCCTCCTTTAACAAATACCCTCCGCAGCAACAGCCGCCGCACCTCTACATGCAGCGAGGCCCCTGCAAAACCCCCCCGGACAGCAACATCAAGCTGCAAGAGAGCAGCGGCCACAACGGAACTCTGCAGGTCTCCTGTTACGGTGAGTCCTTGGCGTGCGGCGCGGGAAACATTGGAGGCGAAACCGGAGAGATACTCCCGGGCCTGGAAAGGGCCTCCCGGGGATGTGGGGGGGTGGCTGCCCTGCAGAACAAACCCTACCGGGGTCAAGGAGACCTTGCTCGGCTCCGGCGCGCAGCCCCCTCCCGCCGCAGCGGGTGCCGCCGTGCCCCATGAGTATCTTCATTCCCAGACGGGTCTGGAAGCCGCCTGTCCCGCCGTGTCCCGCTTTGCGGTGATCTTAATCGTAATTTCGGAACGGGGCCGGTGCGCTCCCGCAAAGCGTTAGGTTTTGAGCAGTGCGGGGACCTCCGCAGAAACTGGGTGGGAAAGAAAGAGCGGAGCGCCGGGCTGCGCAGTGTACTCTCCGCAGGGACCCTTTTCCATAGGAAGAATTTCTGGAAAACTTCACCGAAATCTTCACTTTTCTCTGTAACCGTCTCTCGTGTCTCTCACTTTCTCCCCTAATTGCCACTCCTCTAATTGGTTTCTGCCCGGCTGCAGATAACTCCCTCGCATCCCCTCTGCGGGTTATTAGCGGCAATTAAGACACTCCCTCGCGCTGCGCTCACAGGACAGCCGGGAACGGGGGCGCTTCTCGAGTCGTTTCCGAGCGTGGCTTTAAAAGGCTTCTTCGGGAGGTCTCCGATGTATCTGGAAGGTTAGGGGAAAAGGAAAACAAACAAACAACCCCCCACCCTAAAAAACAAACAAAAATTCAACAACGAAACAAATAAATTCCCCTAATCAGTTTTCCCACGAAGAGAAAGTGAAATCCCTCTTCCTCACCGTGATCTCGGTGTGGGCGAAAAGGGGCTGCCCCGGCCTAGATTGAGCGCGTCGCCTCTGAGGTGGTCCCTATCCTGGATGAGTCAGTCCACCGTGTCCCCAACGGCCAGGGACAACGACAGGACCGTGTGTCCAGGGAGACCCTAAGACGGATGGTGTCTATGGAGTGAGGGTGCAGAGTAGCAAGGAGAGGTCCGGATCAGGCCGGCAATCCCACTTCTGTACTCTCCCCGTCATTTGAGCACTCTTTTCCCTTTTTGCTTACCTTTTTTCCTCCCATCTCTACACCTAAACTGGGGTAGAGGCACCATGCCTCTACCCATCTCCGCTGAGTGCCGGCTCGCGTTCAGGCGCCGTCCGTCGCCCCCTGCTTGCATCTGAGGTGTCCCCGGATCCAGGTCCACAGCCCCAGTTCCTCCCCGCACAGGTGACTTCCCTTCACGGGGAGTCCTCTCCACACAGCCGTGCTTGGGAGCCGCAGGCACAGCCGTAGCAGGCACGGCTACGGTGCGCCCGGCCTTCAGAGGGTCTATCCCGTCCCCCTTCCTCCAGCCGCGCTCTGCTCCATGCCCTGGCCTGCACCGGTCCTTGTCCGCAACCCTCCTCCCGCGGATATCTCCCCACTGGGCCGCGCAGTGGCATGAGGGCTCTGTTTGAGGGCTGCTTTCACGTTTGTTCTGGCCATAACTGGAGCTTTTTCCTTCTTCCACATTCCCTCTCTTCCCCAGCCCTTTCCCCGTTGGCAGACAAGGCCTCATCTGTTGAGGCCTTCTTGGGCTCCTTGGGGAGCCCTTCTTGGGGCTTCACAGGGAAGGACACGATGGGACCGGGGAACCCCGCGGGGTTGCAGCCCGGGGGGGAGGTTCCCGGTCTTCGCTTGCTCCGGGAGTGGGAGCACAGGGGAGCCCCCGTGGCTTCCCTACCGTCCTGCCATCCTCTCTCTGCTAACCGGCTCTCTTGTTTTTGTAGGTTGCAAAGCCCAGGGCGCCGGCATGGCCTATGATGCCACATTACAATTCCCGGTAGAATCACACAAGTTTATTACCCTCCTTAACACCGCCGGGGTTCCCCTGATTTATTTTCAAGCGGGCCTCCGCGCTCTCCTTCAGTGGGAGCCCCGCAGCGGCGGCGAGTGGCCCGGACTGGCCCAGACCGCGCTCTTT
The DNA here is from genome assembly GCA_013397135.1 of Pachyramphus minor. Classification (NCBI taxonomy): domain Eukaryota; kingdom Metazoa; phylum Chordata; class Aves; order Passeriformes; family Tyrannidae; genus Pachyramphus; species Pachyramphus minor. The sequence continues at coordinate 163,911 of VYXB01006742.1, forward strand.
GCGAGCCCCTTGTGATGTGGGTAGGGACGGTGGGCTGTAATGAGAGACACATGGTTCGGCGAGGATAATTAATAGCAATAGTGATAATAATAGTGCTTAATGGTTGAAGAGAGAGACTTGCTAATAACAGCCAGACCGGGGCTTCCAGAGCGGCTGCAACACCCGTAGGCGCCCCTCTGCCTTTTGCCAGACGGCGAGACACACCGCGCCGGGCACTGGGGCTGTGCCCCCGCAATCCCGCGACGGGCTTAAAGGGACTGGGAAATCTCCGAGTGCGGGTAAATAACCTCAGCGTGGGTGAGCGCGCGGGAAGAGAAAGCCGCCCTCGTTGTCTGCAGCGGGCACAAGCGTGGCCAGCCGGGACACAGGAGGGACACGGCGGGTGAGGAGAGCTACCGGAGGGGTTTGCTGGGGAAGCCGGGGAGCAGACGGCTGCCCCGCTGCCTTCCGCCGAGACCCCGCGGCAGCTTCGGTGCTGGTATTGCCGTGCGCGTTGTGCAGAGGGAAAGGAGCTTGGTGGCGGCGGCGGGGACTACTGGCTCTCCGCTTTCCCTGTTGTCTGGGCCTGAGCAGGATGCTGGAGTGGTGGGATGCCGTGACCGTAAATCCCTCAATTTGAAAAATAACAAAATCCCAAAAGAAGAGGGAAAAAAAAAGCTTAAATAAACAAAATACAAACGAAAGCCAACCAACAGGCAGGCTCTGCTGCCGGGCGATGCTCAGACAGCCGGCTTCCCCCGTTCCCGGCGCTGCAATGGGCCCGTGGCCCGGGCCGGTCTCCCCATTCCCGGGGGCCGCTGCACCCCGCAGTGCGGCCCCACAACTCTGGCCTCCACCTTTCCTCTCGGCGCTGTTAGAGGCCTCAGGTGAGCCCGGAGAGGAGCGGCCAGGCACTGAGGCGAGGTCCGGGACGGCGGGGCATGGCGGGCATGGCACGCACCCTGCGAGCCGGCCGGACAGGGTGTCCACTTCTTTCTGTTGTTGTTATTTAATTTAATTTTATTTCTTTAATAAACAAGTCTTTTTGAGTTATAAAAAGCCCGAGCCTGCCATCTATTGCTCTCGGCTTCTATTTCTAGATCTAAGCCCTTCCACTGCATTGTACGGATAAATATAGGCAAAGGGCGAGCTACGTCCGTAAATACACGAAGGACACGGACGGCAATCGTCGGAGCGCTTCCAGCCCGGCTGCTGGCAGGGGCGGTGGCACTGGGCGTCCCTGGCTCTCGGCCGGACTCCCCGCGGCCCTCTCGCAGCAGCGGCTGCCGGCCTGGCCCTGTGGGGCACCAGGCAGGGCTCCTCACGCCCCTGCCCGAAGCCCCCCTGCCTGTGCGCTGCGGAGGGCCGGCGGCCTCGCACAGCTTCCCTCGCGTTCCCTGCCGCGAATAGGAGTACGGGTTATTCCGCAAACCGGCACGGGTAATTAAAGCCGAATTCTTAAATAAAAGCTATAGAATCATAGAATTACCAAGGTTGGAAGAGACCTTCAAGATCATCTAGTCCTCAGAACAAGTTATATATTTTGGCTTAGGAGGGGAAAAAACTTTCGAATGATTTATGTGCTGTAGTAATCTGACTTGCTATTTCTATTGCGTGGAGCTGAAGTAAGTTATGTGTCTTGAAACATATGTATGCCCATACCCATATACACACAGAAATGTATAGGTATATTGCTGTCTAGAAATACGGGCTGGAATAAAATCCTTCGTGGAGTGAAGGCGAATGTGATGGGGATATTTGCTTAAAGGAAACAGGAGAAAGGAAACGGGCTTTCTCTAACAGAGGAAATTCTCTAAGTGCCGCGTTATGCAGATACCAGCCATTTCTTTTATTTAGCGATCAAATAAAAAGTGCATCCATAAGTGCGCTTTTATTATTAGAAGTGTAGAAAGCCACTGTTGTAGGAGTCGGAGGCTCGTTGAGTGTTCTTTTAAATTGACACTTTTAATGCATTTCTCCTCCTCCTCCCCTGATGTAATGTAAGCTGCAGGCACGGCAGGAACGAGCTCGCTGGCGGTCCCGCTCTGCCTCCCGCGAGGGACCGCTCGCTGCCAGGCGCTCGGGGCTCCCCGCGGAGCCCCTGTCGACGTTCAAGGGCTCTGCGGCACCTGCCCCCTCCTCCCCCGGCTCCCGCAGCAGCCCCGCGCTCTGCGCGGAAAGGGGTTACGGGGTCCGTGTGCTCCCCTGGGGACTCTTGTGGGGCTCTCTACATGGGGCGATTCCGTGCCCCCGCACCGGGATGCGGGCCACCCCGCTGAGCATCTCGTCAGGAACCGCTCTGCCGGGAGGGAACTGCGGTCGCTGCCCCTCGCGAGCCAGGGGAGCAGAGAACTTTGAGAAGGGCATCCCGCGCTGCGGTGGCCATTCGGTCCTGCTTCCCCTTCCCTCTCCCCGCAGCTTTGGTCTCGGCTCTCGGCTCCCTCCCCGCGGATAAGGGCGCGGGCGGGGTGTGCACGGGCTCCCCCCGTACCTCTCTCCGCCGGGGTGGGGAGATGCTGCTGCCCTGATCCCCGCGGGGGGCAAGAAGGGAGTATAAAGGGGAGAAGTGAGCGAGAGGGAGGCGCGAGTGGGAAGCGAGGGAAGAGGGGAAGGAGGGACGGGACTGGACGGGACCCAAGCTGGCATCAGGGAGCAGAAGCCGGCAAGCGGAGCCAGGAGGGCGGGGAGGCAAGGCGAGCTTCGAGGAGCGGGGCGGCAGAGCCGACCCTTCCCTCCCGGTGCTGCGGGGCCGGCTGCCCGGCGGCGCTCGGCTCCCGGCGTGCTGCTGACGCCGCCCTGGCAGTAGCCCTCTCTTTTCCACAATAGGGCCACCAGATCTGCCATTCAAGGGTTCAGGCACCCTCCCAGGGAGGGGAGGGAGCTCTCGCCAGGAGTTTGGCTAAGCCTCTGTTTGAACAGACACTCGGAGGTGCGGGATCTCCTCCGCGGAAACCTGCGGGATTTCCTCAGGGAGCCAGACGCGAAGGTAGGGCTCACGCTCCTTACCCCTAGGGCCGCGCAGGAAGGTTTATTCTCAGCTCTTTCCAAAAGGTGTTTTGCGCTTCTCTTGACTTGGACGGTAGATCTGGCTGGAGGTTTTTGTAGGATTCCTAACCTGACCTGTTTATAACACTCATGTGTCAAAGGACCGGGAGCCTCCCTCCGTCTGTATCCCTGCCGCTCCCTCCTTACAGGAAGATTTTTTTTTCGTACTAGAGTTGTTTATTTTCGACTTGTCCTCTGCTGATTGGAATTAACTCCGCTTTGGCCCTACACTTCTGCAGCGCACGTCTCTGACCTCAGCAGGACGTTACCAGCTACAAGAAGGGTGCGGAGAGAGAGAAAGAGTCTTAAAACTTTTGCCGGTGTTAATTGTTTTGAAAGCAACACAGAGCGGAGCAGATGAGAAAAATACTGATGGGGAGAGAGATTTGGAGATGCTTATTGAGTGCGTCTTTTCCTAAGGGTTTGGTGTAGGAGTCCTATTAACAATATATGCTGATGCCAGATAACGCAAATGAGCTGGGTATGTGTTATCTGGAGCTGCAGGCTGTTTATTTTGTGGAGCCTTTTGAGTGTACATTCAGTGTGGCTGCATGACTAACTGGTTGGAGTGATTCACTGGCTGCTTTATGGGTGACTGCTCAAAACACGTTTTGAATCAAAAGAGATTTCTTTGGCTGTGGTTTCTAACCTCCCAAGTTAAATGCACCCAGGGTTTAAGGGGAGCTAATGTGCAGACTTCGATCCCTCAGATCTTGAAGATTTATTAACTTTCCAAGCCCTGCGTTCAAAGCCATGATGAGTTTCCCTTGTAAGCGGGAGGTGGTGTCTGGGAGGCTCGGAGCCAAGGTCCGCTGTTAAAGGACATCTCCAGACTTGTCCACTCGGTCGGCCTAGTTCCTGGCTCTTTAGCTAGTTTCATTCCCTGGAGTCCTTAAGCTGCTTTATTATTTGTTCAGGGCAATTCTGCAGCTGCAGCAATTCTCAGGTAAAAAGTGTGATATGTCCTGGGACAGTAAGAGAAGTTTCTTTCCATTTTGCAGCTGGAAAAACTGAAACTCATAACATCTGAGTAGCTAATGCAAGGTGAAGCTGTGGCCACTCAGTGCCATTAGTGTGACCTTCCCAGGGCAGTGGTCCCGGCAGAAGGAGGCCCTCAGGTAGCTGTAGAAGCAGTCACTGTTGGAATTGGAAACTCAAGGAGTAGAGGTCCTGTGCTTGATTTTTGAAGGGATTTAACTTAGGTTTCTTGACAGCTATGTCCGTATTCTGTGCAAGAAGCTGTAGCAACTGTGTTCTTATATGCTCAGGTCTCTCAGTATGTAAAGTAGGCTCAACCTGCCAATCTACTTTAATGGTCTAATTTTTTAAAAGCAACTCAGTCGTGTGGGCAGCCTATATCAGCCAACACAAGATATGAGTTTTGCTTTTCAGAAAATGCTGAGAAATCCCTGCCCCAGAAGTCATATGTTTCTGAGATATTCCTCCTACACATTTGAAAAAAAAAATCCTGTCTCAATTGTTAATCGGCTTGGAAAGCATAGGCCTGGTATCTTCATGTACATATGTTTTCAAGAGGAAAGGAGATATAGTTCTGGATTAGTAGAAGCCAGAGTAGTAATGAAGCTAATATAGGATCCCTGTGACTTGAGAAACATTTACTAAGAGATGAATGGGAACATTTCATGTGAATAAAGTGTTAGAGTAATTTGTCATAGTTACATGTCTCTCAGCTGCCTCGACTTGTAAATGAAAGTTCATAAGTAAAGGAGGAAAGCTACTTAGATATGTTAAATAAATTTCCTCTGCTTTATTTTCTGTAGATGTTCAGCTGAATCAATGTTATTATACATGCTGGTGAATCTGTTTGGCCGTGTTTCTCATTCATGCTTGCAAATCATCTTCATATTTTGACTGTCACAAAGACATAATGGGAAAGAGAAATTGATATCAGCACAATAGTTCTAGGGCCATTTTTTGAACAAAGAGAGGATCACTGGGGAATAGAGGAGAAGATTGAGAGAGGGAAGAACACATTAATGAGAATAGGCAGGGGAAGAGGAAGAGAAGATGTCTTGGACGGGTGATAAGCAGTGACAGACTCAGCACTATTATGGAAGGTAGTCTGCAACTGATTTTATGTACTATATAAGTATGAACCCACCAGTATCAAATTCTTTATATTGCCTTTGAGAATAGCTGTGATTCAACATTTAGTAGCTGCTGTCTTCAAGTCCCAGCAGGATTTAGTCATGACAAGCTGGTATGTCATGAGCTATGGACTCTTATCTGCACTGATTGAAGACCATTGCATTGCCTAACTCAGCACACAAAAAAAAGTCTGCATCTGATAATTTTTTTTTTTGTTGTTGTTGTGAAGATGTAGTTTAAGTTTTTATCTTGTTACTGTTAGTCTGCTTGCTGGAAACAGGTGGTTGAATCAGTTTTATTTCTAAATATATTCCTTATTAGCAAGAACTGTGTTCATTAGCTGTAAGGCAAGTGTGTAAGCTGGTGATGGAGCCTGAAAGGTAAGCTGGTTTATTCACTGACAGACATGATGTATGCTGAGGCTGTGTGAAAACTGTGTGGGGCTTATGAAGATAACAACCACCTTTCTTCAGTGGAAGTCTGAAAACCCTATAAAACCAAAGGGCAGGGAGTCAATAGCATCAAGGCCTATCAGAGAAGTGCTATCAATGGGTACTGCGGAAACGGAGGAAGAGACAGAATAAATGTTTTGGGCAGAATTCTGTCTGGGGGAAATAAAATAAACTTGTAAGGTCTCAGTATAACTCCTATCTGCTTGCTCTTGTTCCCTATCTGGGCATTGTGTGCAAGCACTGCTGCTTAAAAGAAATATCTTTTGTCTCATCAGTTCCTCCCTGCAGTGGAAGCAGTCCCCTTGGGACTATAGATATTGACTGACTGCTTCACTTAGGAGCTGTAACACTGGTTTCAAGGTAGGATGCAGTTTCCAAAGAGGGAAACAGGGAACTGTATTCACTCCTTTGATGCAAGAGGAATCAGATAACAAAGGTGCTTGCAGATATCTAATCTATTCAGGATCAGTGGAAAGTGAAAGGAATTCACACCAGAATCAAATCAAAACAAACCAAAGCTGTACAGTGTGTGCAGGGAGAGGAGGCAATATCAGGAATTTTCCCAGAAAGGGTCAAAAACAATCAGAGAATGACTCTACGCTGGGACAGTGCCCAGAGAGATCTGAAGGCCCAGCTGCAAGACCATGACTCTGTGAGGTGCTGAGGAACATGTGTGACACAGGCCAGAAGTTGTTTTACAAAACAGGGGAAAGAGGAAAACATTGCTCAGCCCGAGACTGGATAGGAAACCTGTGCCACAAGAAGGTTTCTGAAAGAAAAGAAAAACATCTCAAAAATGACATCAAAGGCTCACCAGGATACCAGCCTGCTGGGCATGGAACTGGTCTCAGGCTGTTGGGTCTGCAGGGTGGGGATGGGTCAGCTGTGAGACTGCCCGTTTCCAGCGTGTGTGCTCTGTAACACAAGCATGAGGAGACCCACAGCATCAGGTTTTTCTAGCCCCAGTGATGCCACTCAAGAAAGACTGCATGGCAGGCTGATCCATGTGCATTCTCACTGAATGACTGGCTGGGACGAGGAACTGGACAGTGGAGAGCCTGAGGCCGGGGCAGAGGTGTGCTCTATAGCCAGGACCGTGGTGCTGGTCTCCAGTTCAGGAGGCTGTAAGACCTTCTGGAGCATCATGTGGTTCTTTTCCAACCTTCCCTGGGATGGTGCATGCCCAAACCTTGTCCTGGAGTGGAGTCACGAGCACAGCTGTGGCAAGGGCCCATAGCTGAGAGCTGTGAAACACTGCATTATAGACATAACCAGGCTTATCAAGATTTGGTCTGAAACTTCATAAGCAGATTGGTGCCAGATATCAGTCTGAGCTAGACAGGACACAGCCAAATGCTAGAAGGCAAGAGAAAGAAGAGACCTACCTAAATTGGCAGAAGACCTGCAGACATTTTGTGTTCCTCATGTCTCCAGTGAGGACTTCCAAGATAAATAGCCGATGGACCAATTGCTAGACAGTTAGGCAGATTGTGCAGAAGGCCAGAAACACTCCACGAAGCTGTGGGATTTATGGCAGAGCTTAAATATTTCATTTCAGCTCTTGAACAGAAGTCGTAAAGCTGCTACTGGAAGAGAGGGAAGCCAGTTGCTTTATATAGGTATGAGGTCCTGTGCTGGAGAAAAGAGTATTTCCACCCAGTTCATACCACTTCAAGCTATTAGAAGAATATTCTATTGCAAGACAGAAAGCAAAGGAGTATTGGCTACAACATCAAACATGAGTGCAGTGGCTTATTTAACTCTGGCTCTGTTGGGGAGGGGAAATATCCATAGAGAAGGTTGTTATAAATATATGGCTGGTCAGGACAGAGCCCTATAAAAATCTACTGAAAGGCCCAAACTCAGCTCAGGAAACAGCAGGACCTGAAGGTGCACACGCAAAGCTGGGTGATGCCAGTTCTAAGTTTAAGATGCCAATTCTAAGTGGAAGCTATAGTAAGGCTTATTTGTGGCCAGGGTTGGATATTAAGCTGGTGTCCAGAGAACCCCACTCTTTCCTTGTAGCCTTTAACTGGTTTGGTTTTGTGGCTGGTTGTACTGGAAATCCCCTTTTCCATGGCTTTGGCAGTAAAAATTGGAGGTCTTTGTTGAACAATCTGTTTTTGTCCATTTGTCAGCAGTCCACCTCAGAGGGGGGCTATGGGAATAGCCAAGTAGCAAGAGAGGGGTTTATCACTTGTGTAATCTATAGACATTGCAGATGCTTGTTCGGGTACTGCTCATTGAAACTAGACGGAAGAGGGAGATGATGAGACAGTCCAAAATGTAGCCCCCACATGGATCTGAGGAAAGGCAGGGATTGAGGAAAGTGTCCTTCTTGAGGGAAAATGCATGCAGTAGACTGGACTGCTGGGATCCAGGAAATTGCTCAGAATAACCAAGGTGGGAGATGAACTAACACTCAGCACATACATTGCTGTGGCTGGGACCTGGTCAGTCAGCACCAGGGTTTTCAGCCTGCGGTGTTTTCCTTCCAAGACATGACACATATGACAGAAAGAGTTTTGGGCAGTCTGTTTGTGGCGCCTGCCTCTGTGGGCAAGCCCTGAGTTGTTTCTTTGAGCTTGTAGTTTTTGGACCTCATCTGTTGTCGCTGCTAGAAACGAAAGCCAGCAAAAACTTTACTGTATAATACATTAATCAGAGGGTGCTTGTGCCTTACCATTACTAGGTGATATGTGGGATGTGCTTTACTAGGTTCATTTTGGTTTCCATAGTGAATATCTGGAGGTGAAAATGGCTTTCATGTTAAGTCTGTAAAAAGTCCATAAAATACTGTACTGTGGATCTCCAACCACCTGTGTACAGCAGCCCTCACTCGAGAGACCAACACAGCAGGTACTGCATCATCAGCCACCCAGTCCCTGGGGTACAGCTGAGGATATCCTGGCATATGGTTGGCCCTTTAATAGGCACAGATGATGTTTAATGAACAGGCTGCCATGAGCTTCAGGCTGCCAATCTACAGTGAGCCCAGAGCAAGGTCAGCTTCTGAAGAGAGGCATAACATGCACCCTGGGCAAACACTCAGCCAGGAGCAAAAGAGGCAGTGGTTCATCAATGCCAGGGAAGGGAACACGGCACTGTCAGCCTGCCTGGCTTTGCAGGGCACTGATCCTGCCCCTAGAGGTTCAGCTGCAGACTTGCTAGGATGACAAAAGTTCCACATGCTCCTTGTGAGAAGAGAAAGCTACTGTGGTGGTGAGAGGAGAGCAGCTGGGCAACTTCAGAGCTGGAGCAGTTTCCATTGAACACAGGTGAAGGGGCCTGTGGGGTTGCAATAGCACTGACATAATACCATAGTCATGAAAGACTAGTTCTGCCAATGTCTTATTCAAAGACCTTTTTTGGGCAGACGCTCTCCTCAGCAGAACAGCAAGACAAAACCGAGGGTGCATCCCTTTTTATCTCCTTTCTTCCACAGTGTGCAGGAATGAAAACATTCTTGTTTTATCCACTAGGTGTAAGTTTGCAAGAGCAGAGTTCAAGGAACTAAGTGTCCCTCAAAAAGGCTTGTAGTATCAAACAAGGTGTGATTGAAAAAAAAAAACCTCTCATTTGGCAACCTTGTCTGCTTTTGACTGTAAGATCTCTTCAGACTAGCAAGGCAAAAGTTCAGTGGTCATGGTGCGAAAACTTGCAATTTAAAGATGAAATGTTGTATAGGAGATGGGGAATAAAACAATGTGTGATGAGCACTTGTGAGAGCTTGTTATAACCAAAACACTCAAAAAGGAGGCTCTGATGTTTTGTTACGATGGCAAAACCATTGGACATCTTGAGGTTGTAAACCCCTTAGTCAAGCCATGAGACAACTGATTTCGAGGAAAATGTAGACAGATGATGGAAAATTACTACAGGAAGTGTGATGCTTTTCTTGCATATGTTGTATTCCAAAAGCAGGTCCCCAAAGATGGAGAGAAACCCTACTTAGCAGTGTCTCCTGGGGACCTTACTGCAACTCATTGCTGGTGATGTTGTTGGGCCTTTGCCTGAGGTGGAATCTGCCAGACAATATTTGTTGGTAGCTATGGATTTCTTTAGAAAATGATCTAAAGTTTACCCAAAAAGGAACTAAAAGACTGTGATAGCAACCAAGCTTCTAAGGGATGAATTTTTCACCATATTTGGAGACCTAGACATGAAGAACATGCAACAAGGCAGAGGCTTTGAGGCCAGAGTATTTAGACAGGTTTGTCAGATGCTAGTAAATGCAACAGGAGTTATCCAGCATCCTAAAGGTGATGGAGAGAGCAAGTTTGGTTGGTGCTAGGAGGAGGTATTGAGGCAACTGCATGCCACCTGGCCTAAGATGCCTCCATTTACACTGCTTGGTCTCCTTGTGCTACTCCTCAAGGCCTTGGCATCTGCCTGCCCCATGTCGGCCTCTGAGAGACCTTAGTGTGTTTTGCACAGCACCAGAAACCTGTGAGTGGGCAACTGAATCACTGAAACCCCAGACACTTTACAAGAGTGACAAAAGTAGCAGGACTGATCCAGCCCTTTGTCTATTTTGTTGATTTTAATGACTTTCAGTGTAAAAGAAAAGTACTGTCTGACCCCAGTTCTCCTTTTCAGACATTAGCCAGGAAACATAGCACAGTCCTTGTTAGAAGTTCGTAAATCTGGCCTATATTGATCTGACCTCCCTGGGCTCTGCAAAAATCGAGTGGAATGGCCCAGGTTTTTCTAAAGAAAATCTAATACAAGTATTGCCTCACACAATATGAACATTCTCTGATGTCAGCTTATGTGTGGAAATCTGGGTGATTTCACACCCTATGGAGATGGAGATATTAGGAGCCCAAAGCAGACAAACCATGGTGTATAGCAGTGACCACATAAGTGCATTAACTTGTAAGAGTTATGGCCAAGGGGGAGTTATGAGGGTAACATAGTGGGTCCTGAAAGCAAAGAATACAGCCAAGGATGTTGAGTCTGGTAGAAATTAGTTTCCTACTGGGGCAAAATAGGGAATGGCCTCATTTAATCCACAAATTTCATTAAAACCAAAAACTTTGCAGATAACTCCTTCTCAGAAGGAACTTCTCCTTTCTTCAGAAGAAAAGGGATCAGGAGCTGAAAGCCTGCAGTAGCATCCCAGTGGGAGCAAAGTTGGTCCAAGCTGGCTCTTGAAAATGTCCCAACAGGAAAATGTGATACTTGTATGTGAAAGCCTAAATTGGTTGCTCTGACACTTCCTCCCTGTGTAGCTGAGATGAAGTAGGTCCATGGGTCTGAATTCTTCTGGAAGGAGGCTGAGCAAGGTGTCATTTTGCAGGGATCCCTGATGGTGATGAGCAAAGCAGTTTGCTTTTGCTCAGCCCTGTGCCAGAAGTATTAACACAGTGGTGTGAATATGGGCACTGAGGCTCGAGGCACATCCCAGAGCATGCCCAGACCAGGTGGCAGGGGTAAGCAGGGGACCTGGCAGTATGGCAGTCATAGCACTGTAGCACCTGTAGCACAGGTGATCTGTTCCTCACCCTGTTGTGTCCTGCACAAAGTGATGTTATGCCAGACCACCCCTTCCCCAGCTGACCAGCTCTGCTCCACAGCCCCCAGCTCTCCTGGCAGAGCTTTCTTCTGGAGCAAGAATCACTAAAGAAAGAAATGGCACACTGCCTTCCGTACTGTCCCTGGCTGGTAATAATCTATAGAGCTTCTTACTCTAGCATCCAAACCTCACAGTCCATCAACCGAAGAAGATGGAACACCAGCGTTTTATTTTCTGTTTATGTCAGATCATGTTCTTGACAAAGTCACACACAGAGAGATTATTTAGTCCACTGTGTACTACAGATTGAAGTAAATTGGACTGTATAGTAGTTGTGCTATCCCTGTTTACAAGCCTGAGCTTCATCAGCTGTAGGAGGTGTCAGTGGGAAAGAACAGTGTGGTTTAAGCCAATTCAGGAAGCTGCATCTTTGATTTGGAAAACATAGGATATGAACAGCAAATACTCAGAGGGTCCCTAATTCTAGGCAAGCCTGTCATTACTAGCAGGCACAGCCTGCTCTTGGAAGGGCTCTCAGACCCCGTCTTTGGGATGGAGAGCTTCCACAGTTTCCTCTAGCACTAAAACCTTGGCTCTAAAACCCTGACTTCTTGGAAGCTGCAGCCTCGTAAGTGTGTTCACTGAAGGAGTTTTGGACTTTAGAATCACATTATTTACATCTGACTGTATATCTTCTCCTGGGAGCGCTATGAACAAGATGAATTGCAGAAGAAATCACACATTCCCACGCAAGCATGTTTGCCTCTCATGAAGTATGAAAAACCATGACCCAAATGTACTATGAGATAGTAAATCTCAGGAGACAGCATGTCTGAGATGAGAAGGAAGGAGAAAGCAAGCCACTGCAGCTCCCAGCAGCTTTCCTTGAAAGCACTCTTTGACCAGGAGCTGGAAATGCTTTGGGAAACAGAGGTCAGCTGGTGCCTAGTGGCCCCACTAATGCCAGGAGCCCTCAGATATTGGAAATGGAAGTGTTTGTCTGTTCTTCCCAAATTTCATTCTTTCCAGACCATTGTAGATAGGCTCATTTCTAAAGAACACAGGGAGACAGCTGTTGAAAAGGGGGCTTGCTTACTCTTGTCTAGGAAACTCTGAACAGTACGTACCTTTCAGACTGGTGTTTTCAACGTGTATTTATTCCAGCCCATGTTTTCTGATTGTGTATTTTATTCTCCACTCGAGGCCATCCTGCCTGCAGCCACTCTTACTATCTGCTTTTAAAGCTTCCTGCTGCTTCCCACCCAGCTAGAAAAGGCAACTTTTAAGCACTGAAGCTCTGCTTGTGGTATTGGCATCACAATGTCTTTAGGCAGGGACCTTCTCAGCCGGGGCCATGTCAGCACACAGACACCCACATGCAGACAAACTATCTCCCAAAACAAGGGCTCCCCTAAGGGAGCATTTTGGGAGACAGAGAGCAGGAGGAATGAATATGTGTTATATATGCAAATTGTTAGCAAGGTATGGCTTTTTGAGGTCTGTGTGGGAGCCAGAATTGTTGTTGGGATGATGTTTGTGAGTAATGTTTGGTCAGCAGATTGTGTGTGTGTGTGTGTGTGTGTGTCAACTGGTGCAAGGAGTAGGCAGTGGAAAGGGGAGCTGTGGTGGTGAGTAGAAGCTAGGTAAAGGGTGGACACAAGAGATGAGTATTTGTTCCCCAATTGTATGAGCACCTGTGGCAGAAGTAGGTTTCTGGGAAAAATCCTCTTCTTTCACAAGTTCCTAAAGATGATCTCTGCAAATGTTAGCTAATATTTACTTGACATTTGTAGTCGCTCATGTCAATATGATCCTGCCCTGAAATGTTAACTGGAAGCAAACACAAAAGTGGGCATGAACTCAGCTGATGTGGATATAGTTTTAATTTAAGCTGATTTTCATGGTCATCATCTTTCATGTAGTCATCCAGTTCAGCTGAGAATGAGTGGTGCTCCAGGAGTTCTTCTCTTTCCAAGAGCCATGATTTTTTTGTTCTCTCTTAGGGAAGCGTGTTGCCAGAGTCACTGTTGTTTGTGTCTGTCGCCTGACACTTCCTACCACAATCCTGCATCCAGTTGCTTCTAACTCAATCAAAACTTAACAACCTTGCCTAAAAGCAGTTGTTTGCCTCCAGCTGTTTTTATAATACTATTTTTTTTAAGTTCATCTGAATCAATTAAGCCGTTTCCAAGAATGTAACTAAAACTAGGCACATTTTTGTTTTCTTCATGTCAGGAAAAAAATCTGATGATCACTCTTTTCATAAGTTCTATGCTGTGGAGCAAAATCATCAGACTTGCAGTGGAGCTGGGCTTTGGGTAGGAAATGTGCTCTGTGCCTTTCCTTTGAAAGATTATCTAACAACAAGCTATAAGGAGCTGTGGTTCAAACCCTCCCAGTAGTGGCAGTTTTAATTTTCACACCTAAACATACGGCAGATTTCTCATGTTCTGGGAGTATTTCCAACTATGTGCGAACTTACTCTTCTTGCAGTGGCCCCCAGTGGTTGGTCCAGCCTTTCTTGGATCCAGCAAAAGTATGATGCCACACAACCAGGGACCATTCCCAGGCAACAGAGGCAGTCCATCAGTGCCAATGGAGTCACACTGCTCTGGGCACCATCTGCAGAAACTACACCACCATCTTCTCCCTAGAAAAATTTGATCCCAGAGTGGCTTTGTAAGGGAATTTAGTGATGCAGGTGATGATCAGAGATCCACATCTTGGCCCGGCCTGATCAGTACCAAGTACAGTGAGTGACCAGACCCCGGTAACTTTGGCAGTCAGGGTCAAGTGGCTGGAGCGCACGCATGGGATGGGCAGACACTGTGGGAGTGTGGCTCAGTGGGCACAGACAATCTGGGCAAAGAAGTGAACTGTGGAGGGGGAGAAGAAAGTAAAGGTCAAATACTCTTGACTCATGCGAACCTACTTCGTTTTTTTGCTTGTTTGGGGTTTTTACTCATTTGTTTGTCAGTTTGTTTGTTTTTTCCCCTGGTGACAATTACATGTGTTGCAAGGTGAAATAGTTCTCAAGTGAAATAAATCTCTTTCTTTAAGCTTGGAGTGAACAGCACTCTGAATTACTTTGACAAGAACAGTTTACCCTTTCAGCAACTCACGACTCCATTTTCGTTAAGTAAGAGTATGCTTTTGAGGATGTTTTCCTTGCTCAGTATTACCTAATGGATTTTTTTTTCTTAATAGCTGTCATTTCATCTGCATCTCGCTATTCTTAGCTCAAAATTAAAAATGTAAGTTGCAGAGTATGAATAGTTGTTATTCCTTTACCAGAGGAATCTTAGGCACATTCATTCCATTTCCTCTTAGTGCCTCATTATCAACAAACCTTTGCCTCACTTTACTGCTTCTGTAAATCATTTTCATCCCTTTTATTTGAGAACCACGTGTTTGGGCTCTTGAACAAATGTCTCACGTGAGTAATAGGTCAAGTCATGTAATATCAATTTTACTCTTTGATAAGATGGCAGAACTTCATTAAGAAGGGATTATTGAACAACATATAAGTTTTTTGGTTTTTTTTTGATGAAGAAAGCATTGCACTTAAACCATGAAAGAAGCAGAGTTTTGCAGTATTTTACCAAGCTGGCTTGTGTCAGCTATTGATATCATTCAAAAGACTTAGATTAGCCTGGCTCCCACAGGCAACGTATACCTTCTCTCGTCTGTGATATAAAGGATGTGGAGCTAACAATGCTCCAGAGGTGCCCTAAGAACTGAGGAGAAATGAGGGAGAGTTTCAAGCATTCTTTCCCTACTCCTCATTGCCCCAGCAGAAACAAATGCAATCCACAAGAGAGTAGCACTCCTGACTCATGGTGGGGTCCCATTGGAGGCTGCAGTGGCATTGGATGCTCATGGCAAATGCCAGTGGTGGACCCAGAGCCAGACTGAGGTGGGGAGGACCATGTGCCACAGAGGCTGGAGGGATCCTACAGAGGCCAAGGGTTTAGTAATTCAGTTTAACTGGAGCTGAAATATGTGCCTCTAATGCAGGGCAGCAGAGGTCAACAGAGTTCTTTCTGCAGATATTTTATGACACTCTTTGGGGATACATATAAGAAGGCTGGGATGTTCTGAACAATTTTAAAAAATATTTGTTTAGACTGTGTCAGGGTCAATCGGAGTTTCAAAGCAAGCCAGTCTTAGATGTATTTTTCTTTCTTCGCTCTTTCTCCGCAGCTACAGTGTAGACATGCTGTAGTTCATGGTCAGGCCATCCAGTGCAGCTATGTCCCCTCAATACCTCAGAACAGCTCTTGAGATCAGTGAGACCTTGAGGTCACTGTGCACCGCCTGCACTGCCTATGGCTCATGGAGACCAGGGATGACAGTCCCTGGCTAGCAGGGGTTGCTGCTGCCCTCAGACCTTGTCAGGAGTCCCAGCTTCTCCATCTCCATTGACACTAGCATCTCATCTGCAGGAAACCCCATGGGGTTACAGTACTGGTCCCACCTCATGATGAGGGTGTAGAGGTCAGGGGAACAACCTATTACTCTCAGGTATGTTGTTAGTTATTGTGCCTTCCTTCTTGGTTGGAAAGTTCCCAATTTGGTTGTGCTGCTTCTTGCTTCACTTTGTGATTTTGCTGCCCTCTTACTCTCTGTCAGTAAAAGATGATGCCAGTTTGTTGCCCAGGCTAAGTGACTGTGAATTAGTGGGTTTGGTAGCCAGAAACCTAATTTCTTTTTGGAATACTTATAAAAGCCTAGTGCTTGAAGGAATTTTCCCAGACCTGGCTGGCCTTGAGTTTTGCGATGTGCAGTTGGAATCGAAATAAATTATAGCTGTGCTTCCAAGAACGGTCAGGTTTGGGGAAGGCTGACAGGTTTTTTTTCCCTCATCTGGGCCTTTCTTTACTAATCGGCTGTATAAAACCGAAGCACAGAAAACTACTTTGTTAAAAAATCTGGCCCAAACTTTGGCCCAATGTTTAAACTCAACTCTTTCTGCGGTTCAGTGATGTTCAGCCAACTCTGAGTGTTTTCTGCTTTTACTTCAGTTTTCCCATTACTCCTGCTTTCCAATTTCCAAGAGAAATTGATAGTACCCAAATCCCCCTGAGATGCACTGTACTTGGGTATCACTGGAGCTGCCACATCACCTCATCCAGACTCAGAGTCACCAGGTCCTCTCCACAGGGGCAACTCTGGGTCCAAACTAGGAAGCTCGAGGAGCAGCACAGGAGCTGTGTTGGGAGGATTTGTTGGGGCTTGTGTGACTGCCCATGTGAGGGACGTAATGCTGCACTTTAAACCTAAGGGCAGTCCAGGGACACACATATGCTGCTGTGCCCTGCGGATTAGGGCTGCAGGTTGGCTGCTTCAGCTGGGCGGTCTGCTCAGACACCTCTCTGGCCAGGGCCTCTCAAGCCTTCTGAAGTTCATCTATAACTAATTTGAATCAGGAGTCCATAATGCAGAGGCAGTTGAGCTCTTGCTCAGCTCATTACAAAATGGCCCTAATCTCCCTCCTTCTGCCCCTCTTCTCTGCCAGTGATTTCAGGTTGCAGCTCCAGCCCTGTTGCCAGCAGCAGAAAACAGGCACCTGGAAGTCACCTCTGGGAGGCAGCTGAACTTCAGCAATGCATTGCTGCCTCTGCTGAGAAGAGTTTGCTTTTGCAAAGCAGATAGACAGAAGAATGCAGAGAGACAGACTGACAGACCGACTGACCAACCAAACATCAGCATGAACAGTGTCCACACAGGCACAGACACACAGGATGGGGTGAATCACTCTGCAAGCTGGCAGTAAGGAATTCAACTGTGCCATAAACAGACATAAGAGCAAGACTCAACTGCCTTCAGGCAGTTTTACCTCACCCACCTTTCTCACCACCTGGAAGCAGCATCCCCCCACTCCCCTCTTAACTAGATGGGTGATTTATATCTTCTGTCACACGTGAGGACTGATGGTGCCTTGCTTGGCATATGGTTATCACTGGAAGCTGCACCAGTGCCTTGTGCCTCCCTCTCACCTGGATGGAGCAGATGTCCTGCTCAGCCACTGCCCAGCCTTGGGTGGAAATTTTAGGGGAAATGTCCAGGGCATTTGGTGGGGAAGAGGGAGGCACTGACTGATTGTGGGGGATGGCTCTGGAGGAGATGACAGCTTGCAGTGAAGAGCTCATTTTCTCTTGCAGTGCTCAGGCAAGGGATCTTTTCAGATCCTTGCAGTGGCAAAAGGGCATAGGTGAGGTTAAGATGAATACATGTCTGAATCTGATGAGAGCACTTATGCTCTTTCTTTCTGAGAGAGCTTAGTTCTACGCCCTGCCTCACCCTTATCTGTCACTCACAACTGAACAACCCTCAGTGCTACCACAGGCACTGAATGGCACTGCTTGCTGTCAATCTCAGAGCTCCCTAGTGTTTACCTTTCCCTGCTTCAGGTACAGGGCCTGGTTTCCCAAGGCCTCAGTGCAGGGAGCAGTTGAATCCTGGTTACCTTAACCACTGTCATTGTGTAACTTGGCTGGAGATAGCATCCAAGCAGGGGAGGAGCAACCCTGCTGTATCTACATTTTTCTAAAAGAAGCACAACACTGAGACAACTAAATAATGCCAAAGTAAGACAGACAGGTGGATGGGGCAGATGTAGCTCCAGATGCTGACAGTAGGGATATCTCAGCAGGGAAGCTCAGCTCAGACAGGAGAGGAACAGAATTCCCATGTTGGGACCAAGCATTAA
This sequence comes from Pachyramphus minor, assembly GCA_013397135.1. Classification (NCBI taxonomy): domain Eukaryota; kingdom Metazoa; phylum Chordata; class Aves; order Passeriformes; family Tyrannidae; genus Pachyramphus; species Pachyramphus minor. The sequence goes on from VYXB01006742.1 coordinate 181,726, forward strand.
TATGTGCAAAACCCTACAGTGCCTGTCCATGGAAAACAAAAGTCTCCAGGAAACAGCATTGGGGACCTCTTTGTTCTGCCTTTCACTTGGTCAAGGGTCTGTGGACACTTTTGGACTGAAATCCCAACAAACAGCTACTGGCCTGTGTCTGAGTCTACTAGTGAGATGATACCATTAAAGACTTTGTCCAATATTAGTGATGTTGATTTTTTTCTTAATGAGATCACATATTTTGCCTATTCAGCATTGGGCCAAGTCTTCAGAGCAGTTAGGTGCTTACGTCTGCTTCTGAGGAACTTGAGGAAAGCCGAGACCCTCAGGCAATCACTGCCATGGCAAGGCAATGAAGGACTGCTTTGGAAGGAGGAGATTGCTTATCCAAAAGGTATCAAAATCAGAGCCAAGAGGAAACTGAAAGCCCTTTCAAGCCCCCTTCCTTCCCATCCTTGCCTGCCTTGTCCATTTTTCTTGGCTGGCATACACCGGAGATGTATCAGTTCAGAGGTACTACATGGCTTTTGGTTGATATGTACTGTTTTAGGCAGAGACACAAGTAGGACGCAGAAGAAACCCACAATTATTTCCCAGCTGTTTGCAACATGCCTACAGTGGGAAATAAAAGAGACATTTTAAAATGTAGTAGCTGACCCATCTCGTCTGTCATATTTTCAAGCAGGGCTTTCCATGTAGCCTGGTGTGCTGCAAACCTGTAGCTGAACACCCCCAGCCCTGCAGCTGGGGCTGCCTGTGTGGGATATAATGACGCTTTGATGCCACTGAAGGGGCTGTCACCCCCCTCTGCTGTCACTTAAAAAGTAATCTTGTGGCTGGTCCTGGCATATCCTCAAGGCAGGGGGTGTGTCACCCCCTGCAGACACTGAAAACCTCCAAGTGTCAGAGAGGAGAGAACCAGATCACTAGGAAATTAATGGGCTCTTCAGAGAGAACTGAGATGCCCAGCTCCAGAATACTTGGCATAAACAATAATCTCCTGTTGCATTCAGTAGTGAGGAAGCCATGATACACAACTGAGCAGTTTCATTTTCACAGAATCACAGAATATGTTGAGTCTCACAAGGATTATCAGGTCCAACTCTTAGCCCTGCACAGGGCCATCCCCAAGAGTTTCTCCCAGTGGAGGCAAGGGCAGTACATTTTCTTGCTCTTTCTCTTTCCTTGTATCCTATTCTAGGAGCCAGAAAGTCAGCTGCAATTACAGCAGGTTGCTAGAAGCATCTTTGTGCCTTCAAAATTTGCTAGTCAGCACTTTTCTGCTGTTCAAATGAATGTGCTACCTGAAGAAGGACTTGGAGCATAAACTGTGCCTTTTACTCTAGCCACAGCTTCTATGCAGAGTTTTTAGAAAATATTTGTTTATGTAAAAGTCAGTTTTGTTATCATCCTTTAAATAACATGAAAGAGGAGCGAGCAGCACATTTTGCATTTGTACAGACAATGCTGAGCTCTCCCTGAGTAGCCACAGGGTGTGTGAATCCAGCTAATCAGGCAATAAAGCAATAGATGACCTCAAAGCAAATGTTTGTATTGAGGGGAAAAAAGTTCAAAAAAAAAAGCAAGAAGAACAGTGACTTTCACAAACAAATAATACACATTTTCCGCAGGCTTTCTGTGTTACAAACTTCTCAGCAGCACTAGAGTTAATATTTTTGAAGCTGTCTGTCCCAAACCCACAAAGTGATTTAATTCAGCAGAACTAGCCAGGAACAAGAGGGCTTAAGTGCAGCCAGGGTTGAGGTGGATTTGACTCTCATGGAAGCATCTCTCAGGCACACAGTGGAGATAGAGCTAGTGACTTAAGTTATACACTGTCTTGAGGGCCACCAAAAGAAAGCTTATGGACTCACTGGTGCTATGTGGCACCTTTGGCACTCTCCTCAGACTGTTTTTCAGAATAGAAGGAGTTTTTGTGATCTTTCTGATCCAGGCCTCAACATTATTCCTGCACTCTACTCTGATCAGAAAAATAAGTCTCTTCTTGAAGAGAGAAGCCCTAGGTGTGATCAGGAGGAGCACAGTAAAAAGAAATGCCCCTCTCCCCCTTTCATCCTACAAGTAGAGTTTTCTGTAGGAATTTGCTCTGCCTGTAATTAACTCTTCATGGTTGTCAGGTATTTCACATCTACTTTTAACCTGTGAGTTCCGCTATGTCCCCCTTTTTGCTGTAGAGCCTCAGGAGGCTGCAGGCAGCAGAAAAGAAGTGCCAGCAGCTTTGACAGGCTCAGCAGAGATGGATGGTGTCCATGTAGATGAGAACATTCATGCAGTGGCTTCCTGAGCACAATGGGAAGTCAATGAATCACAGAATCACAGAATATGCTTAGTTGGAAGGGACCCACAGGGACCATCACTTCCAACCCTTAGCCCTGCAAGGACCATCCCCAAGAATCACACCATGTGCCTGAGAGCACATGTCTAAACACTTCTTGAACTCCGTCAGCCTTGGTGTTGTGACCACTTCCCTGGGGAGCCTGTTCCAGCATCCAACTCTCCTCTGGGTGAAGAACCTTTTTCTAAAATCCAACCTAAACTTCCCCTGACACGACTTCGGGCCATTCCATCAGGTCCTGGTCACCACAGAGAAGAGATCAGTGGCTCTCCAACCTGTTCCCCTCACAAGGAAGTTGTAGACTGCAATGAGAATGCTGTACCATAAGCACAGGAACAGCCTAGACTGTGTTCCAGCCTTCCTTCAGGTTCTAGAGGATCAAGCAAAGGAGTCCTTGTCTGGGATAGATGGACAGGCGATATGTTCATCCTTATCCAGAGTTGAAATGGATATTCTCCAACCAGTTTCTGCTTTTTTGTCCTATGTAGACTTCTACAACTCACATTTAAGAGACGAATGCTGCCCAGTTTTACATTTCAGCTGAGCCCAAGAGTGAAGGTATGATGTGGCATCTGATCATCACTAATAAAATTGGTGATGCTAAATACAGCTAAAAAAGTGTGGATCTTGTCTCCATCCTTAAACCCTTATCTACATGTGCAGACTGCAAGATCACTGACTCCCTGAACGGAAATAAACCTAAATATTTGGGTCTTTATATGCCTAAAATCCAACCACTCAATTTTATCCCATATAACCCTAGATGTGGATATTTTTTAAATGATAGTCTTGTGCTGTCTTCTAGACTTCAATGACAGACAGGAGGCAGAGGCTGCAGCACACAACTTAAGAACAAGCATAATGGCTTCAGCATGTGTTAAGGCAAGATCACAAGAACTGGATAAGGTTACTACGGTTGGCCAAGTCCTTGGGGTGTGCTGGCTGGGCCGTGGTGCAAATCTGCCTTGGTAAGAAGTGTAGAGTACACTACCAAACCCTATCTAGGCAAAATTTTAGCACTGGTGCTTATGCAAGAGTTGAGAGAATGACATTAAGAGCCAGAACTGGATTTAAAAAGTATTCTGAACCATCTGCACTTAAGGTTGTGTTGTTTTGGGTTTTTTTAATGCATCATTGCAACGAAGAGTTAGACCATGGCTATACAGACAGGGAGAGGCACCATGAAATGGCCATAGAATCTGGAGATGGGTGGAGGGAACACCCTTGTGCCCACACCTGGGCAGGAAGGCAGAGAGTCCCTCTGTCATTTAGCATGGGAGCAGAGAGGCAGCCTGGTGCAGCCTCATGTCACTTGTGCCATGTGCTTTGGATGTGGATTGTCCACCAACAGGCAGACTCTCTGAGCTGCCACATGCCAGTAGGTCTCCCAGGCTATGCTTGAAGCTTCCCAAAACTGGGATAGCATAAACTCTTCACTGAGACTGTAATAGCTTGGACAAGATGCTGTCAGAGCAGTATATTGGCAACGCCAAGATCCAGGCTTTTTTGCCTGGAGCACATGGGAAACTGCCCTATGCTGGCTGTGTCCCTGGGTTTTGTTGGCCATATAGTGTCTTGCATCCTTATGGGCTGTGGGGTTGCAATCACAGAATCAATGTGAAGGAACCTATCATGAAGGAACTGTGGCTTGTCATGCATGTGCTGTGCAAAGCAGATCTATCATTTCAAGTTGGGCCTAAAGTTGTATATTGGAAATTTCCATCCTACACCGCCATGAGGATGCACCAAGACTACTTTGCTCTAAATCAAATTTCATGGATAAGATTGTATATACTGAAGATTTTACTTCATCATCCTCACAAAATAGAATACTTGAGGAACAAAACAGTTGCAAGTTGTGAATCCAACATTCTGATAGCATGATCAAAATGACCATTGCCTCAGGACAGTGTCAGCAGAGCAGCATGATGCTTGGCTCTCTCAGGGACTTGCTTACCTCATGGCCACTTATGCTACATGGTCTTGTGTCTCCTACACCTGCTTTCTCTTCTGTAGGGTTCCCAGGACAGACATGGTGAGATTGGAAAGTAATAACCCCTCCAGGTGAATTGGGGGTGCAGGCAGCCCTCCTGCCCAAAAGGAGCTGGGAGATGTTTGGGACCCACATGCCCAGCTCTCCTGGGCTGTCCCTTTCCATTGGCAACTGACACAGGGTGACTCAGGGAAGGTTTTGGCAGCGCTGATTGTCTAGCAGGCACCAAAGCATGGAGAAAGCAGGGTATAATTGTGGGAAGTCAGAAAACATCCTCCTACAGATACAAGGGCAAGGATGGAGTCGTAAACAGTGAAGGAGGCACCAAGTGGTCCTGTCAGGCTTGTAAGGGTGCAGTGGTGCTCACATTAACTCCTTGTCGTGGAGACCTTCACAATATGTAACTCAAGGTTTCTCTGGGTTTGATTAGAAACAGACACCTCAAACTTTGCACTGAAACTTTGAGACCATCTCCAGTTACAGGAAGTCTGGGCATATCCATATGCAGATGTATGCAATTTGTTTCACTTCAGTAGTTAGCGTGACTGTTTTGAGGTCAGAGAGCCTGTTTCTAGGGAATGAGAGTTACTTCTTGGGATGCTCAGCCGAGGATGGATGCACGCAATCCCCTCCCTACACTGCTGTCCTGCCCTCCATCCCACAGTTGCTTCCCCTCTCATGGAGTCAGCTCATCCCTACCAGGGCCCTCAGGGACTAGAGATAAAGAAGCCCATGTCTGCTGCAGTGCAGTAGCATGGCAGCAGCATGGCTGATCAAAAAAAATTGGCTCTGGACTGGCAGCAGGCAGGCAGGGGAATACACGTTGTGTGCACAGCAGGGACAGTCACTTGTTCCTTGGGGCTGATGGTTTGTGATGGAGGTAACTATCACTGCTGAAAGTCTGAGCCCCAGCTCGCAGCTGCAGTTTGGGCTATGCAGTCAATGAAATTAGAACAGACCCAGAGCTTTTCTGTGTATATATGTTTCTGCAGCCCCTTTTCCAGCTAGCTGAGCTGCTCAAGCAGATAAGAAACAGCAGAGGAATTCCCAAGGAAAGGCCTCAGGTGTTATGTTTGCTGCTGCTGGAGTTGCAGGGCATCTGGGAGTTAGGGAGGCAACCAGCACAAAGCCATGGGGGAAAATGTACTGGGCTTCCTGGGATCATAAATAATAAAAGAAAGAAAGAAAAGAGAAAAAAAATTCCTGGAATACTTTCATATATTTATTACTCTGTCTCTACTGACTTTCATAGGCAGTAGACCATTGCTGCAGACTTTCTGGAACTGTTTTATTTTCAGCTGTGAAATTTATAAATATCATGTCTGTATCATATAATTTACCCAGGCTGTGGGACAGGGCCTCTTTCGGAAGGCCTGCCCACCTGCATCCCCCAGGAGCAGTGGAAGAGGTCAGCTGGTCAGAGAAGGGAGGTGTAAAGAGGAGGCAGGGTGTCAGTCCCTGGCCTAGACAGTGGTCCTGGCACCCAGGGAGTGTAAATATTGGCAAAACGTTCCTAAGGATCAAAGCAAAGACTGCTGAGACAGACAACATCACACTTTGGAAAGCTTTACAGGGACCTCCTCAAAAGCCTGAGGGAACAGTACCAGAGAAAGCAGGAAACTTGAAATCGCAGTAGGGTGGTAGTTGCAGCTAGCTCCTGCAACTGTTACCTTTATCCAAGGTCTGCTTTCAACCCCACCATACCAACTGGGCAATTTTTTTCTCAAAACCCTTTCATAGCTCATCCTCCCAGACTTAAATCTGGGCCTTCCTTGCCCTTGTGCCCGAGAGTGACAGCTACATTTCATCCTGGTTTTATCCCAATTACTTCAATGCAGTCTTTCAGCTGCAAGAGCGAGAAATGGATGAGGGCATGCGCACCTTCTCACAAGCTCGTTCATGGGTTTTTGGCTGTGGAGACATGACAGCTGTTCACAGAAGGGCTAAACTCTAAATATACAGTGAATTAGTGGAAAGATGTAACAAGAGATAAGTGCTGGAAAAAGTCGGAATTGCCAAAGACACAGGCTAAGATGCCTGAGCTGGCATTAATGACTCTGGATATGACACTGCTGGGGAAAAGCTCCCAGTGGGGACATCACTAGATGGTGGAGCTGTTTCCTAGAAAGACTGATCCTGGACTGGTAACATTTAAAAATAGGCTAATGTGAAATTAAAAAAAAAGATCATCCACTTGATGTACTCTTTGCTTGGTAAGGGTAGCATGAATAGGAAGTATCACTATACCACTTCCCGGACATTTAGGAACTGAGGATAGTGGCTCAAGGTTAAAACCTGCAGTAGGGCTGCCATGTTTTTTGTCCAAAGACTCCAGCCAGAAATGTGGCCATGTGTGACACTGAGCTGTGCAGCATATGTTGTTCATACAGATCCCTCTTTTTCTGGTCTGGGGATGACCCACAATGCAGAGCAGTGGCATCAGACAAGGGAGAGCCACAGTTACTTGCCAGGACCTACCAGGGTCCTGCTGGCATAGCAACATTCTTGCTAATGAAGGGGTTACCACTTCCACTGGAGGCAGGAGGTGGTCGGGACAGGATGCTCCATCACAGCATATGGGCTTGAGGATACAGATGCCCCATTATAGAAGCTCAAAGGTGGTTTTACTTGTAGCTGCTAAGCCTTAGAGAGGAACCAGCTTACTGGTTGAAACGTCCTCCTCCTGTGTCATACTGTGTCATACTGCTGTCATACATTGTCCCACTAATAATTAATTGTTGGGGGTAGTCAGGCAGGACCATCTTCCTAGGCTGCTGTCAAACTCCTCTCATTTCTCTCTGCCCTGCACACAGGCTGGGCTGTTTCTGTAGGTGTCTCACAACATCCTTTTCTGTGGCACTAGGCCCCATTTACAGCCTCCTTGCCAAAAGCAGTGTGAGTCCTCTTAGAAGGCTGCGCAGTGACTGTGGGGTGTCAGTCAGGAGCACCTCTGCTGACACACCACCAGTGCCAGGGGATGCAGGAGAAGAAAGCAGACCTAACCGAGCACCATGCATGGCTGCTGGGTACTGGTTTTCTACTCTGTGCTGTTCAGTAGGGTAACACCAACGGGCTGGTGATCGGGGACCTGCTTGATGCAGGGAGCAGATGGGTTCCTCTATCCTCAGAGACCTTTCCTGTGGCCAGGACCAAGGAATGCAGTGTTCTGTGGGGTTCAGTCCCAATGTGGATGTCGGAGAAGGGTCTGGCTAGGTTGTGTACATGAGTGCACAGGGCTCATCCTTCCACCTGGCTCTTGGAGAGGGAGGAGTAGCTGGCAGAGCTTGCCCCAACCTCCTCTTCCCTATCTGTGCTGGCCTTTGTGGCCTGTGATCAACCCTCCTGCCATAACAGCCACCTCCTCCCTTGGTTACAGCCTATGTCACCCCAAAGCTGAGCTCCAGTACCTTCCAAGGCCAAGCTTGGCAGCTTTTCTGCACCCCTGGCAGCCCCCTGCCTTGTCCCACCTCCCTCCTCTCTCTCTGCGCAGGCTTGGTGCCAACCTCTCTGACCACCTTTGGGAACTGCTCTCCCTCTGCCAAGGTGCCAGCTCTAACTGGTTGAACCAACTAATTGGTCAAAATATTTACATCTGTTTCCTTCTCTCTCTCCCCACCCCCTACCTCTGCTCAAACCCGCCTTTGTCTCCCCTCCCTGCTTTCCCACCTAAATAGGTAAAGACAGCGCTTTGGGAGAGGCCGACTTGCAGCCAAGCTCTGACCCTTCGGGAATGGACAGCAGCTACCTCAGCGTGAAGGAGGCTGGGGTGAAAGTGCCCCAGGACAGGGCCAGCACAGACCTGCCCAGCCCCATGGACAAGGCCGACTCAGAGAGCAACAAGGGCAAAAAGCGAAGGAACCGCACCACCTTCACTAGTTACCAGCTGGAGGAGCTGGAGAAGGTCTTCCAGAAAACCCACTATCCTGATGTCTATGCCAGGGAGCAGCTAGCCATGAGGACAGACCTCACTGAGGCTCGTGTACAGGTACGGGGAAATGACCTGGGGCTGGGTAAGGGGTGAGTGGGCTGCAAACAAGCCCCTGAGGTCCCCTGCAGCCCCACCATAAACTGCAGGCAGCTGAGCCCTACCCAGAGCCTGTGCCACAGGCTAGTATGCCTCCCCAGCAGGGACAGGGCAGGAAGTTATATCCACATCTGACACTAGTGTCAGCTCTCTTATTTGGTCTGGTGTCCTGTGCTCCAGTGTTCAAAGAGACACTTCTTCCCCTTGACCTAATGGGACAGCAGGCAGGTAAACCTCATGGTCACCCACATCAAAGTTTTTACAGAAAACACTTTTTTTCAGGAGATTCACAGGGGACACAGGTTCATTAGTCTGAGTGGGAGCAAGCTTTTCCACAGCATGGGCTCTTTCTGGCAAGATGGGGGTGCAGATGTGACCAGGAGCTCAGTAGCAGAGAGCATGAGGTGATACAGGACAGGCAGCTCTTATTACCTGCTTGGTTAAGTAGGTGCTGAGGATGCATGAAAGCTGGAGACCAGGAGACAAAAGGTGCACCCACCACCTTAAGAGGAGCAGGAGAATGAAACAGCTACATTGTTGACAGACTTCCAACCACCTCCACCCACACAGGTGCCAGCTCACATGAACTAGCTCCCCCAAACTAACCTGGATGTCCAGCAAAGCAAAAATCCACATCAAAGGAATTTAACAGAAGGCCTGGCAGGGCTCAGAAGCATGTGCAAAAAGGAGGATCATTGCATGGAGCAGACATCTGCAACTCATGCCTTGGTGGCCAGCTCTTTCTCCAGCCTAGCTAATCCTGTAACTACTATCTGCAGGCATTTGTCAGCCCACCATCCCCAGAACCTGCATGAACATCAAGAATGTTGGTTAAGGCATGGTGCTAAAAATCACAAGGTCATGGGTTACATCCCCATATGGGAAATTCAGTTAAGGGCTGGACTCACTGATCTTTGTGGGTCCCTTCAAACTCAGAATATTCTGTGATTTACCTGAATAGTTGGCCTGTGGTGACACTTGATTCTGTGATTTACCTGAATAGTTGGCCTGTGGTGACACTTGATTGTATGTCTTACACCAGGCAGACTCCCAGCTCCCAGGCAGCCTGGTTTGCCCTCTTCTCTAACCTTTACAAGTAGTTGTTGCAGACAGTCAAAGCAGTCAAGCCAGCATCCATGCTTAAGTCCATTTTGGTCTGTACCTTCACTTTCAGATTCAATCGGAAGCACGATTTTTCTTGTCTGCTTCCTAAATTGGTTTGCAGGGCTGGTTTGCTCTTCTTCCCCACAGCTGTTTCTCTTCAGGCTGGACACGGCTGCATTTCAGTAGGAAGCAATGCGATTTCCATTGGTCCCGAATGTAGCACGCTGAGCACTGCAGGATGGGCAGAGGAAGGCAGTGCTACAAACATCAGCTCTTTACTTCTGTCACCGGATGAAGCCCTTGATTTCCCAGGAACACATCACAAGTGCCGATGGGGTTTTCTGGGAGGCCAGGCACAGCATCTGGTTACATGCTGCACAGTGCGTGAAATTCTTTTTGCTCAGGAATGAGAATGAGGTGCTAGAGGGTGGCAAGCTCCTCCTGCTTGCTTCTGAGCCAGGGTGTGCAGTTAATGTGTCATCCCAGCCAGCACGCAGGGCTGCTAACAGAGCCAGGGCAGGTGAGGCAGATGCAGTCTACGAGTTCCTTACATATGACCCGTGATCTTTGGGGGTTTCCCCCAAAGGTAACACTAAAGCTGAGAGCAGAAGCACCTCACTGGGCAGCCAGGAGGATATCTGGCCGAGGGGGATTTCACCTTGTCCTGAGATAAGTGCCCCAGCAGCCTGTCGCTATGGCTGCCAGCGCACACCTCTCACTTGGGGTGGCGATGACAGGGCTCGTGTAACGGAGCAGCTGAAGGACTTGTCCAAGTGGCCTGGCGCTCGAGCACTTACCCCGGGGTGAAAGGGGACAGCACTTGCATTTCAGTCATTCCCCTGCTCTGCTGGGATGGGCCCAGTCCCCTGGGCTATGAGCTGGCACCCAGCCACCACCTCATGATGAAGGGCTGCTATGCTGTCAGTAGAAATGCAGACTCCCTGTCACTCAGCAGGCCTGTGGGTGCTGTCTGGGCAGTCTCAGGGCACTTGGAAGTCACGGTATCTCACATGTGTTCCCAGGGGACTGAGGTTGCTGGCTAGTGAACTGCTTAGCCTTATTGTGGCAGTGGCAGCCCCTCAGGAGGCATGGAGGTGCAGCCAGAGATGGCACAGGATTCTTCTGCTGATGGCACAGGGCTGCACTTCCCATGAAGGAAGCTTTTGGAGTCAGAGCCTTAGTGAATCATGTGAGTGCCTGTCTCCAGCTCTGGGTTGTGTCATAGCTTGTTTAGGTTTGACTTTGGTCTCCCACTCCTCTGGTCAGCTCTCTGGCGGCCTTCCAGTGCCAGCAATACTGAGGACCATCAGCTCACAGCCAAAGCATAGGCATGGGCAATAGCTCAGGAAACTGATGGCAAAGTAAACCCCTATGGCAAGGACCAAGAACCAAGGGTTGGAAGTCACAAATTAGCCATGAGCCCCTTACTACTTTACCCCTGCAAACCAAATAGCTGTTGTGTACTCAGACACCCTTTGCCAAGCTGGCAGAGGCTCCAGCTGCTGTGGGGTATTGGGGTACACACCTATGGCAGCCCCATGGGCTTTGAGGGAAGCTCAACATTCCCTCTCCCAAGGAAGGTATGGTCATCTAAGGGATGCCAAATGTCTTGGAATAATTTCATGGAGGCCAGCTTCATCTGCCTGCAAGGCTGAACTGAACAAAGGAAAGTGGCAGGAAGGTGAGGCACCCAGCTGGAGAGAGATGTGGTGCTCCCTCCCACAGCTGAGCCAGCTTTTGACTGGAGGTCATCCCCTCTGGCCAGGCTCCCTGGGGAGCATAACCAGCCTTACTGCAGTCAGGAGCAGATGTGAAGCCTAGACAAGCAAGTGGCAGCTCTGATTTTTCCAACCCTTTCCCAAGCTCACGCTTCATTAGTAAAATAGCTGCCTGGAGAAGAGCCCATGCCAGCAGCAGGCATGGGGTGGGTTGTACTGTCTGTGAAGTGGTGGCATTCCACAGCCTGGCCCCTCTCCTGCTCCATTTCCCTGCCTGCCTCTGTTTCCAGCCACCTGTAATGTTGTCCGACAGTGTCAAAGCTAATTCCCCTTGTGATGCAATGCAACATTTTCCTTGTCTGCCCCCAACAACCTGGCCCCTTGTTTCCATGTACTCTTAAGATACTGCACATCCCTGTTTTCCAGAGTGGGAGCCATGTGTAAGTTCTGTGCAGAGACAGAGCCACATAGCCAGGGACAGACTGCTGGGGCTCAGTCACAAGCCTGCACGGGTGCACAGTGGGTGCTGTGTTCATGTAGGTCCTACACAATGTGTACATTCCATTTCTTTATTCTCTTTCATGTCTGGGGCTGCAGAGCTCCAGAAAGAGCTTCTGCTTGGTATTAGCAACTGCCTGACTGTCTGAGCTTCTTCCATATCATCCAGGTCTGCAGCATATGTCTGAGGCAGTGGCACGACAAAAACATGGTAGACACGTGTATTCACACGTGGCTCCCTCCCTTTGCATATGCTCACATGCACATCCCAGGCCCTTCCAGCCTGGCCCTGGCTGCTCATCTCTCTTCAACTGTGAGCATCTCTGCCTCCTGGACTGCTCTGTGGCAGAGGAGAAAGGGATGGGGCTGGAAGAAGTCTTTGCAGCCAGGGAATATAACTCCTCAGACAGCCCCCCTAAGAGCCAGCCCTAAGATTGCTGGGACCATTAATGAAATGTTTTTGGCGGTGACTCTGTGATGCGGCGGGGGCTTGAAAGTGAGAGGGAAATGTCAAACTCTGCTGTAGCAAAATCACCGCCTTGGAAAAAAAGAAAAGAAAAAAAGCAAAGCAAAGCAAGAAGTAATATATCTTGATCCCTTTTCCCCCATAAAACCCTGGGAGACTCGTGGAAGGAGCGGAAAGACTGAGCTAAGCCTGCAGGAAATTAAACATGAAATGAAAACAAGCTCAAGTTATTCAATTCTCTCATCCCAGGCTCCAATTTCCCATTCCAGGCCACTGATAAAATAGTGTCCAGTTTCAGCACTCAAGGATGAATTCTGGCTCTGTTCTTGCAGTCTGGAAAGCAAAGGCTGGTGGCCATCTCTGGGAAGAGGGGAGATGGCCTGGCCTTTCACGGAGGGATGGGATCCTGGACACAGTAGTTGGAGGCTGAGCAGAGGGAGGAGGGCAGTAGGGCTGGAGGACAGGAATGGGAAGAATGGATGCTGTGAGGCTGCCAGGGGAGAGCAGGAGCACAAGAGACTTGAACATGGTGGGCAGCTGTTGTCTGCACCAAGGCAGTGATGCAGTGAGGGTTATTGAGCACAGGGCATGAGCAATCTCATGGCTGCCAGCAGCCCACCACCACACGTGCAGAGGCCAGCCTCACCTTCCACCACTGCACTGGTGGGCATAGGAGATTGGGGAAAGCACCTTTCTCTTTTACTTGGAGGAAGGACAAATGTAGTGATGCAGCCCGCAACTATCCAGATGTGGCCAGAGTGGCCTGGGTGAGATTCCAACTCAGCCCATCCACCTGTGCCCCGAGCAGGGCACATGGGGCTTGGTGGCAGGGGCAGACTGGCAGTGCCTGCTGGCTGCCATGGTAGAGGCAGCAAGACAGTAAGTAGGAGTCTCCTGCTTGCTTTCTTTGTCTCAGGCCATTCCTGGCCCTTCCTCCCCCAACAGCACATCAGCTGTTTATGCATATGGATTAAGGTACCAGCATATGGCTGAATGTTTATGGAGACATGAAACATTTTTTGTTCTGTAGATTTTTATAGGGCTTATTTTGTACATCATGGCTTATCAAAGCATTGTCTGCAGGAGTCAGATACATGACATTACCCTACACTCCCACTCTGTTAACACTGAGATTCAGCCCACAGTGACTGCTGGTCCCTACATGAAGTACCCCATCCTGTCCCCAGAGGACATGCTTCACCAGCCACTGCAACCTCCGCTGTCCCATTCACATCCCACAACAGTTTCTCTTGACAAAAAATGACAGGCAATGAAAGGAAAATGCACTTCTGTTGGGGCTTAGATCTGCTTTTTGAAAGCAGGTGTCTTCTAAGATTGTGGAAATACTGAGGATCAGATGGGTTTTTTGCTGACATCTTCTTGCCTGTCTTGTTTTCCCTGGAGCATTGTGGAGGCTTGGAGAAACCCAACTGCAAAATACCAAGCAACCTGTAAGTGTTCGGACCAGAGGAGAAAGGAGAACTTGGAAAAACAGTCAAAAATCTTGACAGAAGTGTTTTGGACCCATGGCTTACTGTCAGCTTTCTAGTGTCTCCATTGCCCATGGCATGAACACTTGGACTGAAGTCACTCTTCTTTTTCAGCCTAATGCAATGATTTTCCACAGCCTCACAGCCCACCAGACACGTGGGGATTGCAATTTGGGAACTGCCAGTTTAAACCATTTTATTCTGCCAGAGCCAGTTCAGTCCAATGCATAAATGTGGCAGAACTAAGGCTGAGACCCCACTCTGCTTCAGCTGGCCCGAAGAAACCTCCCTGCGGCTCCATCAAGGCAGCTGCTGCGCTGTCCTGGGAAGCCAAGCACACAAACCCTGCGTTGATGGCTTCAAAGGTCACACTGCCAAGCCGTTCAGCACCGTGGGAGCCTGTGCTTGGCTGCCCTGCTCCCAGGTGGGATGCTCCGGCAGGCTCCCCTGCATGGCAGTGCAGGTGTGCAGGCAAGGCCGCTGGTGCCTATGCCAGGAAGGGAATGGCCGCATATGCCTGGCATATGTTCGTTCCAGCCTCACGCACAGTCAGCACTCTGCTCCCTACCTGTTCTCCACCCCTCTGTGCACAGCAGGGCCTCCTCCGCCTGAGGAGGAACCGGGTCACCACCGCTAACTTTGAATCTGCAGATCAAAGCAGCATGATCCTGGCCAGCCCTGGGACTGGCCTGCAGCTGGGCTGGAGTGGCTGTGCCAAGAAGAGGGAGAAGAAAAGCAGACAGATGCCTGGGGCATCAAACCTGCTCCAGTAGGACGCTCTTCGTGTGCAGCGTGTGCTCAGCTGGGATGATGTTAGGGCCCTTCTGCTGGTGCTTTTTGAACCCGCTGAAAATACTCATAGGGTTTTTGATTTGGGGTGGGGGGATTAAGAGCAGCTGCTTTGGGTAAGGCTAGTCTGGCTAGCTTGTGGATGGCCCATGCCAGTGGCATTGCCACAGCCATGGAGCAGGGCACTAAACCCTACACCATCTGCAGCCTGCATGGGGAGGACATGCCTAGGTACTGCATCATCTGCTCACTGCACCAAGCAGACCATAGCACGTGGCCAGACCCTGAGCTGCCCACTTGTACCATGGGGCTGACAGCTGTCCACAATGGGGAGCTGTGAGAGACCAGCACAGGGCTGCCTATTGTAGAAAGGGGGAAACTGAAGCAGTGGAGCTTGAAACAACTCTTCCAGCACAAGCAAGAAGGTCAGCTCAGACCAGAAACCCCAGCCCCTCATGTTTCACTCTCCCTGTAGCGGCTTCTAGTTGCACTGATGCAGGCTACAGGTGCCACTGCTCTCCTCCCCCGACGAGAGATGGCCTGCCACCCCACCCTGTGCCAAGTGCCTAGCTTGTCCTCCTCTTCTCCTAAGACATGAGTTTCCTCCCTGGCATCTGCTTTCCCCAGCTGCTTGCCAAGAAGCAAAGCTGCCCCGTGGCCAGGCGTGGGAAGGGCCAAGCTGTTTGTTACTGATGTGCCTGCTACCCCCCCCAGCAAGTCACCGTGTAAAACTCGAAGCAGAGCCGAGAGGCTCTAGGACTGCTCCTTTCATGCACTGGCGTGACCTGCACAACCCAGCCCCTGGTGATCACCCTCATCTCTCAGTGCCTTCAAAGAGGCTCTTGATTGATGTGTTTCCCTGACTCACGAGCTTCAAGAGGCTTTGAAGACACTAGGCCAGGCTCTGATCTCTCTTAGGCTGATGCAAATCAGGAGCAATGGTGCTGACAACAGTGCAATAATCCACACTGATGTCAAGCCAGTAAAAATAAGAGCAGAAACAGAGTTTTGGTCTTTGCCTTGAAGGGATCTGAGCAGCACTGTGAAGTAGAGAGCTGCAAACTTTGCAAAGAAAACTTAGTGTAAAGCAAAGGACACCGTAGAAGGGCACTTGCCCTTTCCTGCAGCTAAGGAGGGAAGGGGTGTTGGGCTTTTTATCTCTCATCACAGTTAAGAAAAATAAGAGTGAGAGTTTGGTGAGAAATGCAAGCTTCAGCCAACGGTATCATCATAGCCAGGATTAGGCCTGGGGAAAGCCCCATCACTGCTGGTTTCAGCCAGGCAGCAGCACACATGGGAGTATTCACACTTCTTGTCTGAGACTGGCTGACAGCAGGAGAGCTGTAGGCAGAGCCTGGGTAACAAAGATTTCAGAGTGAGAGGAATATGGGCTATCCCAGGACAAATCAGGCTGTGGGAAGCAAGAGCTGTGAATGTTACCAGAGAGGCAGTACACCAAAGGATGGGCATCCCCTTTTGCCTGGGGTGTGCCCAGTCTAGCAGCAAAGGTTAGTCCCAGACCTCCAAGAGATGCAGGGCAGGACTGTCACTCTCCTGCAGAGCTTGCATGTGGATAAGCGCCCACCTCCATGCCATGCAAAACCACCCACCTGGGCAGGGCCTGCCCACTGACAGGCTCCTCAGGTCTGCCAGGTTCCCAGCCACTGCTAGCAGCTCCCCTTGTTCACAGCCCCCCCCTCTCTCTCTCCCAGGTGTGGTTTCAGAACCGGCGAGCGAAATGGCGCAAGAGGGAGCGGTTCGGTCAGATGCAGCAGGTCCGGACCCACTTCTCCACTGCCTATGAGCTGCCTCTGCTCACTCGTGCTGAGAACTATGCCCAGGTGAGTGCATTCCCCTGCCTGGGCCCATCTGTCCCGGTGCCTACTGGACACACTGCCTCTGGCCCCAGTCCTCTCCAAGTCATGTTTCTCTTCTCGGGTTCACCCACCTGCCCTCAGGCAAGGTTACAAGAATGCTGGTGCCAGGGCTATATATGTTGTCAAGCACTGAAGGGCTGAGAGTTTTTTAGTTGGGTATCCTGCCTAGCTCCCTTATGCCCTGGCCCAGAGCAGCCATCTTTAAAACAGGTACCAAGCCCAGCCCTGTTTGACATAGTGCAGCACCCTTTGGGCACAGGTCACCCTGCTCAGCACATCCTATTACACTGTCCTTCTCCCATCACGTGTGCTGCTACCCACTAACTTCCCTCCAGTTTGAAAAAGATCCAAAAGGCTAACTCATGCCTAAAGACCAGCAGTTCCCAGGAAGGTTTCCTGTTGCCATGTCTGTGTTTCCACGACCCTTGGACATGGTGGTTAGACAAAAGCATTTTTTCCCCTAGCAAATTCTTACATCCACTTCCCAGTGATGGGCTGTGGTACCTACAGCACACTTGATGATATCTGAAGAAGTTTTCCAACGGACTGGTAGGTTTATGCTCCAAAGGAAGTGGGGGGAGCAGCCTTTTTGGGGTACCTGAGGCTGCTTCTGCACCCTTCTGCTTCAGTATCTTCCTGCCCTGACCCTGGCAGCAGATCACACAGCTGCCTCACCTCCTTAGCTTCCTGTCCTGGAAAACCTGTCACCAAAGTAACCTCCTAAGCATTGGGCCAGCCCCCATTTCACAAGACTGCCTTCAGACAATGCCAGATAGACAGGTGTTTGTTAGATCAAGGGCTTGGCTGTGCCCCTGTGAAGCATTCCCTCCATCCTGCACTCCTCTTCCCACCACCCAGAATTTGCTCGAGGGCAGAGTTCTGCAGGTGTGATGCTCTGAACCTGACTGTCCTCAGATGTGCTGCGAGTCTCCCCTCCCTGACTCCCTGGCTGTCAGGTACTTCCCCAGCCAGTGCTCTACCAGTGCTACCCCACAGCCAAGCCAGGACCGTTTAACCTCTCTCCTGCTTGGCATCTCCCCCAGACTGAACAAGAAGCCCTTATGAAAGAGTTGAGAGATGCCAAAGTAGCTTTTCAAGCAGGGGACACTTTCAGCAGCATTTTCAGCATGCTCTTCTCTTGTCTTTGTAACTTACACTCCCTCCATACTGTTCTACCAGCACTAGAGATCAAAACTTTGAAAAGCAATTTGCTGGAGGTAAGAGATCAGAGAGGGCTCAAGGGCCCAAAGTGGAGAGGTGCAGTGGGATGAAGGGCCCGTTGCCCTCTTGCTCCAGCAAGCTGCTCGTCTCCTCCCCGCTTTCATCCTGCATGCCTATGTCCCTCCCTGCCACAGCACACCTATTCCCACTGCCCAATTCTGAGCCCCTAAAATTTCTTCTGCAATATCACTTCATCAGTGATACTGCAGGAGTCCAGATGGTCGCTCGACGTGGCCCTGAAGGGCTCTGCTCTGCAGAAGAGTGGACAATGCTGCCTTGATGGGCTGGGGAGAGGGGTCAGGAAACTGCCTGTGCTGGAGGCTGTAGGCAGCTCAGCTCCCACAGGCATGTCTGTGTGGTACAAAATAGCTCTTATCTGGGCAAAACTGCCCTGGGCTGGGGCAGAATGGCTAGATCAGCAGCCTTGCAACACCCTTTTCTACCTGTTCCCTGTGTAATCAGTATGACCACAGAAACACCATAGATGACATAAGATTTTCTGTTCTCAGAAAAGTGCTCATAATGCAAATAAAATAAGAGAAATGCCTGGGAGGGGAACAGGTAAACAGAGAGATGCAATGGCAGAGGCTGTGGCACAATCCTGCCTCTTGCAGTCCCTGCCCCTGTCTGGGCTTGCATACAGGTTTTGGATTGGATCTGCTGGCTCGGGCTGGCTGCCCCTCGTGCACAGGGCAGTCCTGCAGGGCTGGGGCTGGACACAGGCCATCCCCCCAGGCCAGCTGCTGGATGCATCAGGGTCAGGGCAGTCCTGACAGGTTTTTTTTCCACCCACAGATCCAGAACCCCTCCTGGATTGGCAACAATGGAGCTGCCTCCCCCGTGCCTGCCTGTGTCGTCCCCTGCGAGACAGTGCCCTCCTGCATGTCCCCCCATGCCCACCCCCACGCGGCCGGCGGTGTCTCCGAGTTCCTCGGCGTCTCCGGCCCTGGCAGCCACGTGGGACAGACTCACATGGGCGGCCTCTTTGGCACGGCCGGGATGAGCCCCAGCCTCAATGGCTACGAGCTGAACAGCGAGCCGGACCGCAAGACCTCCAGCATTGCTGCCCTGAGGATGAAAGCAAAGGAGCACAGCGCCGCTATCTCCTGGGCAACATGACAGGGCTGCAGCCCAGCGCCCGCAACACGGAGAGAGCACATAGGGACATCTGAACAAATCCATCCGCTTGGACTCCAGACAGCAGTTTTCTCCTCGGGGATCTGAATGCAGCACTTTTAGCTACCCTAGGCATATAAAGTACATATGTTAATGTAAGTGGAGTGTTTCCAGCATGAACGTGGCAGCTCCCAGCTTCCTGGGATCAGGCAGGGAGAGGGAGGCTGTGGAGCAGCACCTCTTCCATCAAGATCTGGGATGAGATGCATCCCTCCTCACCGCCACCTCCCCAGTAATCTGGGCATTTTTTCTCCCTGCTATTTTTTCTGACACCAGATCTGCCTTTCCAAAGAGCAAGAGCCCACTGGCTTTTCAGCAGCTTCTCCCATCCCACCACCTACCCACGCCCATACTCTCTCTTACACACACACATGTTCTGCCCTGGGCAGGGGACTGGATGGGAACTCTGGCACCAGCAAAGAGACACCTCTCGTGCTGCTTACATCATTTTAGCGGGAGCTAAGACTTCCCACAGCTGAGCGGTCACAGGGCTGGGACGATAACCAAAGCTAGAAAGAAGGCGACGTTAGCCCACCTCCTTCTACCCAGCTTTCTCTCCATCTTGTAGTCTGAGATGAAGCACACTGTTGTAGAAGCCCACGAAGGGGATACCCTTCTACCCAACATGGCACAGTGCTATCATGCTCAGAGTCTTTGCCAGCCCTCTGGTGACACAGACAGACATGCTTCCTAGCAGACAATATCTTCCCAAGCCTGGCTCCCTGCCCCAGGGAGCGCCTGGGCTTTGCTTTGCTTGGGTGTGGTTGATGATGGGGCTCATGTGTGTGGTGGGACAGCAAAAGGTTTCCTCCAGCTTTCATGGGGTCAGCAATGACTAACTTCAATTTAGAGACAGTAGCTAAAGCAGGAAAGCATAGTTGCTGTGTAAATCTACAGGTCCCCAAAAAGACTGCTCTGAGAAGCAGCTCAAGTGTTAGCACACAGCCACAGTGGCAGGAGACCATCAAATTCCTCATATACCTTATCCTGGGGTTAGATACATGCAATGACAAGCCCTCCCTCAGCCCTCCACTCCAGTGCCTTGCTGCATACAACAGCTGCAGGCATCTCTGCACAAGGGATGGCACAGGGAACAAGCTGGGAAGGATCCAAAGGTGAATGAGGCTGTCCAATCTCCAGCCGTCTTGGATCCTCTTCACCTTGCAGAGGAAGGAGGAGACACCAGAACTTGCCTGGTTTGTCTGAGCCAATGCGCCTCTCCATTTTTCCCTCCAGTGCTCTCGCCTGCACAGCACTGTTAAGCAAGATCTCCTTTGCAAAACTAAACATTTTACAAGTTTTTTAATGATCTCACAGTGCTAGGAAAAATTCTGGAACATCATTTTACCCCATTGAAATATTACCAAGGAGATGCTGAAAGTCAACTGAGCACTATCACTCCCACAGCGTGGCTACGCAGGCGGGGCTCGAACTGGGGCAGCTGTCTTCAAGATTTGCAAGGCAACTAGGATATTACTCACATGAAGATGGATTTGTCACCCTGCCCTCCCTCCTCATGCATACTGTTAGGGGATCTTGTAGTTCAAGGTCTAGGAATATCTAGTGGTCTTGGAAAAGGCTTCAAATAAGCTACAACCAAATGTCAGGTTTCAGGTTAAGAAGCCATACAAGTATTTCCATAGTGTCATACACTACCTAAGTGATACACCATTGCTAGGTCAAAAGTAATGTATTTATTGGAATATGAAAAGACCAGTAGTACTGTCTCTTTTCTCTCCTCAGAAATGCTAAGAGATGCCTTCCTTGGTAAGCACAGGGAGCCAGCATGTATTTAACCACACCATCTGTATGACCAGGGTCTCTCCCATCCCAAGCAACCAGTATTTACATCCTAACCTAAACATTCAGCTGAGATGTTGGGCATGGTGGGTTAAATGCTAGAAGTGATGCTGATCACTGAACAGGGCAGGATCATGCTGACCAGTTGGAAGTGTATGCCACCTCCACTGGGTGCCCCAGAAGCCACTGAAGTTCCCAATCACCCAGGACCAGTGGCAGGAGGTGATTTCTCCACCAGATTTTGTGCAGGCAGCTGAGCATGGTGTCAAAAGCAATTTCCCAGGTACACCAAAGAGCATGATGCTTCCCACAGTCAGCAGGCAATCTGTGAAGGGCCACTGCCCAAACAGCCCAGTACCATCACTGACAAGGCAAATTAGCAACAGGGAGAGGATGATGGGGCAGGCAGGCACACGGCAATGGGACCTGCATGGCCTACAGGTACCAAAGGCAACTCCAGCGGAGGGCTGTAGTCATTCAAGAACTTATCTGCATTCCCTTACTGAAGTTAAAGGGTAGCTTTTCCTCACAGACTTCCACAAAGCCAGGATTTCATCCAAGCTATTTAATAGCCCAGAGGATTAAGTGCTGTATCCCTGTCTTGTTAGAGACCCCTGGCAACAGACTTGGCATTTAGAGAGGCTTGGACCCTATTTTCTCTCACCTGAAAATTCATGTGGAAAGCACATGTTGGACTCACTCAGTCTAATTTAAATGCCACTGCACATGCCCAGCTCTCAGCCTGCCTGAAAGCGTCACGAGGTGAGGGCAGATGTTGTTCCTTGGACACCCCTACCACAGGGGCTCCCTTCCTGCCACCTGCCACCTGAGCCCTGCTGCTCACCAGGCTCTGCCCCCCCTCTCCAGGTGCTGCCACTAGTCTGTTGAGCTCCCTTGTGGGTCATGCTGAAGGCTTGCCCCTCACAAATCTCCCAAAGCAGTTTATTCTGGCAGTTTTTAAGCTACATACATCTGTATTTACACACATTTTTAAAATTTATTTCAATTTTTTTTAAAATTAGCTGTTAAATTAACATGAAAACTGTTAAGCCACTATTCTGTTGAGCTCCCTTGTGGGTCATGCTGAAGGCTTGCCCCTCACAAATCTCCCAAAGCAGTTTATTCTGGCAGTTTTTAAGCTACATACATCTGTATTTACACATATTTTTAAAATTTATTTCAAAGTTTTTTTAAAATTAGCTGTTAAATTAACATGAAAACTGTATAAATATATATATAGATATATACATACATACATATATATATATATGTGTGTATCTTAACCTAGCCAGTCTGCAGCTACTGCATTTCTTAAGGGTCACAGGGTCAGTGCTGTTCTTGCAATCTCAAGTTACCATGGTGATACCATTTGAATTATTATTATTGTTATTTTAATACCTTTCAATTCTATTTATGACTTTCTTCTCTATTTATTTCTTATTTAGTGTTTTACTTCTCTCCGTACATTCAGTTGCAATTCCCTGGTTTGGACTTGTCTTCAAAGCTGCAAGCTTTGTCCCCAGTCACCACCAAAATGTCTCATAAGCCCCAGCAGCTCTGACACCTGCCATGCCTGTAGTGGCATCCTCTGTGGATGCAGCCCAGCTAGCTGGACTCACCCATCTGCTCTCTCCAGCCTCATGAAGGTAGCAAAATATTTCTCTGAAGCAGTCCTGGCCCTGCCTATGCAGCAGGTACCATACATGGGGGCTGGCTTATGTTGCCCATGGTTAGAAACTACCAGAGATGTCCCAGAGCTTTGAAACCAGGAGGATGGATGTAAATAGTGAGAGCAGCACGGGCTCCTGGCGCTTGTTTAAAAGTGTTTGGGTACCACTCGCTGCCAAGTACTCAGAGGCACTTCTTGCCTACAAGCAGTAGTTAATGCTTTGGTAGCAATTGCAAAACAGTGGTGAACCTGGCTTGGGCTTGCTGGGCCCTGCAGGGTCCAGACTCTAAGAGCTGCTGTGCCTGAACAAGCTCATGGAGAGGAGTGAGACAGGGGCCAGGTCAGCCCTCCGGCGTGTTGCCCTGTTGCCAGCACTGCCGCCCACCTGTGCTCCTAGTGGGCTCTCCAGCCAGCAGCCAGGCTCCAGCTGCCTTCTCTTGAATATGCTACTCGGTTCAGGTTTCACTGCCCCAGCACCTACCAGGGTAGAGCTTATGGGGAAGAGTACCAAGACAGCAAGACAAAAAGACAACTAACCTCGTTCTCCTCTAGAGCCCATGGCAGAGTGTGAGTGAGTTTGCATCCCTGCCAGAACATGCATCACTGATGGAACACATCTGGCCTGAGCCGTGAGCGTGGGCAGGGTGTTAGGGAAAGGCCATGCATAGTGACAACGTGTCACAGGTGAGGTCGCAGAGCTGCAGCACACATGGCTTCACCTGCCCCATCAGCCACAGGCACACAGCACAACCCGGGCCAGGTATACCCGGTGTGCTGCAGAGCAGTGCTGCCCACTGGTTTTCTCCAGTAATGGAGGTGTTTTGGGGTGGGGAGGCGTGTTTCCCTGATTCCCAGAGCACACTCAGACTGAGCAGCACGTTGTAAAACATTCTCCAAACAAACAAAGGGAAAAAGGTAGTTTCCTGGAAAAGGATTGAAAAAATAATCAAGCAGAGGCAGAGTGCCGTGTTTATTTTGCTACTCTGACTGACACAGCAAAAAGCAAACAGATCGAGGGAGAAATTAAACCCAAATGGGAAGGGAGTGAAATCAGATGGAAAGTCATTCAGTCCTTTGCAGCTTCCCGAAGGGAGCTGGGAAGAGGCGAGGGAGCGGCCTTGCACCCCCTTAACTCTTTGCTGGTAACACAGTTTCCCACTCCCCCTACATAGGTAGGTAGGTAGGTAGAGCTAGGACTTTTATACTACTGATTTTGAAGGACAGTTTTCAATGTATAATAATATATCGTTTTAGGTGTGCAGTGTTTGAAAGAGAGACTGGGAGAAAGAAAGAAAACAAACCTCAATCAATATTATTGGGTTTTTTTGTTGTAAAATATTGTAACCTTGTATAAACGCAACCTTTTTTTTTTTTTTTTTTCTCTTTAGCTTACTGGCCTGGGGTAGAACATATTAAAAAAAATAAAAAAGTTTTTAAAAACTTCAGGAAAAAAAGAATTAAAAAAATCATTAAAAATGTTGCCATGTGAGGTTTGTGCCATGCAATGTTGTTGCCTATGCAATCATGTATTACCTGTTCATTACAATGGAATATTAAAAAAGAACAAACAGTCTTGCAGCTTGATTATTTTTAACTTTTTTGAAATAAGTTATTGCACTTGCAGGTTTTTATTTTCTTCGTGGAGGTGGGGTGGGGGGAAGGTGGAGGGCTGAAATTTCCAGTCACCAATTTTTATTTTTCTAGGTTTTGAAAGCAGTGACATCACTGGGAAGGAACCTGCTTCCCAGCCACCCTGGCCAAGGGGGCACAAACACTGTTGTTGTTATTTTGGTTTGCAATAAACTCCTTCTCTTCTCTGCTCTCAACTGCAATCTGGCTGGTTTGTTCCTGACTCATGACAGATGAAATGTGATCAGAGGGGCCTCCAAAATCTCACATTAATTGAAGTTGGCAAAAAATACTAACAGTGCCCTTTTGAACTGCTGACGCAGAGCAGAATGGATTAGCCGGGGGTAGATTAACAACAGGTGGCAGCTCACGGGCTGCTGCCTCTCCCTGTACAAAGAGATGGTTAACAGCCAGCAATCAGGCGCAGGAGCATCCTGCCAGCCAGCTCCCAGCTAACGAGGGCCTCTCTGCCTCCGGGATTGCATTCAGCATCACTTGGCATCCTCGCTAGACGGCACAGAGGGCACCCTGGCCACAGGGGAGAGGACGATGGTCTCCTGTGCTTACTGCTCAGGAGCTGCTGCTTCTAGCAGAGTTTAAGCCTCACAGAGCTCCTGCAGGTCTGCCACCCCTTCTCAAGCAGTCCTTAGTGAGGCAGCAGCTAATCACAGCTGACATGGGGAGAAGCTGACTTGGCAACAAGATGCCACAGAACTGGGGACCCTCATCCACACGGTTCCCTGTGCTATGGCACCACCCCTTTTACACAGCACAGTCACGCTTGGGGCACCACAGCACAAGGCAGCCTGAAGTCCAAAGAGATGACACCCAGGGCTGGCAGTGGGGGGACTTTCCCTCCAAAAATGCTCCTTTTTCCCACATTCCCACAGGTTGTCACACTTCCTCCCCTCCCAGCTCCACCTTAGTAGAGCCATCTAGAGGCACCCTAGCCTTACCCACATTCTCCTCCACCGTGGCTCTGATGGATTCCCCAGAGGTGCCTGCCTGCAGATAGATGCTGCTCACTGGGCTGCAGGGCAGACTGAGCCCTCTGGATTTCACTTCTCCCCACACCAAGGGGAGGGCTTGTCTCAGCCCCACCAGTTCCCAGGGCACACCTCTTGCCCTGCTGTGGAGAAAACTGGGTTCTGTGTCTGCCATTTCTGCTGCTTTCACTCCATGAATAAATTCAGCTGTGAACCTGTTTCCTTCGGACTGTACAGATGCACCAGCACTGGGACCAGTAAGAGCTCAAGTCCCTGGACCCAGATGCTGAGTGGACTGGAAAGTGCTCTTCTTGTTCAGACAGAGCCGAGAAGGTGCCCAGCAACTGCCAGCAACCCACCAAGACCCAAAGAGCCCCTCTGGCCTTTCCATCAGTTGGCTGGCAGCATCAGCTTGCCTTAGATGGTGCATGGCTGTTTCCTATCTTGCTAAGAAATGGATAATGCAGGTGCTGTTGCAAGCTTATCCATTCCTCTCACTTGTAGGAGAAAAATTCCTTCCCTCCCCAAGCGCTCAAAGCTAGATTCTCCAGATGTTGGCAGAGTTCAGACTGTTGAGAGCCTAAAGCCTGTTTCAGTAACATCCTGCTTGTATGGGTTTACAGCAGAAATTGCCCCTGAACTGAATGTTGCCAAAGAGCTAAAAAGTCTCTCTATAAACTCTAGCTAGTGGCAGGACCCAGATTAGAAATGTGCATTCTTTTTTTAAAGCTGCACTTTCTTATTGGCATCACAGAAGTTGTTTCAAACACATGGAAAAATTTCTCTCTGGGAGATGTGGCTACAGCACCTAGGTTAATGTGTTCCTTCTCTGCTGGAGAATATGACTTTGAGGCAGGGCAAAGTTCGGGCACTTTAAATGAAAAACAATTTTTTATTCCTGTAAACTAAACAGATTTGCCTTTTTCTCTTCCTCTTTGTAAAAGCAGGTTATTAACCTTTAAACAGATGCATGTACAAAAATCTTCTCATTGGCAAGGAAGGTAACAGCCATGCAAGGTGCATCTACTTATGGCCAGCTGGAGCCCACATGTAAAGGTGTTGCATTTAATCTGAGACAAACAAGTGTTTATTATTTGTGAAAGGATCTTCCACTTTCTCTTGCTTTTCAGTTCGTAACTTAGTCACAGGGCAAAGACAGATGCTCTGAGTTAGCTGCAGTCTTGCTGAATTCCTGGATCTCATTTTACAGTCCTTTCTGCTTCGAACCTTTCCCCCTGACTATTTGTATGAAGTGCGGCAAAGTGGTCATTGTTTCGTCAGTCCTCAGCTGAAGGCACCCAGTACTAACTGTGCCTAGCACCCAGCTGAGACCTGGCCCTCCCTATCAAAGAGAGGTTTCACAAAAGAAGGACCTGTAAGTTTGCAAACAGTCAGCAAAGCAGGTGAGAAACAGTGATTTGCTTGAGTGTATGGCACATGGAAAACCTCATGTAGGTCTGCATATCTCAAGTTCTTCACAAGTTTGTTGGTCAAATGGTGCAGCTTTCACCTTTGCCCAGTCCCCTCCCAACTAAAACTCAGGTTAAAAAACCAGTAGATGTGACTTAATAATTAGGCTAGTATTTTGTTAGTCGCAAAATCCCCCTTGCATAGAGTCTGGTACTTACAACTGATGCAAGTTCATAGACCTAATGAAATCATGGCCACATTGCACTGATCTGTGTCCACAGTCACTGCAGAGTTGTCATCCTTGTCTGGAGCAGGAACACTTCCTGTTTATGCAAGTAAACAGGCATTTAGCATGACTAAAGGAAATTTGAAAGAGAATTACTGGATACTTTTCCAGACAAATGAAGACAGCAAACAGGCAACCTTGCA
The DNA here is from genome assembly GCA_013397135.1 of Pachyramphus minor. Classification (NCBI taxonomy): domain Eukaryota; kingdom Metazoa; phylum Chordata; class Aves; order Passeriformes; family Tyrannidae; genus Pachyramphus; species Pachyramphus minor. The sequence goes on from VYXB01006742.1 coordinate 208,352, forward strand.
GGAAGAACCTTTGAGCAGCACTGTTTTCAGTCGGAAAACTCCCTGCATGCTGCTAACTCCAAGCCTCCAAGCACTTAATTGCCTCAATTGTCCCTGTTATCCTTTAATGGGAAACATAACTCACTTTCAAAGCAACCACAAGAAGCTGCAGACAGGGGAATCCTGAAGATCAGCAGAGGTGGGACTGCATTACAGACATTTCCATCAGGCTGAAATTACACAGAGTACACCAGGAATGTCACTAAATGGCTTCAAGCCAGGGCCTGCTGAAACATGCTGATACTTAAAGTCAAGGCTAACAGTCCTCTGCCTTGGCAGTGAGCTACCCAAAAGTCCAAATAAACAACAGTTCAGACAAAAGTGTGGCTGTTCTGCTAAATCCCAGGTTTGGGATACTGGTGTTCAGGCCTCGGGTATACGACAGCTTCTCTCCATTTCCTTATCTGCAGTTACAGGTACAAGGCAGATCTTACTTACCCACAAAGGAGGACCGTGAAGCAGTGGCAGGCATCATAAAAAGAACTTACACCATCCTACATGCACTCCCAACAGCATGAGATAAACCTTAAGGACCCATGACTCAACGGTAACCAACACAAACTCTAGCTGATTTTTCCACTAAGCAAATGCTCTCTCTGTCACATGTTTGCAAGAGGTTAGAAATGACCACCTACTCATGGGATAACTTTCAGATCCTACAGAGTATTGTGTTCAGAGTTTTCTGGCAGTTTTTAACAGAAATTATTTTTTTTCCAGCCTAGGACTTAAAATTAAAAGACAATATAGGTGGAATACTTGCTTAGAATTTCCTCTGCTTTTCCCAACTATTCAGGATCAGACCGAAGTTAGCAATTGGACCAATTGGATGCTCACTTTCTAGCAGAAATTTAATCTAACACAAGTTTGCAGAATGCTTTTTTCTTGGTTCAAGTACATGGACAAGACTATCCACGACTACAAGAACTACCCACAGTTTACATTTCAGATTACAAAATAACTTGTTCTGCAGCAGTCCTAGTAAAACTTAAGTATGCAAGTCTTCAAAAAGAAAAATGAAAAAAATCATACTCACTGTCGGGTCTCTGGCCAGGGCGTTTAAAATCCATTTCCTCATCAGCACTATCAATTTTATTTTTTCTCCCCTGTATCATCCTTTGACCCTGTTATGACAGCAGCTTCCATGTGAAAGGGCTGGACACAAGATTTATGCAGTACCTGCTAACCATTCCAAGATCTTTCCTGATCAAAAGATGCTCTTCCTGAGAGAAGTACCCAAGGTATCAGACATTCATTATGGAGGGAATTGATGCCGAATCTTGGAGGTATCTCTAACATTAAAATTGACCACCTAAATCGATTTTCATGTGTCTCAGTATAGCATTATTCTAGTGCTCAACACTCAACAATACAGTCTAAAAGTAAAATGGGTCAGAAGCACTAGGCATCTCTTAAATCCCTCTTCACAATTATTTTGATATCTATGTCTCTAAGGCCCTTGGGTTTAAAAGGCCCTTGAATTGATAATCAACTTCTTGCCAAAGTAAAGCATATTTGAACTGCACTGGTGGAAGCACGATGGATGACAGGAGGTTCAAGAGCAGGATCTGGAGATGGCAGGAGAGAGTAATTCAGAGCATCAGGGCCTGAACTGACACATCCTCTAATAAGATAGTGGAGCTGTGAGGAATGAAAGATTCGATGCATTGTAGGCAGAGTTGGTGATGCTAAAAATGTATCCTTAAGACTCACCATGACTGGCAGGGAAGTACTGCAGCACATCTCCTCCTTGCTATGCTCAAGTAGCAAGGTGTGCCATGCACACACACTGCCCTTTTGCAGCACAGGGACAGTGCCACAGGCTTCTGGAAACAAAGAGCTGCCACCGCACTGGATTCCCCAATCTCAAAGAGTCAGCCTAAGCTCTCTTCTCAAAAGCACAATTCTTTAACATCTGCTGTATCTCTTTGCAAAAAAAGAAAGGATCTGTTCCCTGTTTCTCCAAGATAAACAGTATTGTCAGATCTTGGCAGAAAATTAGGGAAACAACTACTCTCCCAAAAAAGGTGACTGGGATGAATTCATGCAGAGCAAACTTCTGCTTCAAAGACAACCATCAAACTCCAGTTATGGGAAAGATAAAATATCGACAGATCTTGACATAGTACATTGTGGATATTCAAGTTTAACACAGATTTATGTAGTAAAACAGCCTGTTACTGTAATTCTCCCTTCTACATTCATTCATGTTTCCTTGTGTCACTCTAGAATTGAAATACAACAAATACTCCTTGGATTTACTTTTTAATAGACAGTTATTACACTTTTTTGATATCATATATACAATGAAAAGTTAAAAATTATCTTAATTTAAAGATTGATAACAAACCCATTTCAACAGACATACAGGTACATCTTACCTTTACAGATTTTCCATCAAGAACATCACAATCATAAATGCAGAGGCGGAGTAGGTAATTTTACTTTTTTTTTTTTTTTACTGTCAATTACCCAATTTTCTCCGTAGCACAAAATAGAGATGAATTGCCATGTAAATGATCTAGCCCTATAAAAGGCCAAAGAACAAGACATCATTGTTAGGGGTCACTGGACATTTTGTGCAAGGGGAAACCACTCAGCTGCTTTTGGATGCAGACACAAGAACCTGGTACCTTTTTATTGACCTGAGACTATAGATCTGTTTAGCAGGGCTGGTTTGGCTGTCCACATCTAAAAATATTCAACCATCTATTTCAAATCCTCCGTGTCTTTTAAGACTGTGCAAAACATAAACTTTTTACTGGCTTACTGAGAAAGACACAAGAAATCACAGCAGCTTCACAATTCTGTAAGGAAGATGTTATAACTCAGTTAAACTGCTAAGGCCTGCCAAGCTGAGATCAGCCCAAAAGGACAGCCAAAACTGACTACTGCACTGTCACAGCTACTCTTTTAAAACAAACTTCTCAAGGGAAATATGCTGATATCTCCTGATGTTCAAGCACCAGGACATAAATCAACAGGGAGATTCAGTAAGAAAGTTCATGTGAACGAACCTGAGAGGCTGCAAAGGAGAAATAATGAGCAACAAACCTTCCTCTATCTTGTAATACCCACTGTGCAGACAGCAGTTGTCACTGCAATAGCTATCCCTCTTAGCTCCCCAATACCCTCTCCCATAGCAACTTAGGAATGAAACAAAGACTGCAGCGAGAAACATTTACTAGTAATTAAACGTTCCCAGAGAGTCGGACAATACAGTTACAGGCACATCCCAGGGAGGTTATGAAGTGAAGCATCCCCTCAGAGCTATTGTTCCAATATGATTTTCATTCACAGCACATCCACTGCATTGGGCAATAAGATAAGTCTTAGTGGGGGTGAGACAAATAGGAGCAGATGTTTCCTGTTTCTAGCCTGACTTTCATTTGGTTTCTGTCATTGCTGCGTATCCAGCTTAAGAGAGGGGGTGAACCGTGATGTCTAACACTTGTCCTATTGTTTGGGGTTTGGCAAATCTGAGGAATAAGGTTGCTTGCAGTTTAACAGAAAAACAGCCCATCCAGTAGGATGTGTCTGTAACCGGCAGCAATGGAGGTTTCAAAAGACAGTGAAGTCACCCTTATCTAGTAACAAACATTATATCAGTGGAGGTAGAAAAGCGATTCCTTTCTCAGCCCAACTTGGGATCCTCTTCAGTATCCAAGGGCAAGAGTTGGAGTCCAGGCAACTTTCTAATTTTGTTGCATTTAGTTTTCAGATTCAGGTTAAATTCAGTATTGAAAAACAATTCAAATGCTCCTAGGAAATGTAAATCTTCTCCAAAAGCTTCCTAAGCTGTGTTTCAGTGGCAGCCTGTGGCAATAGGTTCCTAAAATTACAAGTAAGGACACAACAGTTTTTCCAACAGAAGTAATTTACTTTTGTAAATGTGTTTGTAAATGTTTGTAAGTGTGCATTAATAGTGTCTCATACATACATATATACCTGCACATTGAAGCTGTAACTGGGAATTTCTGTAAATGTAGGTGTTTTGCAAATTAGTACAACACACTGCTTGATGAAGAGGATTCAGATGTGAAAAACTTAATTCATACTTCATCCCTATGGATGGCTACAATTTAAAACTGTAACCTGATAATGAAAATAAAAAAATTAAGAAAACTAAAGATACACCTTTTTTTTTTTATAATACAACTAGTTTTGACAAAGAGTCAGAGTGTCTTGCATGGATGCAGCAGAAAACCTGAGATTCACACAGGAGGCACAGCAATTGCAGTCATGTCCTGCAGGTCTCTGCTCTGAAGGAGCCTCTCCTCCTACCTACTGTGTGTCTCAATGTCCATAAAAATAATTTAAGCAACACAGAATGTTTGCCCTTTAAACCATGTGACCACAGACAAATTTTTGTTGGTGATTTAAAAAAATAAATATTGGTCTCACAATGCAAAAGAAAATGTCTGTTACACAGTTACTCAAGCCAACAGTTAAAGCTGAAAAGGCAGAGGCCCACCAGCCCACAGGCAATAAGCTCCTCCCAAAAGAGAGCAGCTCTACATCATAGACAGTTGCTTTGAATGGATGCTTACTAACCAGAGAGCTGCAACATATTTGATAGAAGAGGTAAGTCATGCCAGTCAGACCACAGAGAGCAAGATTCTGTGTTATTCTTCCAGGTGCAGAGTCTGCTTTGGACAAAAGTATGTGTTTGACATTTTTCGGAGAGCCCATGAATAGACTCAGTCCTCTGTGAGCAACAGAGAGCAGTTGTTCAGCTTTCCATTATACCTTTGTGCAATGTAAGGGAAAGACAACATACCGGAATACAACATTAATTCCCATTTTCCTCAGATGCAACCCACTTTCTAGCAATTCTTGTCTTCAGAGCCTTATATTCCTTATAGCACCTTTTCAGCTGTCATTTTCATCACTCAGGTTTGTCTCACAGCTGCCTTTACAAGCTGCCGATATTGGGAAAGCTCTTCAGCTTCTCAGGAAAGTCATCTTTGTACAGGACGGGGTCAGCACGGTGCTCCACCACTTTTAGAGGCATGGTCCCAAAGACAGAGGCAAACTTATTGATGCATTCAGATCTGGTGAAAGGGAAAGCAGTATAATTAAGAACCCAAACAACTGGGCTGGCTACCAGATCCCACACCAAAATAACTGGTAGAAACCTTCTCTCTTGTGCTTGGAAGTATTTCATCCATGCTGGCTACTAATAAATAAAAAGAGAGCCTCACTGCAGAGAGAACTGAAAAGAAGCTGGTGTTCTTTGATTTATCCATTTAATCACAGAGACGAGCAAGGGGATGCTGGCAGCAGCACATGTGCACTTGGAGGTCAAAGCTTCCCTTCTCCCTCCCCCTAGAATTCCAGTCATTCTTAAAGCAATGTACATGCTGTAAACCAGAACAGATTAACTGCCAACATGTCTCTTAAAGGGCCACTGTTGGGTCTATTTGGTTTATAACGAAGGTTTTGCAAAAACCAAGGCTTTGTGAAAACTGAGGTCTTAAAAAAAACAAAGTCTGGATTTTTTGAGGCTACTTCAGAAGCTCTATCCTTTCCCACAAAAATAAACACGCCTCAGAGAATAGGCAGATTTGATCGTACTGTAACTTAAAGGTGAAGCTCCGTCTTAATAATCTCAGGTGTCAGTAATGTGGAAGGGAACAGCAATTTGCTTCAAAAAACAATCAAACAGATGTTTAACCTTACATTGCTCCTTTAACTCTTTCACTGAAAGGAGCAGTACCTGTGGAAGCAAGGCAGAGAAAACTTGGCTCATCTCACCCCAGCTAGTGCTCCTCTAACATGAGCTGCCTACTATGTAAAACAGCTTTTAAGAACTTCAGATACCAAGAATCATGACAACAGTTCCCTACACGTAACAAAGACAGCTACAAGAAAACAGATCACATTTCTTTTGCCATTCAAAAGTGAAAACAAAAAAGAAATGAGTACTTTGGCTCAGCTACAGAGACTGACGTGCTGCAGGCGCTCCCAGAGCAGGTCTCTTGCTCTCCAACCACTGCACCCTCTCCTGACCCCTTTGGAGGGTTAGGGGGTCACTGTGGCTCCAGGATAATTTTCCTCATCAGAGCTGGTCAATCACAGCAACTGAGTGTGACAGTTTTGTGACGGGGACTGCTCAACACTGCCCCAAACACTCTTTTGAAGTAGATGGGACAGCAAAACTGGTTTTCAAAATTAATTTCTCAGTCTACATAGCTGTTTCAAGCTATAATGGTTATACCTGAGGCCATTTTCTGGCCTGAAAAAAGTGTTCAAAAATGACTGTATATGGGATGGGATGATACTTGAATATACAGGCAAATGTAGATGCTTCACTTTCTGCTACTTTCCCATCCTCTCGTATCTCTTCCTACCTCATACCTTCCTACCTTCAGATTCAATTTGTTGGGACCAGAAACAAAAGAAAAGGAATTCAGAGTGTAAGAGGAAACTCTTGTACAGTAGGGAGCAATCTTTACACCTGTCATAAGCACTATTTGCTCCAGGTTAGCACAGACCTGAAATAGCAAAGGAATCATTAGTGAGGACTGAAGTGAAGACCCAGGTAGCTGTTCAACATCTGCAATAACAAGGAGAATAGTTGAGAGAGATTTGGGCCCTGGGCACTGAGAGGTTACAGTAACATGGAGAGCAGGAACTGAATGTTTTCTCCAGGAACATCAGGCAGTTTCTGTTGCCTCCAGGAGATGCCTAACATGAGATACCTTAAACAAATTTGATTTTTAGGTAAGACTAGACTTTCAAATCATCTGTTACTTCTGACATACGTGGCTAACTAACCCACAATGTATGTACTACAGAAGTCTCATGGCATCAAAACCACAAACTTCACAGGCAAGGAGGTAGATGAACTGGGAGATGTGCATGTGAGAAGTTTGCACAGCTGCTGGCCCTCACTGGTTTCTGCAATACAAGAATACTTCTAGTCTACTGGTTCAAATCCTGCCTTTGCCAGTAATGACTGAAAGACATTGTAATGTAACAGCTGTTTGGTGGTCGGTGTGAAATGAATTAGTTATCTCAGCCTGTTGCCTGGTAGGCAGGTGTCCACATCAGACTAGCCATTGTCACAACCGGAACTAAGCAGCACCCTCAGAGCAAAAGACAAAACTAAATGGATAGCAGAGACAAAAATGACCTCTTCCCTCCAGAGGTTATACTCCCAAATCAAAGATGAGGTCTTAGAAAATATTATGATGGAATCCTTCTACACCAAACTTGTTATCATGGCAAATCCATTCAAGCATACCAGTACAGTATCTTTAATGAACAAGAAACTATTTCATTGTTAAAGAAATGGGGAAAAAAACACCAAAAAACCCGCAAAAAATGGAAAAACTAGTATGTTCTAAACAATCTGGCTGAAACAGAAAAGTTAGTCCCCAGGAAATCAACATCAAATTCAAAGATCAGAAACAGGATATTTTCAAGGAAAGAAATGTCATGCATAAGTCACAAAATGTGTTTGAAAAAAAGTAACCTCTTTTCAAAAATTTCATCTTCTGCACTGAACTAAATAACTTGAATTCTGAAGCCTTCACCACATTTAGAAAATATAAACCAGAAAGGATATCTAGAACATTAAACATTGAAAGCTAGGTAGCAAAGAGAATGTAACATGTCATTTTAATATGGAGGGAAGGTGTTTTTCTTGGCTCTGTCAATAGTTTTGCAAATTCATACTAACAGAGGCATGTTCACTTCCAAGAATTATTCTTTTTGTTTTTCCCTGCTCTGCTGACACCACGCAGTTGTGCTCAGCTCAACAAGAAAATAACATTATGTGAATTCAGAAACTGAGAGCCCTACTGCCCCTGGATGACTGGATGAACTTGGTGTTTGTTAAGGTCTCTCATAATCAGTTTCCTCACTGTTATAATCCAAATAATTTTTTGGCAGGGTAACTCTGTACCTGCAACCTTAGACCAACTGTTACCTGGTTAGTTTGCCTCTTAAAGGAATGGCTTCCTATTTTGACTCTAACAAACACACCTCCTAAATAAAACATTGCTGTTGATGTTGCTGCAGAGGCAGCTCAGCCCTTTGCTGTATTTACTGCACAGGCAGTTGCCCTCCAGACTGCAGTTTACCAGAGTTCTCCATTTTTGAGAGCAAGATGCAAAGATGCTAAAGGCAGAAAGCTTGTTGCTACTTAAATAATACCTGTAAATACAGGGATTATGAGATCTTCCTACAGCTTCTTCTGTGACCTGATGTAAAAGCTAACCTAGGCCAAGAAGGGGATTCTTGGTTCAAAGCTTTATTCCGTTAATGTATTTTAATGATGGAGTTCGATAACCTTGGGGACTAAAGTCTTTTATTTATCTGAGATAAATTACACAGCAGGAAGAACAGTAGTGTTGGCTTTCCCATGATTCACTGTATTGCTAAAAAAAAAAATATCTTGATAACAGAAAAGAGTTCAACTGTACCATCTTTCCTTTGTCTCTGCCTGAATGTGTCAAAAGGCCCAACAAGAACTGGTTAGTTACATGTCTCTCCTGGCCAGATCTCCACAAACCTTATGTTTGACTTCTCAAACCTTTTCCACTTACAAAACTATCAGGTAGCTGCTGGGCATCTCTCTGCTACTTCTGAAACCAGAATCCTCACACTAAATGTTGTGCATAATCATGACAACCCTGATAAACTGTTTGTTTCACAAACAGTAGGTTGATCTCTGGATATCTGGGCAAGTAATTAGCTCAGACTACCTGCTTGCTGTTTCTGAATGCTAAAACACAAAGAGTCAGGCACTTTGGGAAGCTGCAAGTGAAGCTGATCATGGCTGAGGTATCATTTGCTTGATACCTCAGATATTGTTCTTGATACCCAACACTGTAAAGTTATCAGTATGAAGTTATTCTTTTAGAATATGGCAAGTATTCCCTTCTCTCCTGACCCTGAGAATAGCTAGTGTGTGTATATATATATACACAAGAGTCTTACTGCTAATTAAGGACAATTTGCTCTAGGAGTTACCATCATTTATTATCCACTTAAAATGAATATCTAGCTTAGAAAATTTAAAAAAGAAACACAAAAAACCACCTCTTTCAGATTTTCAAATAACTTACACTGAAGGTAGAGAATTAGCAGTTTCAGTATGATATCAAGGATTTTCAAAATGAAGACTGAATATACCCAAACTGTGTCTCTCACTCAGACTCTTTCTCAGCATGTACTTCTTTGGCTGGGCAAATAAAAGCATGTAGATTTGCAGTCAACCTAACATTTCCCACAACACAGTATTCTCCACTTTTGGAAACTACAGAGAAGCAAAGCAACAGTTTAAACATGTTTTCAATAAACTGTCAATGACACTTTACTCTGAGGATACAAGAACTGCTACAGACGTGGAAACGTGACCTTTACCCTGCATTATAACGCACTTTGGAGCAAAAAGCACTTTTTCATCTTCTGCTTTTATAGTGTTTACCTTAATGAGAACCTAGTTCATGACCAAAATTCCTACGTGCTGTTGTAATGCTACTCATATGATCACAGGAAAGCTTAACTGGCTTCAGGTAGTCCATCCTGTAAGCCAGTGCAGAACTGTCAGACATAGGGGAAGCTCTTGTGCTTCCCCTTCAGCTAATATTTAAGATCTGCAAAACTTCTAGGCCCTTCCTTAAGTATTTTTCTGCAGAGTAATTTTTATGATCTTAATGGGGTATGTTTTACTTCCGACTTGCATACTCCTTTTTATAATCCAGCCTTATTAAAACCCATATAACACTTTATAGTTGCAGAGTTCTGCAGAGAAGGACAGAAAAAAGCTCAGTGTTAATATGACAACTAGTAAGGTAACCATTTTATGCCTCTTGCTGCAAATCTGAAATGGTCTATTTTAAATGCAGGTCAGAGTTTTTTTTGTCACCTCTTAGAATCATAGAATCATCAAGGTTGGAAGAAACCTTTAAGATCATCAAGTCCAACTATCTGTTTCTTCTGGTAGCTTCTTCTAGTATTATGCTCCTGCTTATTTACCCCATTCATTCTCTGACTGCAAATATTTCCCCCAAAGTTTGAAGGAGAGATGCAAAAGCCCAAGAAGCCTAAAGTGAAATGTTTTTGTCAGTCCTAGATCTCAGATTAATGCCACCTAATAACCAGTATGTACATTTATTGTCAGATAGCCCGTTTCAAACATTGGTGTTGAACAGCTCTGCAAAAGTGAAGAAACTGTCCCTTATTTTACACATTCAGAAGGCAACACAGGAGAAGTTTTGTGTCTTGGTCAAGGTTGCGAAGCCCTTTTGCTAAAAAGCTATAAACCTCGTACTTACAAATCTTCAATATTTCAGTCTAAACTGCCTTTCCAAATGTGTACCTCATTTCAAAACTAAACTCTCACAAACGATAATACTGTTGCCATTGTTAAAAAAAGTGAGGTGCAATCGTGCAAGCAAACGCCCTTCATTAGTGGAAGCAATGTGCTTCACAATCTTTGGAGGAAAGACAATGTACAAGTATCACTTCAAATTATGTTGCTGCTCTTCGGTAAGCTAGCAATTGTCTGGTTAAAAAAATAATCATACCTAGTACAGTTGATATTCCACAGTAAACAGAGATGTGGTATTACTGAAAGTACTGCCAAACCCCTGAATTTCATCTATGTATCCTAGAAGCTTTATAGAAAAGCTGATAAAAATTGTTCCCTTCTAAAGTCCTTTTTGTAGTAATCCATTTTTCAGTGACACATCACTGATTGTAGGAATGACTTATGTCAATAAAATCCATGCAACATTCTTTCAAAATTAGTAATTTACAGAAACACAGTCAGTGAGCATTTTTGATCCTAATTTAATGAGACATAGGATAAGATTTTAGGGATAAGAAAAAGGCAATCAGAGAAAGAGAGTGGTCACTCACCTTTCCACCATGTGTGTCTGGTCCAGTGATAACCCATCAATTGCTGTGCATTCTGGACATTTGAACTTCTTTCGTGGGGTCACCTGCAGAAAGGCATGCCAGATATTATCAAATATCAATGGAAGGGACATTAATCTCCTTGCAGAGAGAGCAGCGCAATACCTCTGAACATGCCTGCAGTGTAAGCTGAGCTGTCTCAAAAAGTGTGTGTCGGGGGGGTGTGTATTAAAAAAAAAGCCACTTCATTCCTCCATTCAGCTCCATCTGGCCCAGCTGACTGCAAAATTCACAGGGGCCCAATAAAAACGGCTTGGAGGGTTTTTTCCTTCTGTAACCGAAAAGAAGTGGCGATGACAAGCTCCTTAATTCCTGTTTAATGACTGTTTTCTCACTGCCAAGGTCCCTGTATAAACACCATTTGTTCTTGCAGCCATAACAGCGATGAAATATAGCTTCCCATACTTCACCGTAACGTTAATCCAACAGTCGCTCTTTTGCTCACTCCAGTTAAGTAAGAGCTGACTGGTAAACTCTGTGAGACTCTCCGAATCACACAGAGGTGCCAAATTACTCTGCTGTGCCCTCATACAGCTCAAAAACTTTTCTAGCAAAAACACACACCCCATCTTCTAAAGACTTTTCTAAGAAATGCAACCACCAGTCCCAGTGAATGATGATGGACAGATGGGAAAATGGACCCCGCTAATTGAAGTAACGCCTGGTGGCCTCTAAATCTCATTCTAGGTTGACACACTTTGAAATGAATGTACAGAGTGAATGTCTAGACCTGAAAACGTGTCGAAACATGTCAGGAAATTAATTCGGGGATAAAAAGTTCATTTAAAGCTGATCTTGCAATTAACGTTCTTGCAATTAACATTCCTATAAATCAGCTGTTGTCAGGCCACGATAGAGAGAGCTGTGGACAGTTGGCAATTTCTTTCCTCTAGCACTCTCAAATAGTTAAAATATATGTATGTGGGCATGTACAGATACACACACGTATGTACAGCTGTCATTTAAATTATCTTTTTCATCCCTCATCTAGATGGCTAAAATAACCACCAGAAACAACTGGTAAAAAACAATTCTCTGTTCCAAGTTAGCATAAAAGTTTTACTAAAAGGGCTTTTCTAGCACAGAAGCAGAACAAGACACCATACTGGGGGAAAATGAGAGTAAAAGGAGGATTAGGTAATATATTGAAGCCGACAGAATAAATTTATGTAAGTACTGTACATTACAGTTTTAAATTCTGTAAAGCTAAACAGCAGAGAAGTCCCACCTTAATGACCGATTTGCCAGTGACATTTGCTACTAGAAAATTCATGGCAATGTCTTCACAATTCATATGAGCATCCACCCAGTTCTTGATGTCTCCAGGCATTTTATAGGTGTAAAGATAGTTGAAATACTGCATGATAGAGGGTGAGAGAAAGAAGGTGATTTTAAATACAGATACAGTAACTGCAAGACTAAATATTTCAGTCACGGAACAGCAGGCAGCTAAGTGATCCTGCTGTGATCCTGCCTTCAGCCAAAGACTACTCCAGCAGATATAAAATAAATTTTGGGTGCTGAATTGCATAATTATTCCTTTCCTAACCAGCTCACAAATTTCTTTATAATTAGTTTTCTTCTCTTAAACTGCTAGTTACAAAGCTACATTCACTGCAAAATTTGCTATGTACTTTCAGATCATGCAAACTGGCAAGAGTTCTGTAAGTTTATGAAGGTAAACAATGGTTATTTATACAGAGACAAATCAGTTGTTTTCACAGCAACTGCACAAGGTTTAGGGGAAATTTGGAAACAGTTCTCTGATTGTTGTAAAAAAACATAATCATAGCACCACATAAAACTCATGGAACAATGGCAGATACACATACAGATCTTTTTAAAGGTTCGAACTGTACATTAGTGTAGTACAAGTTGTATATTACCTTGTGATAAAAGGCTGCCCCAGTGAGCACCATTGAGACTTCATTGGTCCATTCTGATTCATATTTCCATTTGTTCATCTCATGGTCCCAAAGATGCAGGCGGCCTGGATATCCAACCAACCTGTCAGGGAACTCACGCCAAACCTGAAGAGAAAAAGATATGACCTGCTACTAACCAGGCCTGCACAGAAAGCAAATGCAAATGTGTGAATGCAACATATCTGCTTTGGAAGGGTAGAGTTACAGTGGTGCAAAGATCACCTAAATTCTTCTGAGTCCAAATTCTTGGAATAAAAAGTTGCCTGGAAGTAGTACAAAAAAGCACAAGCTTGCTGTGGAAGGACCCTACAACTCAAAGAAGCTGTGTCCCAGAGCAAAAGGCCACTAATGGAATATTAAAATAATTGTTACAGAGAAATACAAATGGCTATTCAAAAAGATTTTAACCCTAACTAAAACCAAGCATGATTAAAATGAAACTTTTGATGTTAACTTCAGCAGATATGGCTACAACATAACTACTTTCACAGCTGGCTTTGGATCTAACCAACTTGCTTCCTTTGACAGGAACAGGCTTAAAAAAGGCTTATATTTTAATATTTCTGGTATTCTTTAGTGGGTGCTTGGCTGGAACTACTGCTACATGGAAGGCCTCTTTGCCCTCGACTTGTTCCAGACAGCTGGATACAATCAAGATACCATCCTTGTCACTCCATACATTATTTTATAGCTGACTACAGGATCAAATACAGTAGACAAGAACAAGAAGAAGGGCATCACTAATGAAACCTCAGTTCTCCACACTGCTGGCCACATTAAATAGTGGGCAATTTTTGCATTAGGAAAAAAGGGAGAAGGGATTATAATTATTTGGAGGGATCCGAATTCTATTTGCTTGATAAGTACAGTTTTTATTTTTGCTGATCAATAATGAAGTTAGTATTTATCTGCATTATTTGCAGACTTATTATTCAAAATTTGTCCCTTAATCCAAATAACTGCCAGGTTTATTGGAAGAGTATGAGTTTTGACTCATAACAGTTAGGTTACAAGAGTTTCTGGTTTAGGTTGGCAGTGTATAAACAGATACACAGATTTCATTTTGCATGCAAGATCAACAAGAAGAACAAAGTATCTCAGTAATCCCATTAGCCATCCTCTTTTCTCTGTACAAAAGACAAGGAAACCCTACACTTGAATGCAGAGTAAAGAAAGTGTTTTCTGGAATTTCACCATCCTACAAACCTCACCTCATCAGCAGTTCACTTTGGGCACTTTTTATGTATCATTGCATTCCAGCTGGGAGGCCTGGACTATAAGGACTCTATGCAAGTACTTTGTCAAAGTAAATATGATAAAACAATCAGCTTTAAGTTACTGCTTCTGCATCTACACTTCTGTGATTTTGTGTTACCATGTACCTTCTGATCTATACATACAAAGCAAAATGATTGCTGTCAGTTAATACAGCTTCAGAATCCCATGATGAGAGCAGTTATTATTTCAAATGTCCAGATGAGGAAACCTTCCAAAAGTCATAAAGGAAACAAGAATGGGAACCAGATCTTCTGACTCCTTGACTTGTATTTGATCCAGAAATCAATCTTTCTAGACAGTTCTAGGGCACAAGTACTGGGATAGTATTTAGATATGACAATGCTACAACACAGAGGGTTCTTGAAAGCAGAGATAATTTGGAACTGAAGAAAGAGAATTCATAGGACACTTACAAGTTGGTGCCATCAGCTAATTAAAATAATACAGACTGTTGACAGGCAAGCCAGAGAGGGCTTGAGATACCTATTTTGACATGATGTAAAAAACTATTAATAAAGAACACAAAACTAAATGTATGACATTCAAAATTTTATTCCTCGCTGTCCAGAACTCGAAAATTTAATGATTTAATTTTAAACCTGAATATTAAGATGTTGGAAGGCACCACCACATAAGCTACTGAGGCTCAACAAAGGATTTGACAAAATGTCAGAGATATGCACTGTACTGGGCTAAAAATTCTTCAAGAGAACATGGTATGCATATTAATAGCAGATGAAAGACAGGTTGAAATCAGCTACTGCTTCCCAAGGGGCTTCAGTGCCTTCTCAACGCAGAACCCTAGATTCATATGCCTTCTAGTTTTTGTCCTTATTGTCATCTTCAAGAGTCAAAATGACATAAAATAAAAGCCAACTATAATGCACATTACTCATACAGATTTCTTGTATCACTCTAAATCTCAACCCCACTCTGATTCTGGCCTCTAAAAATTGTCAGTTCGATGCATCTAAAAAATAACTTAGGTGTTTTAAACAAAGGTTCCTTTTAAAAGTAATGCTTTCAAAGTCAGTGGAAAAGTTTGGCTTCACTAACTCATTCAATGGTAATTCCTGGAAAGGCTCCCAGTACCTCCATCCAGCTCATTGCCCAAATCCATACATATGCTTTGCGCCAAAATTAATATATATAGCTACTGCTTATAAGGAAGCTTTCAGAATAAAAATAGTGGTAATTATTCTTATACTACTCTCTATTTTGTACTTTGGTCCATTTTCTTGTGTGATGGCTGCCTATAATTTATTAGTCTGTTAGGAATACATTCCATTTTAGCCAGCAATCTTATTAACTTTCTCAGACTAAGAAGGATGGCCTGATTTAATACTGGTAAGGGACACATCCAAGGGAAAACACATTGCCAAGTGAAGAGGAGGTATGCTTCTTTGCAGACAAGTCATTCCAAAGACTCTCCCAGTCAACCCTGAAGATAAATATTTTTGGATGAAGCATCTCCCAGATGAAATGTCAAACAGAAGTTCTGACTTAGAAGTTTCACTAAAGTCTTGTAAGAAAAAACAGGAGAAAATGATAGTAATTTTTTTTCCAAGTCAAGTTCCCCAAGTGACATTAACAGCACAATTAAAACACCCTCCAGTCTCAACTATCCAGAGCTGTTTCTGTCTCATAGCCTCAACTATTCCGTGCTATTTTGCTGTACCATCAGAACAGCTCATTCTCCATGCAGTCAGACGGACAGAGAAGTGTTTCCTTTTACAAAACATTCTCAAACATTTATGCATTAAATTTAATAGACTATATTAAGTTGCACGCAACTTCAGCAATTTAATGAACAGAAAAATAATCAGCATTTCCAAAGCTATCATGGCAACATTTTAAGAATGAAACGCTGACTATCTTCTATAAATGAAAGAAGCCCCAACCCATCAGTACTCCTATCTCTCAGAGCCTCATCCACTCTTAATTCTCCCCCAGTCCTCAAAGGAATGGCATGTGCTATTACTGAAAAAAAACAAAGCAAAATGTAAACACAGAGTCCATTAAAAGATAAGCGATGCTTCACGTGCACACAATTTGTAAAACATCATCAGTTTGAAGAAGAGCTTTGAATGTGGCCAGCAGTGGACAATTCTTTTGTTAAGAAGAGTTATAGTATTCCTCACAAAGGAATGCTGAAAACTAAACTTTCAACTGTCAAAATAGGTATGAAAGAACTTTTCTGAGGAAGGCATTCAAACTTTATGACAATTTCAGCCTAGTGAAAATGCAATTCAACAGAGAGTAGATTTTTTTAAAAGAATGCCAGAGACATGAAGCATTGAAAAACAGTTCTGAGACAGAACTGAGAAGATCATCTACTAACAGAAGGCCAAAAGTTTTCAATAGAAAAAATGCAAACTTAGCAATGCACCAAACAGTACATTTTATGAACAAAAAATATGGACTCAGAGCAGTAATCCCCATTTAGATTATTTTTATTATTGCTGTAATAAAAATACTTTATCTTTGAAAGGACAAAGTGCTGCATAAGTATGCAATAAGAAATCTTCAAGAACTTCATACTTGGAACCTGTTACCCCCACTTTTCAGGATGACAGAAATGCTAAGTCATCTGCCTCAAGGCCAGCTAAGACATAGAGGTGGCAACACTACAATGCTTACTTTCAGTCTCGCACTCAAACACCAACCACTTCAGAGATGGCCAATGGTTCTGCTTTAATATTTTTAAGATTATGATATGCTTTAATTTTTTTAAGATTTGATAGTCTAAATATGTGCTCTGTTTCTTGGCTCTCTCTGATACTCCCTCTGAACAACAAAGATTGGTAAGTAGGAAAAAGGTTGACTAGTTCTAACAGGTTTTTCTCCAGTGTCCCAAGTCATGCCTGTGATTTTAGCATGTAACTTAACAGAAATACTTTTTTCCAAGTCAGAATGTCATGAGTATTCTTCTGCTACCTTAATACAGCAGCACACAGGGACCATTTTTCTGCTTGCTCCAATAGATTTATGCAAGGTCATAAATCACTGTACCATAATAGTTCACTTTTAACAAGTAAAAAATGTCTGACACTTTGAGTGTTACTATAATTTTTTATGGCTGAAAGTGTACAGAGATCAAAGTTTTCTGATTTTTTTTTAGGCTTGCTCTATACATTCAGACAAGTCTGTGACAAGAGGGGGTTTCGCCACATGTTTAAATGTAAAGTCTCAAGGATGTCAGGAGGAGAAAAGAAAATTACTGAATGTCACGTTTCCAGCCCTTCATACGACCAAAGCAGAAGCAGACCTACTTTTAAAAGAAAACTTTCTAGTAACATTATATGCTGCTACTGTTCCCTCTGGATTCCCCTGCAAATGAGTCAAGAGCTTGAGAGATACTTTTCTGGTTACACACATAAACAGATAAATAAATTATCACAGGCTGAGGACAATTTAAACATCTGGGAGCCAGCTCAGGCCTGTCAAGCAAGTCACAGACACTCAGGGCCAGGAAAGATCAATCTTCAGCCCCTGATTTCTGTGCCAGAGCATAGGAATTACATCACCCACCCCCTATATGAGGAAAACTGTGTATTTATAAAATTATCCACTATGCTTCTGTATTCAAAGACATTTCTATTCATTTATTTTACAGGGGTGGGAAGCCAAATTCAAAATATAAGGATTCAAGCTACTCATAGGTTTGTCTGAACTATCCGTTCAATAAGGCAATTTAATTTTCCATTGACATTACTGTGTAGTAAGCCGAATTCCCAGAGTCAAAAAGGAATAGGACTTACATTAAAATGCAAAAACCTGCAGAAGCAATAGTTTTCAGTCTGCCAGACTAAACAATCTTATGTCCAAACAGTTACATTCACACACTGAATATAAGGACTGTTACTCAGACAGTCCCTGCAACCAAGGCACATCGTCCACAGAAGGCCAATAAATTAGCCAGCACACTCCAACAGCTAGGCCTGTTGGATTTCATCCTAAGGAATGAAGAGTTGCAAGTCCAAGCTGCCACCTAATCACACTGACTACATGGGAATTCACATCAACTTTTCTTTGCCTCGTTTTTGTTTTTCACCTTCCTCTGTGAGTGACCAGACTCAATATATGTGATGTTACAGATACTCTTCATTGAGGGTGTTAAAATTAACAGTTCAGACACACAAACACCAAGGTTCTGCTTCTCTCAACTTCTGGCTGACACAGCTGGAACTCAGCTGCAGTTTCAATCTCTTCTTCAAAACTCTTCAAGCCTGTGTTGCCAGTAGCAGTGACTCATTTGGAACTACTTACCCAAGTCACCTATGTGACTGTGTAAGTCACTACTTAGTCACTTTATTTGCTTTGAGACAGCCTGATGAAAATGAAAACCAAACTGCAAAAGGAGCCAGGATTTACGAAACATGCACATTAAGGATCTGCCATCTTAGATGCCATCAGATCACCCTCAAAACTACTAATTATAAGCCCTAACACAGACAAAAGTAAGTCAGCTTGCAGACCTGCCAACACTTGATTGCTCTGCTGTTGCAGCACAGTCAGTGTAGACAACGAAACAGAGAGAAGGCATATGTGGTCAAAAAACCCCTTCCTTCAGTTGTCTTCTCTTCATTCCATCTTTCACACTTCATGTATTAACCCGCAACTCTTAACCTGGCAAGGGAAGTATTTCCTTCCTGGAGACACACATGATAGATTAAACCTCTGTCTCCACTACTTAACATCTTTGTTATTACATCAGCATACCTACATTACCACCAGACATTTCTGGAGTCCAAAAGCTTGTTAAAGAGCTGCTGGAGAGGGAGAAAGAGCCATGTTTTACCACATAAGTATACATGCTAAAGAAATATTTCCAACATATTTTAAAAAATATCATCTCGTGTTAACAACCCCACTAAAGATTGCTAAAAATGAGACAACGATCACATTTACAGAATCACAGAATATTCTAAGTTGGAAGTGACCCACAAGGATTATCAAGTCTAGCTCATTGAATGGCCCATACAGGGATTGAGCCCACAACCTTGCTGTTAGTAGCACCTAGCTCTAACTAACAGAGCTAATGTCAGGGTCAATTTAGTTGGCTTCTCCTCCTTAGAGAAGTGGTTTTCATAGTTTCACTCCACTTAAGTAACAGTTTCATGTTCTAGTTTTCACATACAAAGCCTAGTGCTGTTTTGCTCTTAATACTGCATATACAGATGTGACTAAATAATTCAAACCTTTCTTAAAATATGGTATTACATTTTCTAATGTTTATGATTTATTTACATATATAGTATGTTTATCTTAAATACACACATATAACAGTAATGTCAGATAATTGACTGTGCCATACCCTCAATTAAAAAGGGACGATAAGAACTAATTAGAAACATAGTTTTAAAAGGAAGACAGCAGTGTTGCTTTAAGAGTACTTTTAACAAACAACTCGAATGACTATAAGACTGTGATATCTTTGTGTTGCCATGGGTAACTGATTTGGACAAACTTTCTTTCTGTCCATACCCTCCTTGCAACAGCAGCTGTTGAAGCTTTGCCATTTAAAGCATATGATCTGTGTGTCCCCTCCTTGACATTTTTTAGTTCCTCTTTTCATTGCACTCCACCTTACTTCGGCATGTCCTCAAGAGGCCTCCTCTGTTCCCAGCACTTAATCTCTGAAACTTGTCTTGTCTGTCAAGACACTAACTTGGCTAGCACCTCTGATTTGTCTGAAAACTGTTTGGAGCTGTTAAGAATGTAGTTCAGTCTCCAGACTGCTTCCTCTACACCAATTACACCACATTTTCTGGAGTCTCTTGGCATTACTATGCCAGTGACCAAAAATCTTCTCTTAGCTGGCAGGTTTTTGCATGAAGCAAAGACTATCTGTAAAAATATTTCAGTCAGCGTTGAACTGGTATGGTGAAGAGGGATGCAACAATCTGGATCAGCAGACTGTGCAGTGGTTCCTGCACTTTATATACGCATGCAATGTTGAAGAGGACAACGTCAGAGACAGGAACAAAAAACCTCTTACCTCATAGCCAAACTGGAGTTCATCTGAGGTTAGCATAATGATATCATCATCAATAGCCAACACTGCTTCTGTTTCAATCTCATCATAGGGGAAGAAGCGATTGCTAAGTTTATTTTCTGCAGTCCTAACAACTTTCAAGGGAACACGGATCTTTGGCCAAAGGGAATCTAGAGAGAAAAATTAGAAGAAATAGAATTCAGTATTATACTTTACTTCTGCCCATTTGTCTTTGTGTCTCTTTAATCTTTTTTCTTCAAATCTAAACAAGACCTTCTTAATGGTGAATTCACACCTGTTTCAGTTTGGCAAACGTGAGCATATGAAGGTGAGAGACAGAAGTTCAGCTACATTTCCCTCTGTAGGTTTCTACAGAGAGCTTCAAGGACAGCTATATGGGGGATAGATTGCCCAAAAGAGCAATCTGTGACAATCACACAAGAGTCAGGGATAATACGTATTTGTTTAGGACACACAGCAAGAAAAGATACTTCATTCAACTGCAACTAAAATAAAAAACTGCAACTTGAAGTAGCAGTATACAATTACTGACTGCAAGTCTAGGATCATAAAGAATTTGAAAAAGAATGTTAGTTCTATCACATACTGAAAAATTAAATTTTATTATATCAATAAAACAATCACTATTGACATATAAGGAGTAGATTCTGTGCCTCAGTAATTTCTTTCATTTTCAAAGTCTGAAGACATAGTGATAATTTTAAGCTAAATAAATACAAATGGTTTCTAACTTGTGCCCTACAGCATCCTTACAAGTAGAATAGAGCACTGCAGTACATAAACATTAAAATTCAAAAGTCAAATGATGACTTAAACCACAGGAGAACCCCCTGAAGGTACAAAACTGGATCCAATTCACTCTACTATGGGATTAATTTCCATTTCTTGCTACGTGTTTAACCTGTAGCACCTTAAGTGTCACATTAACAGCTTTGGCATATATTCCATAATTTTCAAAATCCTATTCTATTCCTACAAATTATAACTGCCGGTGTAAGTATAGAGCACCAAGGTAAAAGAAATAGAACTAATGACTGAGTATTAAACCTTAATTCCAAATATACATAACCATATCCATTTTCTAGCCCAAAGCTTAGCAGTAGTCATTATTACAGTATGATGTATCCCAAAAGCAACTATTCATCAAAAAGTATTTTAAGTAAAAGCAAAACAAGTAGCTAAACAAGTACAAATGTGATATGTTAGTTTCTTCCAGCGTTCACATAAACATATTTTAACAAAAATTCCAGAGGAAAGAGAGTATTGTAAGATGACTCTAAGTACCTTCCAAACAGCAGATAGATGACCACTTGAGTTTCTTACACTAGCAAAATGGAGTGGACGACAATGGTAAGAAAAATAAGGGAAAATACATTAAGTCAAATACAAAAGGACTGCTCAGAGAATTTTGTAAGTTGTTCTCTGTGTCAAATGAAAATGTGTGTAAGGACACACCTTGATGGAGGTGATTCTTCTCCTCTACTCAGGAATATTGAGGCCATACCTGGAGTACTATGTCCAGTTCTGGGCTCCAAAGCGCAAGAGAGACATAAGCAGACTGTAGAGAATTCATCAAAGAACCATGAAGGGGATGAATGTATTGGAGCTTCTCCCTTATGTAAGGAAAGGCTGAGAGATCTGTGGCTGTTTAGCCTAGAGAAGAGAAGGCTCAAGGAAGGTCTTGTCAATATGTACAAATACCTGAAGGGAAGGTGTAAATAAGATGGAGCCAGACTCCTTTCACTGATGCCCAGTGACAGGACCACAGGCAATGGGGGAAAACAAACACTAGAGGTTCCCTCTGAACACCAGGAAACACTTTTTTGCTGTGACAGTGACCGATCCCTGGGACAAGTTGCCTGGTGAGGTAATGAAGTCTTAACTCTTAAAAATACTTAAAAGCCATCTGGAGATGGTCCTGTGCAACCTGCTTGAGATGGTCCTGCTTGTGAGGGGTCTTTGACAGGATGATGTCCAGAGGTACTTGCAAGCTCAGCCATTCCAAGATTCTGTGGTAAGTGGAGCCTATAAGAACTGATATCGGGCCTGAAGCCACTGAAGTTTTCATCAATGACCTGAAATACATATGAATTGCCACTGCAATCTGCAAGTGACACAAAGCCTGGAGACATGAAAAATAGTGAGGACAACAAGGCCATACAGAGCTTAGTGAAGTCTGTATGACTGGACTGCTTAGTAAATGTATTTCAACCAAATGTATTGGATGTATTTGAACAAAAACCAGACTGCCACCCAAACTGACACATGGTTAAACACTAGAACCAAGGTAATTTTTTTCCCTAAAAGCAGCTGCTGAAAATAATTAAAGGCTCAGAGTGGACATTAGTTCTCAGCATGGTATTGGGGCAAAATGGATTAATGCAATTTTTGCATATGTAGATGGGTATGTAGAGAGAAATGGGAGCAGAAGGAAGGAATTTTACCTATACACAGACACAGACAGATGCTAAAATACTATTTGATTCTGGTGTTTGTATTTTTCAAACCATATTAAAACACTAAAAATGGTGCAGGAAAGAACCACATAAGTTATTTGAGGTCATGACAAAATGCCTTGTGGTAGAACATGAAGATCAATTTGTTTAGTTTACTAAACGTAGGAACAAAAAGTGGATTTGATTAACATGCATAAGTACCTACACAGGAAGAAAAATGCCATGTATCTTCAACAAACTGAAGAAAGACATAACAAAAAACAATGACTGGAAACTGAAGCCAGGCAAATTCAAAGAATAAGGCAGATATTTTTAATAGTAACAGTAACAGTGGTTAACCTCTGGCAGAAGTTAACAAGGACAGCAGTTGGTTCTGTACATCTTGTCTTTCAACAAGACTGGGTATTATTATAGAAGATGCACTCAAGATAGAAGGCACTGGATTGAGAAGAAAGATAGTGTAATGACTCATGACTTGCAGGTCAACCCAGATGGTCTTACAAGACCTTCTGCCTCAAACTCAATGAACAAAGAGATTGTTGACTGTCACGAGGAGAAGAATAGGAAGCTTGCATATAAACTACTAGAACATGAAGAGCAAACACAGAAATTCAGAAAACAGCACAAAGAAGTAAGATAGTTGTTTCTGTGTTTTGAGAATGAAAAGTGGGAATTAAAATAGGTGTGAATGAAAAAAAGCCACTGTAAGGACCAAATTAAGAGAAATCCTAACCTGAGAAAATGGTTTTAATTTTTAAACAACAACATATAATCAAACTCTGGAAGTGTTCTCAGCAGAAGAATCTGAAGAATGCTGGCTGACAGACAACACTAAAAATAATGGGTTTCAACATGATACAATTATGCACAGACACTTTCAATTCCATTATAACCCAGAATCAGGTCTGCTTCCAAGACAGTTTTGCACTCTTTCCACTGTCAGTCTGTGGAAGACAGATAGTACGAGAGAAGAAGGGGAGCTGCTTCAATCCCACGTGCAAAAGTAAAACTTGTTCTTGGGAAGGAGTGTCCACATCCTCATTGCCACTGGGCCTCTCAGATTTAACAGCTCATGCAACACTCAAAAACCCACAAAGCTGCACACTGTTTAAAGACACCAGAGTCCAAACACTGCTTCACTGAGGAAAACAAAGCAGTGTTTCCAAACCACAGTAAGTCTTCTAAAGTCAGTTTTTCTTGGAGTTATACTTTAGAAAGGAGGATTGGCATGCATGGGTGGCCAAAAGAAAGGAGAAGAAATACAGAGTGATATTAATTGGCAAAACTTTTATTCAGTTTCCTGCCCTGAGGTTTCTCCTGTGAGATTAAAATGTGACTGTAAAATCTACCTTTATCTGTGTGGTCTTGTAGACCGTGGTCTGTATTTCACATGCATGCACGTTCTTGTCCTGTTTTACTTAACTTTTGTCCTTCTACTAAAAGGCATGAGGCATCAGCCCAAACAACAACACACTACTTGAGTGGCATATAATATTTATTAGTATCCAGCTGGAAGGATTCAATCCCATTACTGATGGACTCCAATGGAAGTCATAGTCAACCAACAGCTAGGGAGATACAGCAAGTTCCTTGGGGCCACAAAATGTTTCAGAGCATTGATTCCAATTATAGTGTTACAAGCTCAGTAGGACACCACTGAAATTCCAAAATTTTCAGCTTACTCGTTATCCTAACCTCAGGAGTCAGTAACACTGGATGACTGGAACCATTTACTGCAAATTAGTACTCTTGAGTCCACTCACGGGTTTCTTACTGGTTTACCATATAACATTCAAGTACCTATTTATAAGACAGTTATAGGTACCTCACAAAGACACACATCAGTGCCTCATAAAGACTGCAAACTGTGTAATGTTTGCAAGTTACTTAATGATTTTTGGATAATCGCCTATAATTATCCAAAGATAATCCCAGCATTGGTATCAAATAGTTTTAAGCAGCCTGCTAGATCCCAAAAATACCACAAATTTGTATTTATAAGTATAGACAAAGTTTACATTTCATAAATGTTAAGTACTCTTTTATTCAGTCTCTCTTTTATTTCCTTTCCTCTCTACTACATGTTAAAAAAAATGACACCCAAACTGCAACAAAGGAACATATTGTAACAAAAATTGAAACTGAAGAGTCGCTAGGACTGAAAAATAATAATTCAGAAAAACAAGCACACACACTTTAAACTTCCAGCTCTTCAGAAAAATCAGCTATTTCATAGCTTACTAACAGACATGACACTTGCTTAAAATATGGTAACAGAAGAAAAAGTAATGAAAACTGTATGAAAAATGAAGATGTAATCTAATTATAACCAGTACTCATCTCAGATGTCACTAAATACTGTTAAACCCACATGATTTACTAAGGTCTTGGAAAGTCTCTCAAAATCACCAGTTCTCAACAACAGGTATGTTACTGTCAAATATTTGTGCTTTGAGAAACATAATATAATGTTTCTGAATTTAGCCTTAAACTAATGAGAAGAAAATGGAAGCATTTTGGAGAAACTTTGAATAAGACATGAGGTTACCAGTTACTCTGCAGCATGTAAAATGGACAAGTCTACTTGCTGCCTAGAGCCTGATTTGATGCTGAAGGTTGCTGTCCGTATGGAGATGGAAATGCACAGGAGATGTCATGACACAATGACACCTGGGTAGCCACTTTGGCAGTCTGGGCAAAAATGACTATCACAGAGGACAGCAGGCTCCACTCAGAGATCTAAGCATTAGAACTTAGCTTTGCCATAGGAACTCCAAAAAGAAATACTTCGTCAATAAAAAAGACAAACTCACTTCAAAAATCAAAGTTTTGGAATCCATCAGGAAGGTTTAAACTGCCTATATTTATTTTAAAGGACCAATACAGAAGACTATTTGTACTTTTCTTTTCACATAGGAGGAATGAAATTTAAAGAGAAGTCGGAAACAGGGTCTGCCATGTAATGCCACATTTTGAATTTTCAGATACTGCTTTGAGAGTTCTGAGAAACCTCAGCACTTGTAAAATATATATGGAGGAAATTCTCAGTTTACTACTTTGTTATAACCAAGGTAAAAGCATAGGCTTTATTCTTACAGTAAGACAGCACTGAATCCTTCAACAGAGTATGACAAGGACAAAAGAAGCCCAAGACAAGAAGGCAGATGAAATCTTACATCATGGCATGAGATCTCTCAGGCATACAGAAGTAAAAGTGCATGTTTGGACTGGGGACTACTCTTATTTTTTAAAAAATCAGTGAGGACTTTGTGTGATGCATCAGAAGATTGAAGTAAATTATGAAAATAAAGCTCTATGGACTGTATACAATTCTATGTACATATGGAGTTTGAAGAGAATGAGAGGTACCTCCTATTATACACCCTCCTGTAAGAATTTTGAGAGAAGAGTGTTTGAATAACACTTATACTTGTCCTCTGGCACGCCACCCACTATGTGCTGTTTAGGACCAACAACCTGGCTCCAGAATATTAATTCACAGCATACTCTGACTTCCCAAAACCTCTAAGGAGCCCACATGGAAATATAAAAAGGAAAAACCTTTCTAGAAGTTGTGCAAGGTAGACTAAGATCAATAGTCAACTGGCACAAAACATCTCTAAACATGCTGTACGTACCTGCAGTTGCACAGAATCCCATACACCACACTCAATTTTCATACCTAATCTTTTGTACAACCTCTTATCTGATGCTCATTCTAAATGGTCTGTAGTAGCCTGCATGAATGCAACTAATTGAACATTTCTTGATGAAACCTATTAAGTACTTTTTTATAATAATTCTAATACTGAATGGCAGAACTTACCTGAAATCTGAAGTTTCAAAAAACTGTCAGAAACAACATCAAGCATGTTATCTCTATTCATTACCAGAATTCTTTCCATAATGGCTGAGTGAAAATGTCTGTCCAGAGTGCAAAACAGTTGCTTTCTACCTACATTACAGTTTTTATATTGTTCTACAGAAATGCACAAAATTCCTCTTGTGTATAATAAAATAGAATATTAGTTTCTAGGACACTATTTGGGGCCCAGTTTTGTTAAGATGGGTTTATTAGGCTAACTTTCTAGATTTTTTTAGGAAATAATATTGTAAAATGTTTGTAAGATGATTTATGGGAGACTAGAACCATCATGAATTAGTTCTCTAGCTAATCAAGGAAAATGGCATTAAGTGCATCACCAAGAAGCCAAATTAATTCAAAACTTAAAAACATTCCTATTAGTGCTGACTACTAAAGGTTCGCTATGAAGAAAAAAAAAAACACCCTGCCACTGAAGATTTTTATTTTAAAGTTAACACTTTCTTAAGACATAGTTAGACAACAAGATATCCTTAGACAAAAGGATACTCAGTTTCCTTATCCCCAAAAGTTTATATCAATGTTGTCTATTAGTAGCACAAAATAGAAACACAAATATTTCAGTACCATCATAAGCCTTATAGACTGTATCTTACTTCAAGTTTATCAGCAACTTAGCGCGAGGAACCACTACCAATACAACTTCACAGAAAGTACACATTCCTTAAAATATACTTTTAATTTTTATAAAACTGAACCTATAAAGGAATCAAGCTACCACAGATGATTTGTAGCTTGTTGTGTATTTACTAACTGTAATGCATTTATACATTTTAATACAATTTATGTGGTAGACAAAATGTTTTATTCACTTGTCAGAAACAAATGTGATGATATGTTGGCGGAAAGTTTTATCACAGACTATTTTCTTGAATTTCAGAACTCACAATTTAGAAAAATACAAATGACTGGACAAAACTCACAAGACAAAGGGAAAAACAGTATTTAAATTGCTACTGATGTTTCGCCCACATACATGTAGATCTCCAACTTTATATTTTTATGTGCTATTTGGTTGAAAAAACTTTTCAGTCAAGTGTTCAGCTAATCTATTCTCCTCTTAGCTGCTTACTTTTTTATCAGCCAATATGACAAAAAATTTGTCAGTTATATCAGAACCTGTCCTGACAGGTCTAGGTTTGCAAGGAGTTAGCTTCCATACAGCTTGCACACCCCCCACACCCGTTACCACGACACAGCACAGCAGCCAAGCTCAGCTACAGCCCCTTACCTGTCTTGAGGGATGCTCAGCAGTACTGACAGCAGAGTGACCACAGTTCCATCTTATCATTCATCTGACAAATTATCACCATTACTTCATCTGCAGGTCATGCTGACAAATACATCTTTTCACTTACACTTTACTAAATGCTGAGGACAAGTAAAAAAGTGCTTTTATCTTACAGAATATTGCATTTGTTGAGGGGTACAGCATCTTTTTTTTGTGGATGCAATTCTGTGCCATGTGCTTTAGGGTGACCCTGCCTGAGCAGGGAGGTTGAATCAGATGACACACTGTGGTCCCTTAAAACCTTACCCATTCTGTGATTCTGTGATCTTAAATTTTGTACAACATTTAGACCCTTTGATTTTTATTCTGTTTTCCTCCTAAGTCATGTTTCATTATGTAAAGGCATTTTTGCAAGTACATAGCATTTACTAAAAAAAAACCAAACAAAAAACAAAACCCCACCAAAACTCAAACAAAAAAAAAACCCACGAACAACCCCCCCAAAATGAAAGACCAACATCATTTTTAGAATTTGCATGTACTTCAAAACTTTCCATTCCTAGGGGCAGATTCTTTCCATTTCCAATACATATTGCTTTGATAACAATGATATTTTCAATTTTAATATTTTTCTGGTGTTGACAGAGGAAAGAAAGGAGCAGCCACATGTCACTTGTGTGGCACTACGACAGCTATATCCCAGGACACCTAAATCCCGTTCTCACTTTAGTGCACATACTCACTAAGAAAAGCAATTTGGATGTTCTACACCCAGCCCTCACACTGACACATGAAAAAAAACCCAAACACAAAAACCCAAAACAAGATCTGCCTGTGTACTGAAACATGTCCCTTACATGGAAAGGACCAAGAAATACAGCACTTGATGCTCTAGAAGGCTAAGCACCTCTGCTTTACTACAACCAATTAAAAGTGAATAGCCATAAAAGTGCAGATACTACTGTAGGGTAATAAACCAGACATTACCAGTGACAGTGGTGCACATTACAAACTTCAAACTCATTCCTTGTTCTAATCCATCAGAAACTTCCTGGCTTTAACAGGCTATAAACAGCAGAAGCTTTGAAGTCCTAGGATTAGGATCACTAATAGACAGACTGAACGAGAGACTGGCTGAAGAGCCAAGTGGAATGCCCTGCATGGACCTGGAATAAAACAAGGTAACTTAATCAAACTGACCTCTCTCTAGCCATAGGCCAAGAGATTACAACAGTTGTAACGGCAATAAAGGAATAAGGGATGCTAGAAACAAATAGTTATTTGCTTCAATGCAATGCTTAGGCTAATGCAAGGATAAAACTACCTAAGTTTTCAACTGTGCTCTTGAATCCACAATTTTAAGCTCTATAGGCAAAGGCTTTTTTTTTTAAACTAGTTTATGACTTAGCAGTAATAGAGGCAGAATTAAACACGCTTTAATTTAAAAATTAAACACACTTTAATTTTCAAGATTAATACAATGATTTAAAAGAAAGGTCATTCTAATGATCTATTTGCTTCAACTCTCCTGTATCTCAGACTCAAGGAAAATGTGGAAACAATTCATTTGGGTCAAATTCACCTGCATTCAGTGATCACATAACTAAATATAGCACTAAGCTTTTTTGCTTTTAGAAAAAAACTTCTTTCTGCAAAAATTCCAGTTGTTATCAATTTATACACAACAATTTTTACTCTAAAGGGCTGTAAAACATTTAAAAACCCACTAAATTAAAAGTATTTTGCATAGCACTATTATAAAACACTTTTTAAAGCAAACAATAAAACTACTGTGCTTTAAACTGGAGCAAGTTGTCAAAATGGCAAATGAGCCAAGTGAATGGTAGCAATGGCTTGGCTCTGAGAAGTAGTTAGGAGATGTCAAATTGAGACAAGTGGTCAGGGATTTATCTTTACACTATATTTTGCTGCTAAGCAGAATAGCTAAGTGAACAGCAGAATGCTGCAGCAGTTGAAGCCTCTGAAAAGAGAATTACAAAGCAAGGAGTCCTAACACTACAGAAGACAGAAGAATCCACAACATTTTTTTTGAACATGTATTCCTAGAAGACAACATTTCTTGTCCCGCAAAATCACCATATTTTCAGATGAGAACGACAGATTCATATGTACAGCATATGGGAACCAGGCCCATATACAGCTATGATATCTACAGTATTTAATCCAGAATGACAAGAGGAGGCTCTGATTGCCCAGCACAATGGTCTGGGTTTTAGCACTAGCATTCAGAATCTGGAAGAAGGTCATCCTAGGAAACAATAAGCACAGAAGTAAAATGAGCAGCGTTGGAGTGTCTGTCTAGCACTGGAGAGGACTACCAAAGGCCAAGCCTAGCTACCTTCCTTTACATGGGGCAATGCCTCTCATTTACTTCACGGTGATTTCCTAACGGAATTTAGCAATGTCAGGACTTGTGTTTCCAGATGAGGACCTGGGAGAAGGTCAGGAGCAGCATGTCCTCATGAGGCAGGTGGCCCAGGGCTGGGAACGAAGGAAGTTGGTCAAACATAGAGCAGCCATGGAGCATGTAGTGGCATTGCACGGAGGGAGTCAGAAAAACATGTGGTTAGGATCTTGGGTTTGAAAATGTAGGCAGCAAGATGTGAGGACTGGGAGGCCTGAGACTGAGGTCCTGGCATGAGGGAATACAATATAGCAGTATGCCAGGCTGACAAAGTACATCTCAGCTACTGAAATTTAAACAAATTAATTGAGAAATTTACAGCACTGAATTTGCATTGGAGTCATTAATATACCTTTGAAACTAAATCTTCTTCCAAAAATCTACACATTTAGATAATTTGGGAAAATGTCCACGAATGTGTCCTCATTTTAAAATAACCATGAATTCAAAAAAAAATCTTATATCATGCAGACGTCACCAGACTCACTCAAACACTACAAAGAACAACATAGTATATCATATGTGTTAGAAACAGAAGCTTTTTAAGACAGCACCTATTGTCTTACTGAGCAAGGAGTAGCATTTTCACGAGATATTCTGGTAGTACGGGAATTCCTTTTTAGACATCCAACATGTCCCAAGTTTTCATTTCCTCAGTCAAAATGTTCACTTGTTTCATAGCCCCAAGCATTCAAACTACTTCGCTGCTTTGAACCATGATTGTTGTACAAAACAGTCCAGCAGCAGTAGTATGTACACTGTGACAAGAGACTCTACAGAGAAATAAAACCAAGTATTGACAATCAAAGATTGCCTCCTTACCACTCCTTTCAAAAAAAATAAGGACAGAAATGTTTCTGCAGCTATTGCATTTGTTACTTTTGATTCGGAAGTTAGCAGCATAACCACTGGTATGCTTTTATCTTGTCATCTACTTTGGCTTTTCTCATTTCACTTTCAAAAACATTGCCACAGAAAAAATCCAAATGTATTATTTTGAAAGAAGCATGAAATACTCCTCAAATGTTAATGAAGTAGAAGAGAGGTCATTCTGCAACAGGTGCAAATAGACATGCTATGTCCCATTTCACCTTCCTCCCCCCCACCTACCATGAGGTCTTACCTTCTGGTGGATTCTTATTCTGGTTGTTCCAGACAACCAACAATTTCGATAGACTAGGCACTTTAGACACCTCCGTGATGACTCGGAAAAGACTCTCCACTCGGTCATAGGTCAGAACTACAGCTGTGAAACCTTGGGACTGAGGTGGGATCAGTGGAAGGAAGAGTGGGTTGCTCACACTGCTCCATTTCTGTGAAGGAAAACAAGAAAACAGAAAAACAATTTGATTAAAGTGACTTTTCACAGTAAGGAGTAATTTATATAGCCAGGACCAAACCATCAGACTTGGAATTTGCTCAGACCAGGCAGGTTGACTCCAATTCTGACAACAATGGACTTCAGAAATTTCTCAAAACGTTTATTCCAATCTCCTTGTTAATTTAATTTTCATTTTTGCCTAATTGTAACACTGAAAAGAAGTAGAGGTTTAGGTAAAAATAAAGTAGAAGAGGCAGATAGATTTGTGGAAAAGGAAAATAAAGGTGAATTCTAAACCCAGCTGGCATTACTCAATTCTCATTTACTAATCATTATATCAAGACACCTATATTTATACTCAATAAACTCAATAAACAAAGAGAAACTTAATTAGAACTACAATTTCAAAAGTGAAAAAGCATTAACAACAAAACCAAAGCAAACAAAACCATAAACCTGAAAGGGTAAAAGCAGGCATGAAGAGGAATAATGTACTAGCTTCCACAAAGCTGAGTTTATTCAATGGTGGAAAACCCCAATCTATTATATTAAAAAAAAAATAAGAATAAAACAAGGTATGAAAAGCAAAGATGAATTTCAGAGAGGTATCTGTTCCTTGTGAATTTTAACTAGGGCTTCCCTTTTAAGACTTTAAAGGTCTTACTTCAATACACTCTCAGCATAAGGAAGCCAGCCCAGCTGGCAAAAGACAAGACAGACAGCTAAATTCTCACTGAATGTGCCAACCTTCTTTGGAGCTGACAACGTGGGGGAGGAAGCATGAAGGGACCATGTGACAAGAACGAGAGCACCAGCATTTTAGTCTCAACTTTTCCAGTCCAACTGACATTCCAAGCAGGGGTCGGACTGAGAAGCAAAGGGAAAAACCAGACCCTTTGGGATGAGGTGAAAAGGGGAGCTGGGAAAGCAGAGGCTGAGTGATGCTGTTTTACAGGGAAGTTTTGAATCCTAGCCTGTAAAAACTAAGAACACTCAGAAGAGGTTAGTAACTGCCAGCAGCTTACAGAAACACTGTGAAAATCTCTGGCTAAACTCATACCATGAGCTTGCATGTATCAGGAAAAAAGAAAGTTTTACAGATGCAAAGCTATAAGTTCATATTTGCAGGAAGTAAACTTTGCAATTTGCTGTTTCACTATTCAGTCTGTGGTTACTTTATACACCCAAAAATCACCTTCCTCATGTTTAATGGTTAGACACCTCTAACTAGAATAAGTTCAAGGATGAGGAGAATAGAGGACCTATTTACTCAAAGACATAATAACATTTTGACCATTTTAGCAAAGGAGAAAAAAATACGATGTGAATACGAGTTCCTTCTATGAACAAATCAAAACAGAAATAGGGATAAATATGTAGGTGGGAAAGTTAAGCACAGCATTGGCATACTGTTTTGTCGAGGATGTTCCAGGCAAGGATCTATCACTAGGAGTAATATGTTCAGACTTCCTCAAATAGTTGGAAAGACAGACTAGTCTTCAGCTACACATACTTTATCAGGTCTGTTACAAGCTGCATTCAACCTAAACTGTTTGTGAGGTTTCTAATGGAAAACATGAAGCTCTAGTTTTTACCCATCAAGAATAATAGGATAATGTAGAAATAGTAACAGTACAATATGGAACTTGGGTTCATGAAAGGGACATGGCTACCTGTGATAGCAGAGGGCTAAAGTCAGTAATTCAGAAAATACACATCCAATACTTCAGCAACTCATATGTAGAGAGACAAACCTGCTTTCAGATTATTACATTTTCTAAAATGAAAAATTTTGTACATACTTTGCTAATTGTGCAAGATGACTGGTGGCAGACAGAGACCGCCCTCTCATTTTGCTGCAGCTTCAATTCCTGCAGCAAATCACAATCTAAATGTTACCAGAGTGTAATCCACCTCATTAAAGCTTCACTACAGACTTGTTTCCACACAACCCCCACCCCAAGACTGCTATTATCCAAATGACCCTGGTAATGCCAGCAGCTTCTTAAAACAACTTTTAGAAACCTCTTTTGATTAATACTTGAAACAGGGGTTTAACATCATAATCAGAATGCCAAGAAAATATTATGTTTCTGCCCTACAAGAAGAAATAACTGGTAGAGCAATTTACAGACAATGTTTTAGTTATTACCTAGGGATGATAACTGCTACCTTGATTAATGGCTCCCATCTGAAGTTTTTCTAGAAACTTTTTCTCTGTCCACAGCACTTCCTAACAAAATGCTTGCTATAATATTTTTTGAAAAGGATTATTCCTTTTCCACCATCTAAGATTATTTTAGGTACTTAAAGAAAAAATACATACCCAAGCATATGCAAATGTACCCAAAACAGTCATGATTTCTCTTAAAAACTTCAGTTTTAGGTACGTTACTTAAATCCCAACTTTTACTACTTTCAGAGAGGCATGAAAATTCCCCCCCCCCGCTGGTCATAACTTGGGAAAAATAAGTCAACTTTTGGGGTGGTTTTGCTCATGGACCTACTAAAGGACGATGGAGGGAGGGAAAAGCCTGTAGACACACACTAATGGATGGAAGAACCATGCCTCTTGTTTGAGAAAAGCATTTCAAAAAGGCAATTAAGCATCTCTCAAGTGCCATTAAGAGCCAACCCCCTGCTGCCTGCCTGAAGAGTGTGTCTACAGTCTGAGACCTATTGACCCCACTTTCTGCAGGAAATCGGGCAAATTCAAGCCTCCATAATTTGCTAAAGTCTTCCAGATTTCTGCTTGGGAAAAGCAAACCATCCAGGCAATTAATTCAACAGGAACCTAATTAAATCTCCATTATGGTAGCAAAGCATGAAATGGTTACTGACATAGGGATGGGTTCTCCCAGTAACTGTTCAAGCAACCAAGTGGTGCCTGTTCCTGTTTTTGTTAATGTTCTTGGTGGAAATTCACAGGAACTTTCACTTTCTGAGAGGAGAGCAAACAGCAACAGTAGATTGATCATCCATCAGCTTTCTTTGACAAAGTGCTGACACTCAGCTATGGATAAGACAGCCCTTCACTATCGCCCTCCCTGCTAATATCATTAGAAGAGCCAGGATAATTAATCCAAGATTACTAGGTCACTTGCTGTGAATCATTTTTATGGGCAAAAAGGATCAAGTTCAAATGCCAGTTTCCTATGAGTAATTTCACGTCACTTAAGTCTCACAGTCTCAGTTGTCTGACAGCTTTTTTGCAGTTCATATGAAAATTCAAAGTAGCGGGACTTGAGTGAAAGTGAGAATTTAGGAACAGCCTGAAGCTAGGGAGAGAGGATAAGCCAGGAATGGTTATGTATACATGTAAGGATTCAGACTGCTGCATCTATCCTGTGCATGCTTTCTACAAGCGTGCATGTACAATAATACGTTAGAAACAAGGCACCTTCCTTTATTAGAGATAGATCAAACACTGTCCTCCCCCTTGGTCATTAAAAACAACCTGATTCTACTTTAGGGAAAGTTCATACATTAAGGAGAAGGTATCAAGGGAGATGAATTCTCGTTATGTGGGAGGCTCAGACGGGAGTCAATGTGGGGTCTTCAGGTTCAACTTGGCAGATCATTCTTAGCAGGATACAGAAGGGAGATAGGTGGGAGCTTCAGGACATCAGTGAACGCAACTGGACTGAGAAATGGACAATCCTAACATATAAATGCTACAGAGTCTCAAAGATATTGGCAAAATATCAGATATAACTTAAGATTCAGTCTCATCTCAAAAATTCTGATTTGGGTGTTCACCACTGAAAGACCTTCAGAAAGATACAGCAGATTCATTATACAAACTGCACCAGAATGGTCTATAAGGAAACAAGGCTGTGTAAGATGTCCCATATTGAAGAAGAATCAAGAACTTCCCAGATATCACTTAGCGGAAAAACTCGGCAACAGCACTTAAGAAGAATAAAATGTCACTGTTCCCATGAAAGAGACAGTGGGCTTTCCACCCTGTGTATTTTATTTTTTTATTGGCTTGTTGTAAACCAAATATTAGTAAAACCACACACTCTAAACAACTCACTGCCTTTTAAAAGCACAGAAGTAAGGATAGCAGTGTGTTGAACTTAGTAGTTAAGCAGTTCTTCTATACATCTAAGCAAAACAGAGCTATATCCCCTGCACTGTGGTTAACGCTTTTTCGGGGTTCTTAATATCAAATCTAACCTCAATGTGGTTTCAATTATGAACTACAGAGCAAAAAAAAGCCTTGATTTATTCTATTTTTCTCCAATTATTTATTGTTAGTTCCTATTGAATACTTTGAGAAAGTATTTCATCATGCTTCCCATCCTCGAGTGGTGATAGCGCAAAACCAAAGGAATTAACCCTCTCTACTTGTCCAGAGCCAACCATAGTGCTTACACTCAGCAGAATCACAAACCAAGTTGCAGTGGCCAACATTTTATGTTTTGATGAAGATCATAAACCCTTCTGCCAAAAAAATTAGCCACAAGACACACAGGAGTTTCTACATACTGTAGAATAATCCACTGTGTAAAAAACCAATCCTAATCTCTGGGCAGGTAAATTAAAGAACCAACTGTTAGATCATGTTTCACACTCACATAAAAATATCAGTATTTACAACCAAATACATGTGGTATACTCAACCTGCCCATAATATCAACATTGAAAAAACATAAATAAACTGAAATTTATTTAATATAAAAAGAATACCTATCTCCTAACATAATAAATACAGCAAAATTTCATCCAATTGATTCAAACCATCACACAAAGTAGCTGGAAATGCAACAGAAACAGAAATCTAATATTGTTCATGGAAAAGACACCAGATGTGCACTGCACAGAAAGGTGCTAGCTTGTTGTCATCTACAGGTAAATAAAAAAGTGTATGTTAGCATTTGCCTAATGCTTTGAAAATGACAAATGATACCAGGATGGAAGTACAGTTGTAACAGTGGCATTATCTGGAAACTGAGGGCTATAAAATACTAGTCAAAGAGGTTGGAAATAGTCAAATTTTTTTACGAGTGTGAAGTGCCTGGTAATTGGCACAACCCACAAACTATTCTGTAAATGAACATCCTACTTAGGCTTTGCTAAATGAATGATACTTCTGGCACTAAGTTAATTTTGCTATTTTAGTTAAAACCAAATGATGGTGCTGTTTTCTGCCTCATTGGAAGAAATGAAATCTGGTATGTTTATTGTTCAGCATACTGATATTCTCAAGTGATTATTAAACTCTGTTCTGTATCATCCAAGGTTATAGCTCAAAAGCAGCCCCTGACAAAAAAAGAAAACCCTCTAATATTTCATAGATCTACATTATAAACAGGTGTGAAAGAATTTCAACAAAAGCCACTGAAGAAATATGGAAAAACTCTGTTGTACTCATTTTTCAGAAACTGATATATGTTAGCAAGGTATGAGGCAAAGAGAAGAATTTAAATTATCTACAAGGAAGCACAAGTGAGGGAGTAATTTACCTCTATTAGAGCATAACAAAGTACTTAATTGAAGATAACAAACCACATCTCAAATCCAAGTCATTATTTCTAATCCAGCCCAAAATGGTAACCATCAAAATGCACACCATGGAACTGTTCATTTTCTGGCTTACTTGAACATAACTGATTGCCTCTGCCTCATGGATAATGGCTAGCCCAAAAAATACAAAACTCATTAAACTCCCATGCTTGTAGCAAGAGACTGTCTGACATATAAAGGGCTCAAGTAGTCCAGGAATGAATTTCAGGCCCCAAAATTATCATTTGCTCCTCTTCATTAAAAGGAGGAAATATCTCATACTGCATTTTTATTCAAAGTACTATTCCATAACTTATTAGCATTTTGAATGCTATTAGTTTTCCTTTTCTTCAACAGGACAGTGAAATGAGCAGAAAAATAATCTACTTCGTAATTTTTTTTTTCTTTAGAAAGGTCAACAGTCTTCAATCAACCCATACAAACACATAAAAGTGCTTGGATCACTTCGCCAGTACAATGTACTAAGTATGGATTTAAACGCATAGGCATTCACCTTCTGTGTACCTTACACTCCCTCCTGGAAAAACACCCTCCTGTACTGCTGCTGTATCCACACTGTGGTGAAGATACTCAGACAATAGTCTGACTAATATTTTGAGCCAATATGAGTCTAACTAATGCCAAGAAAATCAGCCTTCCAGCTACCCAGTCCCTTCCTTGCACCACACTCTAGTTTTTTGCGGGTTTTTTTGCCTGATAAGTTTTTTATAAGGAAAATTATTTTGGCTAATTAAGCACAAGTGAATTAGAAAAATCAAAGAGAAGGTGGCACATTAAAAGAGAAATTAGCCAACTGTAGAAGAGTGCAGCATTGCTTCTTTGGGCAACAGTACCTACTGGTAGTGATTTAAAGTGTTTGGGGAAACTACAGACTCAACACAACATGGGCTGGTGCTTATTTGTGTTGATACTTGAGAAATATCTAAGGAACAGGGAATAAGGTTTATACATGTGCAGATCTAGCCATTAGCATGTCTCACTGATTTTAAGTGAGTATCACTTTCACGCTGACTGTCCAAAACAACAGCCACCCCCTCAGATACGAAAACCAATGCAATTTTGTGGTAAAGGGTATGTAATCATTATTAAGTTTACAGATACATCTTAATTCCTAATCTGAAGTATCAGAGTTCAAAAAAAGCAAAGAGAAGCCCATCAGTCCTACTTTGCAAGTGACATCGAACTTGTGGCAGCATTTTGTGAAAGATGCAGCTTTCTCTTCATAGGTGCTGCTGTTACAACTTACTTAATCGAGTACTTAAGGCCTCTAAAATTCATTTACCTAGCATACTTACAGGCTGCAATTGGTTACGTATTTGCTAACTCAAAATCTATTCTCCAATACTATAATCAAAATGCTAAATGGCAGAACTATACAAAATCATAGAAGATAGACTGAAGTCAGATGATGAATCTAACTCTGGAAGCAAACTCAAGAGGTTGCAATAGTTCAACAAAACACAGAGTACAATGTGCACCTTGGAGAGTTATGAGGTATCTTAATTGTAGAAATAATGGTTATATACTTTATCTAACACCTGAAGTAGGTGTAACAATTGAGCAAAACAACAACTAGTAACCAGAACATTTTACTGAACTCTTTTTCTGTTACTTCTCAGGACCCTAGTGACACATTAAACAAAATTAACTCCTATAAGCACACAAAGAAAAATAAATCTTAAATCAAGGAGACAAGCAGGCAAGCAACCATGGTCAAGGATTATTTCTAAGTATTCTCTGCATAATAATCTTCTTTCTGTTAGAAAGGTGAATTTGTCCTTGCAAGTAAGTTTATAAACCCTAGCAAGTCCCAGCAAGTAAGTTTATAAAGTTGGCATTTTCCATATAAATATTCCATAAGCAAATCCATACTCTCATTTTCAAAACCTCACTATTCAGAGCACAAGGATCTGAGCTCTTTTAACAGTCTTGTACTGATTAAAGAAATCTCTGGCTAATTTCAGTCAGCCCCTTGCCTTAAAACAGTGATTGCACCTCCACACCTTCTGTTAATGTGCCTGCAGCTTCTACATATTCTTTCTGCACCTTTGTGTTCCTTTCTAAACCACGTAACAGGAACAAGAGCGTACAGAAGAGCATTGCACTTAGTCCCTACTGACCACAACATCACAAGAAACAACTAGCAGAGCTAAAGGAACTGGATGCTGAATCAGCTGAGTTCAAAGGCAGAATACACACAGTAAGTTTTGGAGGTCAGTTCTGGCCAGTAACATAAGAATTTACGACACTCAGTTACTCACACTTTTCACCGTGATATTAATGTCAACTCACAGGTGCTTCATTTTAACAGTTAGCTAGATCCTGGCCCTGAGGCTGACCTGAAATGATTTTCTTTAAAAGCTTCAGTCATGGAGCTTATTTAGAGAGGAATACAGCAATATTCTTGTAAATCAAAAGCACATTCAAGCCATTTTTAGTTACTCTGTCATCTTATCAGAGTTAGAGGATACATTTGCCATCTTCTGCTACCTCAAAAGTACATATGTACCTGCTTTCTAAGTATAATGTTTCATCCAGGCTTACTAGAAATTTTAACAGTGCTATGAGTGGACATTAGTCAGGAGTTTAGATGAGAAACACACTCAGGGCCAAATGGATCATTATTCCCCCAACACGCAGACATCAACTGTGGAATTCTGACTAATGCAGTTATGTAAAAAAATGAGCATGGGAGAGCACCCAGGAGAAGACACTTTTGCATTCCCTTTAAAGAGTGAGTAATCCTTTAGCCATTTTCTTCATTTTACTAGGCATTTAAAGGTGCTTGGTTTTGCTAGCATAATCTAAAGGTGTTAAAATAATCTGATCCCCTTCTTGTGGAGTACATCTTGTGCAGATTGATTTCTTCCTTAAATACTGACAAGGGCCACATTCCCTCTCCAAGCAATGACAACAGGAGATTATTAATGTCTTTGGCTAGGCAATGGAAAATCAACTTCTGAAACGCAGCAATGAGCTTCTAACTCTCTGTCAGCAACTGTTCGCACCCACTGGCCTGAAGAGTTTAAAGTAACACACACTCTACTCCTGGAAGCACTCCCACCCACCTTCCAGAGAAACTCCCTCTAAACCATCATAAAGCAAGACAGTTACCAAGTTTGGTTTTCATAGTAAAACAGAACTATTTTTTATATTTTGACATAAAGAAAATTAACTGATTATGAGTGAAAAGTATCTATAGGCTTTTATATAGTAAAAAATCAGAGCCAGCTGCTTGGTGCAAAAGGTTAATTAATACTCCAGTGTATTTTCTTAACAGAGGTGGGTTCAGCCAGTGGAACTTAAAAAAAAACAAAACAAAACCAAACCCCCAAAAACCCCCAAACAAACAAAAAAAACCCCACAACCCCAAAAAAACCCACCAAAAATCCCAAACAAAAAACCCAAAACAAACAAAAAAAAACCACCAGGAAAACTTTGATCATACAGTTTCTGTATAAGAGAAATCATTAAGAAATAACATGGAGAAAATTATAGGCATATGGATAATTAGCTATTTCAACATAATTATATAAAAGATCCTTGCAGATTGTTTAAGATCTTCAGCATTTCCACTGACTATTTTCTCTGCAATCATACATTTTTAAGTACAAACTCTCCCTAAATTCAACAGAAATAAAGATGTGTGTGTGCGTAAGCATGCAGGAAAAATAAATAAATATACAAACAAGGAAGCAATTTAGTGCGTGCAATAGCAAAAGTTAAAAGTTTGCATTTCAGTGCCAGGACATAAAATGAACTGCTAGTTATTTTGCCAGTTGTCATAAAATATATTAGCTTCATCTGTGCAAGTTACCAGAACAAGACATATACACACAAGTTCATATACACAAAATTATTACCAAGTTTCATAGCACATACCTTTTATACAAAAAAAACCCCCACCAAATGCACAATTTGTTTTATGAGTAAATCAAACAAGTTTACTTACCACAGCTGGGGGATC
This sequence comes from Pachyramphus minor, assembly GCA_013397135.1. NCBI lineage: Eukaryota > Metazoa > Chordata > Aves > Passeriformes > Tyrannidae > Pachyramphus > Pachyramphus minor. The sequence continues at coordinate 249,357 of VYXB01006742.1, forward strand.
ATTCCATTCTTCATAAGAAATGGCAGCATATGGGTAAATTCTATCATTGATAATCTGAAGAGTAGCGAGAGCAATTGCTTTCATCGACCTAAAATATGCTTCCCAGAACCACCTTGCCTGTAAAGAGAATAAAGTTCACTTTCACATTGCACAGATCCAGTGCTTAAAAATCAATTTTGACTTGCCATGCATAATCTGTTCCATGCAGTCTACATGTCAGGTGGAAATTAAATTAGGAAGCATGTTTATTGTAGATAGAATATTTCCATAGAGCCTAAAGGCTTCAAACACAACTCCACCTCCCAGAAGAAAAGGACTCACAGCCAATAAAAAGAAGCAGCAGCATTATTTTGTGCATTGTTAAATAGAATGAGAATCCTTGAAGGAATCTGGTATTTTCACACTTCCATCATATGTTTTCCTTTCTCAAGCTAAGGTCAGCAGTTTGACCATAGAACAGAAGAAATTGCTGTTATACTAATTTTTTTCCAAGGCAGAGGAATCCACAGTGCAGCTAAATAGCCAAGTAAAATCATCCACCCTAAAAAGTGGAACTTAGAAGTCACTTTTTAACACCAATATTTGAGACAACTGACCAGACAGAGAATTTCAGTACACTCATGAACCCTACCAGACTAATACCTTCTCAAGTCTTCCAAAAACCCAAATTTTATTTATACAAGTAAATATTAAGTTATTTACACAAAAGTACATGCACATGCCAATTTGTTACAATTGTTAATCTTGACTAGTTTATAGTACAGACAGTGTAAAACTGGTGAAATGAAGTAGGAGATTGTTATACGCAGGTACTCTGAATTTCACAGATAAATCATTCTCAAGCTAAGGTCCTGTGCAGGAAGTTTTCATCTTGTCCCAGTTTCTGTGTAGGATAGAAATGTTAAAAGAAAAGCAAGAGTTTTGAAATCAAAATGCTGACTTACCAGACTCTCTGTTAGAGAAATAAACATACTTTTTAAATACCTAGAACCATCAAATGATCCTGGACGTCCCCATCCAAACCATAAGGAAACATGCTTTGTCAATAAATGTAGTTCAAGAGTTCTGGCCCAAGAAATACGATTTGTTTTTCAACCTAGCTTTTCTTTGCAAAATGGCAGCACCTGAATTGTCCAGGTCCAATTTAATTTTCAATCTCCTTATGGTTCATTATCAACTACAAGATATGTGTCTGCATGTAGGAGGTAGAGCAATAAAAAAATGAATTTTTTTATTAATTGGAAGCTTTAGAAGCTATCAGAGTCAGAATACAACTGAAGACAACACAATTTGTGCAAGCGCTATTTTACTCTTGCTACAGATTCCTTAAATAGCAAAAAAGCTCTTTGGACAAGCCGTTTTTAATCACATGCTATGAAAATATTAAATAATATTATTTACCTTATTTAGTTACTGTATAATTTACTTTTTTCAATTACTGAAGGAATACCAAATGTTTGGAACCACAGATCTTAGGATGAGCCAAAAATAACTCTTGTTTAGCTGTTGTTAACAAGTGCCAGCATGTCTCACTCTGCAGGTCATTACTTTTTAACAGGAGGCAAATAGTGCTTCCTACATGTGCACTTTCTTTTGGAGTATTCCTAGGCTAACTAACAGTGTACAGGAAAGATTACAAGTATGGAAAATGCAAATTCACAAACACAAACTTGCATATATTTATGATTATGTTACCCTTTACTTTACTTCACTTCAAGTGTAAGCTATGGGATTCAGAACTACAGACTTCTTGTCGAAGCACCAGCCCTAAAACTCTACTCTGTGGGTAGTTTGTAAAACAGATCCTGCAGAAAAGTTCTGTAAATATTTAAGATGAAAACAATCCACAATCCTACAATTAAAAAAACAAGCTAGGAAAGAGATTAGTGTTCTCTGAAGCACTACTTCTCACTTTGATTGAGAGAACAGTCATAACTCTAACTACTTCAGACTATTTCAAAATTTTATTTAAGACACTTGATGAGTATGCCCAAAAATGATATTACTCTGGAGCTTGTCATCCAGGGAGAATGCAAAGTAACTTCACTCTAGAATGGAGTCCCTTCCCTCTCCTTATTTCTCTCTCTGGTAGGACTTAACAGCTGGATAACAGGCTGATTACCAAGAACACAGAACAAAATGAACACTACATCCAAGTGTAAAAGCAGAAGAATTATATAAACAGCTGAGAATAAATAAAAAGACACTAAATAAAGCAAGCACCACATGCTAAGCAAAGGCATAAGTATTCCTTTCCCCATACTCCATTTCTTAGGAAAAATGTATTATCCAGAGCTCAGCAGCAATTGATTTAAAAAGAAAACCAGAAGCAGAATAAGAATTAAAATGGATCAGAACAGCCAACTGTTCAAGTATCCTAAATAAACAGGAGTAAGAATACAGATCTCAAATTTTATTTTCATGTTTAGAGCAACTGCTATAAGCAGCATTAAGCAGAAGGAGAAACTATTTTAACATACAACTTTTAACATACATAACAGAAACCTTTTAACATACAACATAAGCAAGTAGCTATTAGTAATGTGAAATGCACACAGGACTATGTATTCCACTGTTACTAAATGACAGCATTCCTATACTGTTCTAAGATTGTCTATTAATACTGTATTATCAATTATTATCTAGCTTCATAACAATCAAAGCTGGTTTTCCTCCTTCAGTATCACTGGGATGGATCTGATCTAGCTTCTCCTTGCTCAAAGAATGTTTCCAATGTCAGGCAAGATTACACCTTTACACCAGAAGCAAATCTGGAGAAGAGGGTAGAGGGAATTTATGTTTTATAGACTAATATTTATGAAATTAATTTTTTGTAAAGAGCCATAAAATATTCCCACAGTTGATTGTAATATTTTTGGAGTTGTGTTTCTTTAAGGCAGAACTCAAAACCTTCTAAGGGGATTTGAAGTCCCCAAACAGATGTTTCAGGGTCTCATTACTTCCTCCCCACCTTGTTTGCTTTTATAAAGCAAAACTGATTAACATGGCTTGCTAGCGTCTGCTGCTCCACATGCTGAGTTACTAAATATTTTGGGCAAGTTTTCTATTGGGAAGATGTAGTCTGATTTCATTTCAAGTGTATTTTCTGCTCTACTTGGTGAGGTTGAAAAGCTTGTGCTGGAATGTAACAAACAGAGAGAGGGGATAAAAATCTCATGAGCACATTTGTGATACAGGAGAGAGTAACAACAAAGACAAAAAAGATATCTACTCCAGACTTCTATGCCAACTTACTTATTATTCTTATATAGTTTTACTGAGCTGCTTGTTTGTCTTTTCCATATCTATGAATAAGAAGAGTAACTTTAATGCACCAGGTAATGTTTTTAAGGTATGGCAATTGTAATATACTAATTAGAGCTACCTGAGTGTGTTCCAGGATCTTGAAAAAAAAAAAATCCATAAAAGAAAGATCTTGTCTTTCACATAGACATATACACAGACTACAACTATGATCAAGTAAGCCTAGCATTCCTTTCAACTTGAACTGAAATTAGCTTCTAGTACTCTAGAAGCCTGCTTGATGAGGTTTCCAAATTTTCTAAGGAAACACACTATGTGGGCCACAGACTTGTAGAGAATGCTAACTTTGTATACACCTAAATATTGCCTAGGTCACAGGCAACCTAAGTGGTAAACAGAGATCAAACATGTACTTTGTACAACTGCCAAAATAACACAAATCAATGTACATTAACCTGTGTGGCTTACCAGGGTTTGAAAACAGCTATTTAAGAAACATAACTTCTCTTACCCTTCTAGATTTCTGAATAAATAGAAAATCTAGGATAGATTCAAAATGAAAGACAGAAAAGCATTATATCCTGTAACAGTTTTATCAACATTTCAAAGTGTCAAATGTAGCATACTGTATGACTTGACTGAGAATGAGAAGTACATTGTATTATTGGGTTGCCCAGTAGGTTTGAAGTGACTGGAAACTCTCATTACACAATAGATTCCCCATGATATTAATTCAATTTCTGAATTAAATTTCTGCAGTAAATTTAACAAAGCCATGAGAACTTCATCATGGAAGCCACAGACTTAAGGAATTGGAGGCCAAACTCTCTCCTCTCACCAGTAAGTTCTGCAGACCAAGGTCACAAAGACAGGCATGTTAGTAAGTAGTTCTAAGTTTTTGCCTTTCTTTTCTTCCTCCCTGCCCCACTTTCAACTGCTGCATCCTCACTCGATCAGCCACGAAAACCCAACACTTTCTGTAGAGTCCAAAATTGCTTAATATAATATAGTGTTATAATTTATACTCTAAAATTTTTACTCTAAAAATACACATGCATACTTTGAGAAAGACTAGCAGTATCTGAAAGACTGATGTTCCTTCATCCAAATAAGCAACCATCCAAACCAAAAGTTCAATTCCTTTAGTTTTCAGTTCCGGGATTTCATTCAAGCAGACTATGAAGAAACTAAACTGATAATATTCAGCACATACCGGTACAGGCAAGAGTTTGGGAAGGGGGTATTTGCAGTTATTTTCATAGCAGACAACAGGCAACAGCATGAAGCAACAGGGTAGCCTACTCACAGAAAGTAACATTTATTTAGGGAAGGTGTTATTTTCCTTAGGAATAAACACACTTGGGTGCCTAGCATCTCTTTATAAGCTCTTTACAAGCCAGCATAGCATCAGGTTACAGAGTCCATTCATACAATGTTTATAAGTTCTAGTGTTAATGCCCCTAATTGTGCTCTGGTGTAGAATGCAAGAAGGATCGATGTAAATCTTTTGATTAGTTCGTGAAAAGACAAACACTGGGCATGAGGCAAGGAAAGAACTACTTTCTGTAACATTTAGATCTAGGAGAAAACAGTCCATAAAAGGAACTTTTTAGCCTCCTGTCTTTTCACAGCCCATGATTTGGTGGGAGTTGGTAAAGTTAGCAAAAGGGAAAAAAAACAAAATTCACAGAAGAGTAGTAAAACTTAACTGCCCATAAACCACCACTTTTCTCAACTTTTAGGTCAGGCGCCATGATGCTGTAAGATTCTGCCCCACTGCAGCAGTTTGGTGTTTCTAAAATGCCTTGAAAAAGTTTATGAGGGCTGAAATACGATTTTCACACTGGCTGGGATGACTCTGCTTAAATGCTTTCCCTTCTCAATGGCTCTTGGTTTTTATTCCAGCTGGATTACGGAGGTTTAGCCAAAGAAAAGAGTGTGGCCTAGATGCTGCAGCAGCACTGGCCTGGAAGCTTGGCAATCTTACTTTTATTCCTTTCAAATTTTAGGACGGATACCAGAAAAAACAAACAAACAAACAAACAAACAAACAAGTTTATCTTCTTTTTTCATTTCTAAATAGAACCTTTAAACTAATAAAATTAATATTTGACTAAGTAACCTAACTAACTGACTGCAGCAACCCTTTGCTAAACCATGTACCTTCAGCAGAGATATAAAAGATATTACCAGAAATATCTACAGCTCAGCTATGCATCTGACACCTCTGCACACATAAGTGCATCCACTAAGACCTTCTGGAGTTATATGTCATACTATAATATAATCAAATGTTTTCTAAGTTAGTGAGACCTAACAAGTTATTGTCCATCATGTAAAATACCTAGGATTGGTCACAGGCAACCTTCCCTCACCCCAGCCTATTTCCATTGTGCAGTAGAATTAGATGGGCTACTGGGGTTCAAGATAAATGGAATCTTTATGTTTGCCCTATACCAGAGATGCATATGAGGGAAGCTGATGTTATGTGACAGACAGCAAACTTCAGCTCTCAAGCACCCTAGTGACCTCCCCTGCAAAATGGGACTGAAGAAAACATAAATACCTCTTTTGGAGCAACAAGCATTTTATAAAGATTCCCAAGATAAATTTTGGGTTCAGACTGAGGACCCTATAACCCCAAGTTCCCCCATTTTCCTGCTTATAAATTGTAATTTGCACCCTCTTTCTGTACTACTTTACTGTTTCTACATCTGGTTCCCTGTTCCAACAACTTGCTTGCTGATCACACATACTACTTTTAGTATGCAGTTCTTCAGCAAAGATGATACCAGTTGGGGCAGCTAAAACGAGTGCCATCTTTGGGATTTTTTAGACAGGCTTACAAAAACCCTCAGAAGACTTTATACTATTATGAATTAGACAGTATTTTGGGTTTTTTCCAGAAAATGGTAACAATTCGGTTTTAAAAAAAATTGTTTAATTGCTTTAGGACTCTTGACAATACAATCAAGTTCAACACACCTAAAACTGGCTGGCTCAGTCTTTTCTCTGTAACCAGTGCATGAAAAAATAGGGACATTCAGAGAGAAATTTAGAACTCTGGTACCTTAAAATACTTCCTAAACAATCCATTCCACTCTTATTAAGGAAGCATGAGAGGTTAGAGTAAGTACCTAGCTGTAGGCCATTATCCTTTTTCTCCTTAAAGCTTAGTCTTCAATAAAAACCCAAGATCCTCTCATTTTTCCCAGGGAGGCATGAAGAAATGAGAACATTTTAGAACTGAGAAATTAGAAATGAGAACAAGCAAAAACGTAGGCTACACTTTTCAAAAATAATTAATGTGTTTCAGACCACGAAAAAAGTAAGAGAGCTGTGCTCTGGAAAGTTGGGTCACTTTTGGGGTGGACAGTGCAATTCCCTGAAACAGGAAGTAAACTCTTTAGAAATTGCAATCTGAAAGTAAAAATTAGTTTCTTGTCCCCATACATAGACTATGTAGGAATTTTAAGAATTAATCCTTTAAATCAATAGAATACTGGTAAAATCATGCTAACTTGCCTAAAACTAAAAAGTTTTCTGATTTATTTTCATGTTTTATAGAATATCAGATTAAAAGCACCTTTCAAATTCAATTTAAGCTGGTTGTGTCGCATCTGTTTGTAAACACAGGCCTATCCAAGAAAAGCAGTAGTGCAGGCAGCACATAAAGAGGGCTCAGAACATCAGTGTGTCACTTCCAAAGCTAAAACATCGGGATTAGCAAGGAGTTGCACCTTTGGGGGTGCCTGATCACTTCAGACAAAGACTAGTCCATAATTCAACATTGGGGTTACCCGAACCTCAAACCAGAAGATCCTCTACAAAAGAAAAAGAGCAATGAGCAGTAGAACAATGCATAGCACATACTGTTGTTTCCAGTTAGCTGAAGCTTGCTTCTAATGTAACATGACAACATTCTTTTAATATTATTTATGAATATTCATTCCATTTCTCAACTCTTGTTTTTGAGTTATACAGGATTCTCAACTAAAGCCCTGAAAATACTAGATTCATCTATTTAACTTATACAAATTATGAGTCACCTATGGAGGAATATTTCTTAATTACAACACACTTCTGCAGGATAAGGAAACAAAACAATAATTTGTATCATTACAGTGAAATATATTAAGACAGAAATTGTAGATAGACATTTCATGGTGCTGGTTTTTACTGTAATTCAGCCTTGAAAATTATCTTTTCAAAAGTGAAGCAGCAAGTGGATTTAATCATTTGGTTCAATATTCTCTACTACAGTAATTTCAGCCATGAAACAAGCACATTCACCCAATTCAGACGCAATGGAGAGTGAAAACTAAATTTTTCCATTATCCAGATTTCTTTTTTTTCCCTTTTTGTTTTTGAAGCTGCCAATTCATAAGAGGACAGGGGTCAGAGTTCAAAATGCTAGTCTTACCCTTCAGATACCAGCCACTTGGGAGTAACTCACTTCTACTGGCCCTCAGTTTTACTGCTGTAGACTACTTGATGACGTTTGAGAGTTAAAGGTAACGGAAAATGTTAGTGCAAGCTCAGATATTAAGCTTCTTGCACAGCAGCCTTCCTCAGATTCTCCTCTTTGGTGCTTTCAAAAGAATCACTGACATCAGTTATAGTAATCCATACGCACAATGACACACACTGTGCATATATGAGAATGGTTCTTTAACAGATATGCTTCAAAGCTGATATTTTCACTCTTGCTTCCATACTTTCAAATAATTGTGCGAGTTTGGGGGGTTTTCTTGGTTTTAGATGTGTTAGGTTTTTGGTTTTGCTTTGGTGGTTTTTAAGGTTTTAATATTCTGCTATGTTGAACCTTATAATGCTTAAATATATGTCACAAAAGATTGTCTTTTCAATAGAAGAGTTCTCATTCTCTCTCATGAAGTGGTAACATTTTATATAGTTTTGAAATCTTGCATTATCTTTACCCTTAAAATATGGGTTTCTGCTATTCCTTGTCCTAGTGACAGTAACTTAATTCTAAAAATAGCAAGAACACAAGACTTGAATAGATAAAAACATCACTTAGCACTGGTGTTCTCCCCTCCCTCCATATACTTCTGCACCTCAAACTTGATTCTTTGATTAATGAGTGTGTCAACTTAACAACTCTGTTGCAGAAGGCAACATTGCACCAGCCAGGAAACCTGACTTAGTTCCCTGGCACCCTACAAATCCATAGCCAAAATACATTTCAGTTATGGAGTCAACAGATACCAGCACTGTGAGCAGCAAGGAAACACCCCATTCTCAGCTGTGGCTGGGAACACTGTTGCAAAGCATGGAGACAGAGTCAGCAAAGAGAGTAACAGAATGAGAATGAAAAAAAAAAGAAAAGGCCTTTACAGCTTTAAAAACATGTGATGTAAAAATGGCTACCATTTTCTGAATTCCCTTTGCTCCCAAAGAGCTTTCAGTCATGTCTTCCTATTTACAGGCAAATGACATTGGTTGACACCACAGAAATAACACAGCTGAAAAAGAGCAATACACCTGAAAAAGAGTAATACAGATCCTACTATGGCTTCCAGACAGTCATTATCTGCATAATCATCAATAATGATGTAATGATGAAAAAATAGGGCACTTTCTTCCCTCCAGTTTCCAGGAATTGACATGGCTCCCTGATTACTCCACTTTCACCAAGCTGTTACTGTGAAGGAAGGGGCAGACACACCTAACCTGAGGAGTAGTCAAAATTACTTGGATGTGTATCATCTTTATTATGATGTTTGTCCTTTGCACACTCCCTGTTAACATGAAACCAGACCTACAGTAAACTAGACCTATGCCATCACTGATTCAATGGCAGCCTAAAAAATAATAGAAAACAAATTCATGTATGTAATTGCAGGGAACATTCAACTACTGTATGACCAGAAGTTGGGGGTGGACGGCGTTTTAGCCACATTTCTTGACAAGTGATGGACAGCTCCTGAAACTGAAAGCAATAGGTTTCTAGTCCTAGGGGTATTGCCTTCAAATATGTCTATGTTCTCAGGGTAGATCAGTTTTCCCTGCTGCAGGCATCCTGCTGAGAGGTGAGGTCCCAAGCAAAACACAGGAATCTGACTGCAAGCCTTTGAGGTGGCAGGAGCCAAGGGAGGTTCAAAGACAAGGCTGGCTGGTGGGCAGCACCTCTGAGTATTGCAGAGGTTAGAGGTTAGTAAAGCAGGAGCCACTGGCCAATAAAACAGTGTTTGGAGAGCCCACTCTACAGATAAATTGCGGATCTGTTTACACCTTTCCCAGCTTTCTGAGTTACACATACTGATGCTTCCCACTGTGATCTTGTCCTCTGTCCACCAGAATCTCCCTTCCTTGGCAGCTGCTCTGCTCTCTGCTGGTTGGCTTTATAACATGCCTCAAGGATGCTTGGAAACTTTTAATCAGCATCCAGCATCAAAAATAAATAAATAAAAGCACAACTGCTTTTATTTGTGTCAACTGCTGCAACAAGATCTGGCTTGTTTGAGATTTCCCATGACTGCTGTACTAATGCTGGGAGAATAGAAGCTTAAATTCCCTTGATTAGAGAAACTAAACACAAAGCAAGCCCAGTGCCAATCACACACATGAAAGGACAACTTTCTGAAGGAAGAAAAAAACAATCTAGGTAGGGTTACCACCATATTATAGCAGTCAAAAATCAGCAAATACCTCAATTTCAGAGCTTAAGCTCTACACCAGGAAGAACTTGCCCTTTTGATGAAGACATGTTTTGCTCAGTTTCCTGTAAGCTATATAGCTCTGTTTTATATAAGCACAAACATAATACACATACCCCCATACACACAGTTCTCAACACTGGACAACTTTAATGACAGATATTACTGCCAGCATTGCCTGAATACAAATATATCTTACCGACTTCTGTAAGGATAAAAGCGAAGGACAGCAGTCATGAGGTATTTTCCACATCTACTTGAAAAATTCCATTTAGAATATATTCTGATTTTTTCCTCTGCACTTTAATAGTACCTGATCTTAGCTGAAGCTATTTAAATCTACTTCATCCTTCGTGGCTTAAACTTCACGTGACTGCATGGCTATCTCATGAAATAGGTAAGGTGATTATTAATCGTTGGTTGCAATAGTACTATGTGGTAGTCACACTGCAATGGATCAGGATTGAAAATCATTTTACATGAACAAAACAATTGATAAACATCAACAAGAGTTATTTATTTCTTCTCGGCAAACATCTGAAATATCATATTCTTTACTGCAAGAAACCGAATTTTGTAAAAAAAAGATACTTAATCTCAAAGATAAATATTAAGGCCTATTACATAAATCCTTGCTACCCAAAAAAAGATGGAAAGTACTAACCAACATTTGCATATTTATTGTGTATTAATCTTTTGCTTCGCCTGAACAATTAAAACCGTAAGGAAGGAGTCGTTTTCCCTCTCCCCTTGATACATTCTGGCTACTACACATAGGCAGCAACAGACTAGAAACAAAACCAGTGGTAAGGACAAGAGTGCAGAGCCTGGGCTGGTGCTGCTAGCTTACTGAAACATTTCAGACATGGCTGCAGTATTCGTGCTCAGGTTTAACCTAATCAACAGATTCAGGATCAGGAAAGTTTTTCCCAATATCTCAATGGCACCACTGATATTTTTTGCTTTAGTTTGCTACAGTGTTGGGAAGCATATTTAAGACAGACTGTGCTGTGTGAGGGAAAAGAGACCAAGTATTCTGTGGACCCCCTGGGACCTGAATTCCAGTACCAGCTGAGTCTGGTTGCAGGAAACTGTATTTCTTAATCTTAACCAACTAATGCCAGGTGCCATTTTACTTTCTAAAGAGCAATCAGAATTGTCGCTAATGAAAAAAAAAAAATTAAAAAAAGGAGCAAAAGGAAGAAAGGAAGAAGCCAACCCCTAGATATAAATTACACCATTTGCAAGCCAAGGGGAATTAGAGTATATTCTTAAACAGCCCTCTATTCAATTCATAACAAAGATACATAATTTTCCCATATACAGGCATCTAAGAAACTATTGGATATATCTGCATAATTTACAGACAAAGATTAAAGGAAAAGCTGTTTAAAGATTATCTGGCAGCTGATTGTTTCTAGAGAACATGTAAAACCTTTCTAATTTAAAAGACAAATGTTCCTACTGTGTTGTAAGATACATTTGATTTAGTCATTAAAACAGGATCCAGGACTTCCAAATTCCATTATTAGTATTATGATTTGACCTTGTACAAGTTAATTTATGTATCTATCTACTCATCAGTAAAATGGATACAAGACCACAGTGTATTTACTACCACTACTGAATATACTCACATGCAAATTACTACAGCACTGCAGTGCGTTTATGCTATACAGATAAATGGTGAAGTTGTAACACTTTCAATAATGAAAGGGGGTAAGTGGAGCAAGGGGATTTGACAAATGTGATATGGTACACACTAAGCAGCAGCAGAGGGCAAGCAGAGAGTAAGAAAGAGAGTGGAACACCAGGAGATATGCTTAATCATCCATTTGTCTGCACTAACTGCTTCATGTGCACGACAGAATATTTTCAAATATTCTTTCTAAAAGTACATGCCTGTCCAATTTTTGGATCATCTGGGTTTATTTGTAGTCTATCCAAGCTGTGTATAGAAATCTGCAAAGTGTAAGTATCAAAAATTCACTGTGCAACAAGATGCAAACTCTTAAAATACAGACTCTTAAAATCTAATCTTAAAAACAAACAAGAAAATTGTCTTAAAATAGCATAATTTCCCTCTTACAGTTAAGTTTAAACTTTTGTTGATTAGAAGATACCAATGTAGATACAAAAGCAGCCCAACTGTATCCTATAAAAATTATTCATTGAGGTGCTGATTGGTCTCAAATTTTGTAGTTCTTTCTCAGAGATGCCATGAAGACAGTTTTCTTCATTCTGAAAAGCAACAAGGCGGGACCGACAACAAGAAAAAAATCTAGGATGAGGATACTCTCTGCAACAAATGAAGGGAGTGGGGAGAAATGAAAGTCTCATATATAAATGCCAAGGATTCTACAACTCCCATGGCGATCCTGGCAGTAAGCCAGGAAAAAGTTTTCTCTTTCCTTTGCTGTTTGCAGCAACAAATCTCTCCTCTGGGGGAGGGGTGAGAGGGCTGGAACTAACTTCACTGCATCTGATAAGATGGCAAATTGTCCAGGCCTGACATTTATGGGGGACCCGGAGCTCCACTGAAGCACTCTGGGAGGATTAAGGCAGGGTTAGCCTCTGCAGTTGCACTCCTTAAAATGCTACAAATGGCAGACAGATGAAAGTTTGCCTAAATTTGATAATGATGAGTCTAAGGAACCCTGAGACAGAAGCTGTCCCCCGTCAGGGAAAGAACTGCAGCTGTAGTTTTAATATTCTCATTAAAAGGACTTGTAAAACTCTAACTATGCTCAAAGAGCTTCCAATGTCCAGATATTGAAATGAATTTCTGTTTAATTGGTTAACAAGAACTAAGTCCCATCTCTTTTATGTAAGTTGCACCACCCACGGGAAAACTCCACCACCCATTTGCTTTAACTCTATCCAAGACCATTTCACTGCAAGAATGGGATGTTTCACACGCTGGCAGTGATTGCCTGGAGCCAGCAGAAAGGCTCATATAGCTGTCAGCAAGCTGATAAGAGCTGAAATTACTCTACAGAACTCTCTTTAAAGAAGAGCCAAAGAAGCACATTAAATGAAAGGGAGGAGGGGTCAGAAAAGCCAGCCACTCATGTTGTTTTAACGTAGCACTAAAACAAGTCATTGATTTATGCATATGTCTTCAGCTCTGTTTGACCTGGAGTCTGAACTTTTCCTAAGGTCAGGGCTGAGGCACAAGGGACGTGCACTACAAAAACCACAACAGCTTGTCCAGGTATTCTGACTGTGGGAACAAACATTGCAAACTACATGCTTTCTATTCACATTTTTTACACTGAATTTACATTCCTTTTTAGTTTTTAATTGTCCACATGGGCTGAAAACACAAGAGGTTGTGAGTATCTAAAACTTTAATTAATGAAAAGCAAGAATGCTGCACGTCCACTATGTGAGAAAATACCTTTTGGGGCTTCAGGAAAGTGAATTACCCATTCATCCAAAGGAGGAAACTATACACCACAGTCAATATTCTCTCACTGAAGTGTTTGGCAGCCAGTGAAGTCAAGATGCACTTTGAAAACCACTGATGATCTGACAAGGTTATTCCACAAGGCATTATAATACCAAGGTCTTCTGTAAACCCAAGGCCTGAAGTTGCATTACTGTGCCTGCACCAGGTCTGACCAAATGGCCTTCTGCTACCATATTCTCTCTGACAATGCTCTGCAGCAGCTACCTTAGGAACTCCCCTCCCACAGACACAGCAGGCATAAGCCATCACTTCCACAAAGTACTCTCCAGCTTTCAGAACTCTGCAGTGCAAGAACTCCTAAGCCAGAGGATATATCTTTGCATTCATGTCTGACAGATTTTCCTTCTCTGGATTTCTTCATTCTGTCTTTATGCCAATAAAACCCCTTCACTCACACAAAATGATCACGCAGTGATTCTCACAGACTATCTACTAGTTCTGTGAGAAGATCATCTCCTTTTGAATTTTTTTTTTTAGATCACATTCCCAGTAACACAAGTCTTCTGCAACATGAAAAGAAATTGTATCAAACAATGTAGAGTCATATCCATTGACTTTTTTCATGATGTTCTTATAGTTCTGTACTATATTCTTGCTTCATCTTATTGCCAATTGGTCATTTTCAAGATGAAGAGTGTTAGGCTATTTCATCACTCTTCTCTTGAAACTTTTGATCACCCTTGTTCCATTATATCTTTTTTAAGATGGGAGAACCATAACTAAAGACTGTATTCATGGTGCAGACATACAACAGATTTACATGGTGGCATAGTATTTTCCCTCTTGTTCCCTACCTTTTTTCTAAAAATTCCTTGTTTTTTTGGTTTTGGTTTGTTGGGTTTTTTATACTAAAACTGACCATGGAACTTACACTTTCATGTAACAATTACAGTTATTTTCATGTAACTTATTACAGCTCCAAGAATTCTTTTCCAAGTGATCATAGCTACTTGAGAGGTCATATGCCTATGAGAAGGCTGTTTTAAATTGCTAATATACCCCTGTATATTGTATCCTGAATTTGTCACTTTATTATTTGGTCATGCTGCACCTGAATTTCTGTGGCCTAAAGTGTGCCAGTTCCAAATAAAACCTTTCCCAAAGTGGATCATTCATAATGGGTAAATGCAGGGGGGTTTTCTGTAACTATTAGCTCGAGCTGCAAATTTTCCCTTAAAAAGCCATGTTGTTCTGGGATGCTTATCTTCTACACAGCTACCTAGCTTTATGGAATTTCTTATCTCCAACACCTCCACCTCTCTGTAAGTTTGGTTGAAATTGGACAGTAACAGAAATCAGAAGAGAAATCAGCATGCACATTGTATGTGATCATACCCTTGTTTCCCTAGGAAACCAGGATGAGAAGAATTCCCACGCTCCAGAACACTTGCTCTTCATTCTTGTACCATCAGAGCACGCAAAGTCACCCAGTCCTCCAGAACAGATATTAATTCAGAAGTTTTATTTCTGGGAGATGGGGAGTATCTTAAATTCAAAAAGGAATAGGCACACAAAGCCTTCTTTTGAAAGTAAACTCCTTACCTAAAATCTGTTCAGGGAGAAAGAAAGCCTAAATAAACAGACAAATAACTCTTCTATTCTCATTACATAGTACTTCCATATTCTGATCCTATGCCTTAATGAGTCTAGCCCTGTTGAAAGACTTCTAAGTGTGTTGCTATTAAGTGAGGAAAACTATTTACAAGATGCCTGTATATCCAGGTAGACAAGAGTCATCTCGCAAACAGGAGGAAAAAGGCACAGAGTTTGAGACATAAGCTTAGGAAAACGTTCATACTAGTTAGAGACATTTATATATCAACTACACTGCTGAAACATGTTTCCAGAGACTTAGCAGGCTTTCAAAGCAAAACCTTAGGGAAAAAAAACGGTTGCAAGGGAAACTATACAAGGAATAGAATATGGTGATACCAGCAAAGTTTTGGTTGCTTTTTTTCCTTTACCTATTTCACACTTCAAGAGCAAGCAAAAATTTCAAATTTTACTCTCTATCATACAGGTCTACTACATTTCTCCTACTTCTTGCCCCTCCACTTCTAGAACTTTGCTATTACCTGGGTGCTGGTTAGAGGTGCAGAGAAAATGAAAGCATAAGGATGCAGCATGAAGTCTGCTGCATCAGAAGCTGTGCAGCTGAGCTGCTTATCGGCTTGCCTCTGGGCACTTCTGCCAGTGTTTCAGATTCCATATGGAACTATTTTTGAGAGGGGGATAGTTCAAGGAAGCTTCAAAGAAAATGAGAATGACAACATTACTGTAGAAAACAGACAAGACAGCAATCCCAGAGATACATAGGTTTCATCCAGACTGCTATTAATTTTATCAGGTCAACTCGCAGAGGTTGGTTTTGATGGTCAAAACGTTGCAGTTTTTAAGAGCCATCACATGATAGTCTCCAATTTTCAGGGACATAGTCTGTACATGTGCTATTGAAAACATCTAACAATTTTTTACAACAGTGTCGAGTAGGCTAGGCAAGCAGAGAAACTATTCCCTTTTGTGAGGAAACACAGGAAACTGAACCAGGAATTGCTGAGAGCAAAATGTTCTGCAAGTTAGAACAACAAAAACATAAGTTAACACAGTTAATTCCCAGAGATCTCAGTGCAATCAGGTACAATGCAGGACAGTAGAATTAATTCTGATTTCCTGGTTTATACCATGTACTGTCTGATAAAACAACTGAGCAATATGAAATTGTGTTACAGGAAATCACAGCTCAGGTCATACCAGTCACAGATCCTACCAAATGATGTCTCCATAACTAAAACACCTGTATTTAATCCTCTTCATGACAGTATTGTGTGATGCCCATGATAAGTGTAGAAACTGTAAGAAAATACTTTCAAATAAGGGTTCTTACATAATTTAAATGTAATTACTTCTCTTTGAGAGCTTTCCTCTCTTGTCCAGCAGATGTATGGCTAGAAGCATCTCCAAAAACAAAGCAAAAATATAAGCATAGAGAAAATTTTACACATTAAAAGCAGACAATCTATTTCAACTTGAAAAAAATTACATGTAAGTTTATGTTTGTGTATGTATATATGTTTCTGTCTGCATTTTAACCTTGATGGATGATCTCCAGAGAATCAATTGTAATGAAATACTGCAAAAAGACTACCTAGTCCACAAAGAAAATTGGCAAGCTAACATTTACAATATTTGTTTTAAGTATGGTGTTTTCCAACTAAGGATAAGAATTATGTCACAAGACAGCAAGGTTTCAATTCCACAAAGTTTATCAGACCTATAAAGTCTGATAGGTATGATGAATACATGCTTCAGCCTACTAAAAACTAGGGGAAAATTAGAGCAAAGATTTCTGCCAGAGACAGGATGATCTCAACCATACACGTTAACTGATCACAACCCTATATGTCAACTGGATTCTTAATTTAGTGAAAAAGTACGTTAATTGGTAGGTACTTGCACAACAAGTCTTTATCAAAAATTTATAGTCTCCCCCAGTGGAATTCTTTTGTGCAATAAAACGAGTTTTTGAAATAAAACCTAAATACAACCTACCCACATAGGAAACCGTGAGAAGTTGTAAGTAAATTTTCATACCAATTTTAATAAAAGCTCTTTGCAAAGATCACATTTACCCCATTTTAACATCAGTTGTGAACCCATCTTTTTGTAACTGCTATATCAAACTCCAAGTGTTCCGCAATGTGAAAACAAGAAAGAACACAACCATTGTGATCTAACTATCTATGTTTCCATCTCAATAAGAGCAATGCTTAGTGAAAACTAGAATGGATTGGAAAAAACCAAACATACCAAAAGACCAGTGTCAATCAGTTCTTTTCCACTTGACAAAAAACAAGCATCAAAATACTGTATATCAAGTGTTATTAGCCCTTGAAGTTGAAGAAGCAAAAAAAGCAGCTTAAATATTATTGGGAAATAATATTTCAAAGCTTTTGTTGCCCTTCCATGGCTAAGTAGCATGAAAAACATGTATAAATCACCCCAGTGCATTTGCAGATTCATTCTATAAATGGCTATTAGTTGAGCTTCATTTCAGTAATTCCTTGCCCAGGAAACAAAATAGAGCACTTGTGATAAATTCACGTTGCTTTACCGTTGCTCACGTTGCTCATGTTGAATTGGTATAAAGGATCGCAGTTCTCAAGAAGTTCATTCCAACTTCAAATTCTCTCTTCTATCACTTTAGCCTCATTCTACGAATCTTTATTCTTTATATCATATCTATATCATATCTTTATATAATATCATTATATCTTTATATCATTAATCCCTGTACATTGCTGCTGAAGTGAAGACACTGAAAAAATCTGAGATGATATTTTGTCTAGCCAGAAAGTCCTAGGACACTTTACCAAACCATTTAAACTGAAAACCAGCAAGTAAAGTGTGCAACTGCTCCCTACTGTGAGACTGAAGAGGAGGAAGGATACATAAATTTGTAGCACAGGTGTAGTATTAGTGCACATTTATCAATGAGGAAAAGCAATCAGGTTACTGGTAGTCCACACGATATCAGTCACCAAGTACTTTTTACCATGTTAGATAGCTAGAACACAGAACTATGTATCAGCAATGGAATTTTACTGGGATTTTGCCTTTTAAATTAGGTTGACAGGATGAGAAATGTATGGAGAACATGTTTAAATGTCCTTAATATGCAGATAGAAATAAATTCACAAAGATGAGAGAAAGGTAGACCTTGTGATTTTATCCTGTTACTTTTACTATCAAAACACACAACTATATCCTTAACAAAAGCAAGAAGATGTGAGAGGAAGCTTTAGAAAAACATACTTCACACCTTCAGTCAACAGAATCACATTTTTGGATGATGTTCAGTGATGCTTTGAACCCAATGACAATGATTGCTGCAAACCATCTATAATCCAAAAAAACTCACTCTGGAGAGAGCCTATGACTGCATTATTAGTATTAAAATATCTTCTATTTTAATTTAATTTTATGGAGTTACAGATAACATAAATAATTTCTACATCATCCAAATTTAGGGAGTTACTGTTGGTTTGTTTCATTGTGAATGTTTCAGGGGTCTGCTTGTTTGTTTTCATTCTCTTGTTTTTTACAGACTAGAGTTGTTTCCTGATTTCATACTTTGAAATTATTGGTTAAGCTGCCCGTAACATCAAGTACATTCTTCACAGATGGAGAACACTATCCTGAAATGATGATTTTATGTTATTGGTAAAATGGACAACAAGAAAAGTAACGCACAGTTTAACAGATGACTCATGTCAGTTTTTAAACTTTATTACCTGGGGTTAACATCTCTACAGCAAAATCGCATCTCTAGGAGCTGTAACACCAAGGCTGCTTTTTCACCTGTGTTTCTGGTGGCGCGTTGTGCTGCCAGCAGGCCCCACCAAAGTGGTTCATTTGTGTGAAGGCGCTAAAGAGAAAGGAGACCCCTGACGGCTGCTGTGGTATTTGCAGGCTCTCTGTACACAGAAGGAAGTGAAGCTGGCAATAGAATTCAGTTTGTGAAAGGCATTTACTTATTAATTTGAAAGTCTATTTTCTCTACACGTATCAGTATTAATATAAACCATGCAGCTTTTAGCATCACCTAAGTAGAAATAACTAGAGTCTTGTACACCCTGAAAAATCATGTCTTGGCTCACTTTTTACAAGGACCACACAAAAGATGACTTTGTCACTAAGGTTGGGTAAGGGAATTTCAGAAACAAGACTCCATGATTCTTGCAGAAATTTGACTGCAGAAATTCCATGCATCTTCAAAAGTCACCTGAAATCAGAGATTTAACATTTTCCTTACATACCTCGCTCTTACTTCCTCTATGTTTTTCCTGATGAGGAACTGAGGCAACAATAAGTGTATCTTCCTACCTTATAACAATATATGCTCAGGTACAATAAGATGTCAAGGATGAAATATCCTAGATACAAGTGTACAATATATGTTAATATCTTCTTTGCTGGCCTGAAAATATAATCAATATATTCCAATGATCAAAAGAACAATGTGCTTGAATCCTACCCCCTAATCCAACAGCAGAATTTCACAGTTTGTGAAAATATTTGTATGGCTAAAAGTCCTCATTGCTAAGCTTGTTCTTTCTGTGTGAGCTCTAGAATTAAAGCAACTTATGATCATAGTGTCCATAATAACAAGGCCAATAAACAGGAATCGGCATCAGCTGGAGTTGGAGTAAACTAGGAGACATTTTCTATATACCCAGCTGACACAGGCTTCATTCACAGTTTGGACAGTTGGTCTCAGCTCTTCAGTCACCAAATAAGTAAAACATCCCTCTCAGAGGAATTCATATTTAAAACCTTTTAGATTAATGCTTCCCTCACATTCTGAGCAATTAAAATTTACCTACAAACCAACATTTCTTTTGAGATAAAGACGAGACTCTTGGACTTCTTTAATACAATTTAAATACCATGTAGAAAAAAGAAACAAATGTACACTGATTTCAACAGAACTATGTTAATAGATGTGAGTAGACAGTCCACTTAAATTCAGGGAGAGCTTCTATTCCATTGAAAAGTGATGATGAATGCAGATGTTTAGTGTAAAGAAAGAACAGAGTCAAATCATCAAAATATTAACATGAGAGTACAGTGAATGTTTCTGCATTTCAACAGCTTTCAAAGCAAGGCAGGTATATGCACCTACACTCCAACTGTAAATAAAGGAAAATAATTTTAACACAGTACATTATTTTACCTGTCTTTGCATTTCTTCAATCTGTCGCTGGGGGATACTTTGCAGAATGCTGTACATTTCAGGCATCTTTTCTTCAGGGATGACAACAGAGGCTCTATAAGCAAAAACCAGAAAAAAATGGCAAGAGGAGTAGAAAAAAATTCTACACTAAAAGATGTCAACTGCTTCTCTAACCCAGAATTTTTTACTATTGTAATAAGACATATTCAAAAGACCCAAGCAGAAAGAAGCAGTCTTCTGTCAGTGTAATGAATTATTCTGTAGCAGTTCCTCCACAACACCAGCCGGTCTGCCCACAGATAAGGTCGCCAAAGTCTGTAGGCTGATCTGTCCAGACAATCTAGTAACTATGGAAGAGACAGAGACACAGAAATCCTGAATTCTCATCTTTAGATTGCTACTGACTTGCTGTCAGCAGAGATTTTTGGAGCGACAAAACAGTAATAGCACATACAGTGTAAAAAGAGTAATTTTTACACATATTATCCCAAGATCACATAACTGGGCAAAGGACATGCATAGAAAAATAATCCAAGCTCCCTACACAGTGTACTCGGCTACAGAATAATTATATTTTTCCATTTCAGATTAACTGGGGAATCATGGTGCAATATAGAGCATTTACATTTCTGTGATGCAATCTTTAGTATACACTTTCAAGAGCCTGAATGGAGACCAGTCCTCCCTGAATTCAAGCACAAGATAATAAAGCAACTCTGTTTCAGAAAAAAATATAACTGTCTACAGGATAATCACATGCTCTGTTATATCTGTCTTGTTTGTTTTCTTCTCCTATTTTTGATACACAATATATCAAGGATAAAGACTGTGCGTACCTTACTCTGTTTGCTACTCCCTGTAGCCACCCCCCCAGTACACTTCACTTATCACACAGATTTTACTCAGGTCACTGAAGGCAATGAAGTGTCTTATGTAGCAGTATGATATACAACAGTGAGGGTACAGACCTCTTCCAGTCCAGAACCTCAGAGAAAGGTAAAATGTAGGAGTCAGCAATGATGACTGGGACACAACCAGCTTGAAGAACATCACTTAGCACAGCCTGCCCCAGGCGGGCTCCACGTAGAACAACACAGAATGTAGACTCCTGTCAACAAAAGCATCCAACACACAAATGAGGAAGAAAAGGAAACAGCAGATTTGCATTGTATGTGTATGTATAATGGATTATGTTTTCCTGTTCTTCCCCTCAAAAAAAAAAAACAAGGCAAAAGGACAACTGTCTTGCTCTGTGCAAACAATCTACTCTGTATTATTAGCTAATTAAAAATAATTATACAACTAATAATAAAAAAATCATAAGTAGAGGGATGAAAAATCAGCTAGTGGGTCAATTCTACTTATTTTAATGGCCAAACTTCAAAAATTCTAATTGAGAGAACTCAAAGAGAAAAATAAGTTTAAAACATGATGACATGAGCAACAACTGGTATGAACTTAGTTGAGTACAAAGCCAACTTAATTTTCTTCCGTTATAAGGTAATGTAGCTCTATGCATAGCAGGGAAGTGACAGACTCCATATCTCAATTTTAAAATTCATTTGGTATCTTTGATAACATTTTCAGAGGCAAATTAAGAAAACAGGGGCTAGATAAGGTCCTAATAGGCTTTACAGTTACATAAATTACAGTCATAGAACTCCAATAAAGAAGTTAGCAGTGGCTCACAAGTGAAAACAGTGACGGACCAAGTAACCAATCCTCAGTACAACAGCATTCAAGTGTCCTTTAGTTAACTGAGTAGCAGAATAAAGACCATACTTATTAGATCTGACAATACTTGGTATAAAGGATCGCAGAATTAGACTTTGACATTATATTGATAAATCAGCTAAAAAATACTGATACTTGTAGGATTCAACACTCAAATAAAAATAACAAACTGCACAAACATAAAGCATGAAGTAACTGGCTAGGATTTGCACTTTGTAGAAGAGAACATTACCTACAAAAGAAAAGGTAAAGAAAGGGTATTCCTTTGACAGCAATGTTGTACTGTTGAAAAAAAAAACAAAAACCACTCCCTGGGTAATATTACAACACAAAAAGAAGAACAATTCAAGAAACCTGAAGGATTCACTCACTTTTCCCAGTAACAAAAGACCTCAGAGCATTCAGTCTTGGGCAATGCACTTAAGTGGTAGGTAAAGGATGATTACTTACCTTTTAAGTATGATCTACAAGGAATAATTGACTATATGAATACTACTTATTCTGAAGAGGTAAGGACAGGAAGAAGGGAGTTTCAAAGATAAAAAAAGGTGTTGCAAAAAGGAAGAACATAATCCACTTACATCCATGACACACAAGACAAAATGCCATGCATTTAAACTGCAGCAGAGAAAACTCCTTGACTATGTCACACTCACCTGTATATAGAAACTTTAGTTCTCACTGTCACTGAGGAATCTTGCTACAGATTCAAGATTGCAAAATAAATACTAGTAGAGTTCAGCTACATAACAAGGAAAAATCCTAAGTCAGTATTATCCCTAAGTTTAAGAAAGAAAAATTTTAAAGTTGATACAGGAGCTCCCACAGATAAGAAAGCATCTTTCCAGCTTGTGTTCCATGGCCTGAAGAAAAAGAGCCAGGAGCCTCAATAGAGCAGCAAAACATCGAAATGGAACTAGGAAATACAAGGGGGTTTGCTGGCTATTCTCTTGTTTCCTACTGCAATCATAAGACCTATGTTCATACCCATGGAGTACTAAAAGCCTCAAAAAATCTCACCTAAGAGAAGACTGCAAACAGGAAGCATTAACAACACAGAAGCCCAAGAGCCTGTCTAGTAGGAAGTCTGTAAAGGCAGTGTTGGAAAGGATGAACTGTGATCAAAGCCCCCCTTCCCCCACTCTTCGACAGGAAGAGAAGGAAAAGAAGGGTGTGGGGAATGGAAGGAGTTGAGAGAATGAACACACATTTTAACCATTGACTCACTAGATCACACAGCAGCAGGTGGAAGAGACTCTAGTAAGGTCTGGGAGAGAAAAAAAAAAAAAGCACAGATGTGGACACACATGCTCATCTGCCCAGATAACCATTTTTCCTGTCTAGACAAAGGTTACTATAAATATATCTCCTCACATCACCACTGTTATCAGCCAGACATTCCAAAGGGAAATGCAGGGCTCTGCAAAGGAAAGTATTTTAACAATCTCGGCATGTGCCAGCTTTCTTCTGAGTTATAAAATCATATATAGCAAGATATAGATATAGATTCCCTGACTTGCTATCCTTCAGCAATCCAGTTTTTACTTAAAGAAATAAAGCACACAAATTTGGGGGTTTTTTTCCTCCAAGTTTAGGACTCCGGGTGACCCTTTCCTCCATCTCCTCCTCCTCCACAAGGAATTTTAAACATATTTCCTACAAAACATAACAGGAGGGGTGGAAACTTTGCCTTTCCTCAGCTTGTTTGTTATTTTTCCATCATTTGCTGAAGTTCAAAGATGGATTATATGCTGGTGGCCACAGACAGAGCACAGTGGCCTAACTCACTTTACCACACTCCATGCCAAAACACCGCTCTGTCAGTGAATTGCCAAGAGACACAGGGGTCTGAGAACACTATCTAGTTTTATCTCCACTGACACATCAAAAGGCCTCCAGAAGTTGAGCCAAGGCCATGAAACACATTTCACCTAGCTGTTTTCATAGCTGCATGCTGACAAGTCTTCTAGCTCAGTCTGTCATATCTATACATATAGTTCTGTATGATTTAACTACTAAGCTGCATGCAAAAAATGTAATCTGACTAACTCTCCTTAAATGTAACACTCTTTTTTTGGCCCAAATACATCCCCATATATGCTCCTTAAAGTTCATTTTGACCTTCTATCCAATTGACAAAGCCATTTTTTGCTCCAAGTTTCATCTCATAAGGCCTGGACTGTCACATGTGAGAAATCAATTCCAAATTTATGCCTGCTGAAGGTCCTTTTACCAGCTGTTTTGGAAGCTGTAGATTTCAATGTTCCTCCCCAGTTTTGAAGTGAGCAGTTTTACCTGAGCTCCAAAAGTTTCTCCTCACATCACTGCTGGATTTGGCAGTATCTTTGTGTAATTTTTTATGTTTACATAACATTGTCTTGTGTTACTAGACCACCATGACCAATCTCATGAAGTTGTTATACTCAAGCAGTGTTTTCAAACTGCAGCATAGTCTGCATATCAGTTTGATTTTATAGCTTTTGGCCCTCTTAAAAATAAGGATAAAGTTAGGATATAATATTCCAGCTTACATAACAAATTATGCAATTTCAAAACATAGCCAGCAAGTTAATTAAATACAAGGAAGTACCGTACCAGTGCTAAACAGGAAGAGCACCACAGCTCAGACAGACACCACGGTGAAGAGAAGTTTGCAGGAGATACAGCCTTACCTGAAGCACTTGAGGATAATCAAAGACTTGATTCTTGTAACAGCGTTTGCGAACAGCAGGGACCCCATCTGACAGATTTGTACATTTGTCTAGGATCAACACTGATTCCCCATTCTCAGCCTGAAGAGCTTCCAGCTCAGACTGGTATTCTGGGTGCAGAGCCATTTGAGATGACAGGATGAAATACCTGCGAGGACTGAAAAACCACAGCAAGCTTAGCTAGCAGCACTGGGAGGTTACTTCCAATATGCCCTAGAACACATTTCCTTCCATCCTGGAAAAGCAAAGCAGGATTCACTAAATGTGGACATACTGCCAAGACCATATTTTCAGACAAGGCTGGAAAGGGCAATGGTGCAATATAATTGAATCTGGAATTGTAAGTGGTTCAACATTATTTACAACTCTAAATAAATTTGTACTTGGAATAAGTGCTTATTACATTAGAATAAGTACTCACATTATAACTTCTATTATAAACTGAAATAAACATTATTTAGCTACATATTAATATTGCCTGCTACTGATGCCAGGATTGTTTGTACTTTTGTTTGAAGATTGTGTACTAAACAAAGTAGATAGGACACTGAATGCTGCTGCTAGCTTCTCCTCCCATATATTTTCTCATGAATTTTGATTGAAAAAAGATGCTGAACTTAGCATCTTAGTATTTAGTTTATTTAGTCTCAATGTGGTGGCAGGAGCAACAGGACAAGTTCATCTTTTTTAACTATGATTCAGTTCTGTCCCTTCTAGGCAATATAAAGCTAACATTTCCAGGGAAAAGTTGAGAGCCTGTTATCCCATACACTCTCAACTCCTACCATGTTCCAAAACTATGAATATTTAAAATATGCCTTGACACTGAAGTGTTTAAAAATACTAATTAACACTGGAGGTAAACCACACAGGAATACAGGCTCAAATTAGGTGCTTGCTGCTTTAAAAAGCTACATTAATATTGGAAAACAACATGTCATATAATTGTTATATTGGTCTACTTGCGTTTCCTTTTTAAACAGGTCAGCTAAGTCAGACTGCTCTACCACTCCCCACTGAAAGGAACACACAAAGAGTGACTGCTCTCATGCTGCCAAAAGAACACAGGAAGCACGAAGTCTGCACTTAGGATTCCAGTTTTACTCCGTGTGATGCTATCTTTAATTTACAGCTCTGAAAACACACACAAACACACACACTTTATAAAGTCAGACCTCTCCTGCTGCTCTTCTCAACTCTTCTAATCATTTTCATGCTGGCCACTTTAGTTGCTCCAATTAACAGATGAGACTTGCATAATATTTTTTTTAAACATTCTTTTTCCCAAGCCTCCAGCTGCTACCAACTTGCTACCAGCAGCTCTACAGAATATAAATTTCTAGCAGAAGTGGACTTTAAGCAATCCAATTAAAAAGGTAAGTAAATCAAACCCCTTCAGTTCAACTCAGTAAAAGGCCTTTAAAAAAGGCAATAATGATGCAGGTGAGTGAGAATAAATGCCTAATACCAGCTAAAAAACATGTAGGTTTGATTGTGTGTATGTTTAAAACCAAATTTTGCCTTGAAACTATACTCGTTCTATACACTCATAATCTAGCTATCAAATCTTGCTACAAAAGAAAATGCATCCCATCTCCCAGTAAATAACACAGTAGTGTAGTGGAATGTAATAGTTCATCCCAAGCAAGCCTGAATTCTGAGCGGTGTGTCCTTGCCACACAACTCCCGCACAAAGAAATTGAAGCTGTGAATGCATCTCACTAGCAACGCTAACTGGCCACTAGATGGCACTCCGAAGGGCAGTTTGCTCTTCACAACAAACCAAAAAACCCAACAACGAAAAACCCAAACAAACAAACAAACAAACAATAGTTTAGAAAACAAAAGTTCCAACACCTTCACTAAACACAAGACTCGTTTTCTCTTATATGACCCAAAACCAGACATAGCGTTTAACTGACTACATGGACACAAACAATATGACTGTATCTCCCTTTACAGTTGGTTCTATACATGTTAAAGCCTATAATCATGTTCCTGCTTTCCAGACAGAAACATAAAGCATGCTTTCATTCTGTGTCAGAATGTAGTAACACTTGAGACCCGCGAAGAATCAACTAGGGTGCAAACACATGCCCCAACACTGGCCTGGCCCAGGAGCATCACAAGCAGGAACATAAAGCGTGTGAGCAAAGTAAACCACTGCTGCTCAAGGTTGTTCTAATCGACTGCAGTACTGTACTTGGGAGCAGCCCAGAGCAACAGCAAGAGCACTGCCCTTACCAGAAAAGACAACTTAAACCAAAGACCAGCAACTTTTGTGTCTGATGGAGGCTGCGCCCTTTCAATCAGTTTTCAACTTTGAAAATTCATATTCTCTACAGAATGCTGTCAGAAGAAAAGGGTCTAAAGTTTCTGCATTTCTAAACCTGATCTTCACAATGAGTGGAAACATCACTGATCCCCATTGCCTCAGTCTATTCATCTTTTAAACTGAAGCAAAGACCCTGTTACAGAGAAACACTTTCAGCTCCGTAATTAAAAGATTTATGAAATATTAAAAGAGCAGCCTTCCTTCCATAATAGTTTAAAACATGTCTTTCAGACTTCTACTTACTCTTGTTCTGAAGACATGAATGTATTAGAGAAACCACCATTTCCTAGGGTAGCTCATTTCAATGGCTAATTACATTCTCTGATAAAATTAGTGCTTTATTTCCCAGTTGTCTTGCTTTACTTCCAACTACAAGGTTTGGGGAGGAGGGGTTGTGTTGTTTGTGCTTATGTCGTACTCCACTACTTTAAAAAAGAAACAAATAAAAACAGTATTCCAAGCTCTGGATGTATGTATTACCATAGTCAAACCAGTTCTCATTTTTCTTTTTCATGAGATAACCACAGGTGAGGCAGAAAGAGTTATGGTGAATGGGGTAACATCTGACTGGCATCCAGTCACTACTGGGGTTCTGCAGGGCTCCGTTCTCAGCCCAATTCTCTTCAACATCTTCGTTAATGACCTGGATGCAGGACTCTAAAGAATACTGAGAAAGTTTGCCAATGACACTCAGTTGGGAGGAGCTGTTAACTCTCTTGAAGGCAGAGGCCCTGCAGAGAGACCTTGACAAATTAAGAGGGCTGGGCAATCACCAACCACATGAAGTTTAAGAAAGTGCCAGATTCTGCACAAGGAAGGGAGCAACCCTGGATCTATGTACAGACTGGGGAACAGGAGGCTGGAGCACAGTGCTGTGGAAAGGGACCCGAGGGTCCTGGTTGATACAAGCTGAATATGAGTCAGCAGTGCCCTGGCAGCCAGGAGGGCCAACTGTGTCCTGGGGGGCATCCGGCACTGCCTTGTTGAAGCAGTGATTGTCCCCCTCTACTCTGTGCTGGTGCAACCTCACCTCAAGTCCTCTGTGCAGTTTAGGGCACCACAATAAAAGAAAGATATAAACGATTAGAGAGACTTCAAAGGAGAGATATGAAGGTCAAGGGCATAGTTGGGAAGCCATATGAGGAGTGGCTCAGGTCACTTTGCTTGTTCAGCCTGGAGAACAGGAAACTGAGGGGAGACCTCATCACTGTCTGCAGCTTCCTCACGAGGGGAAGCAGAGGGACAGGCACTGATCTCTCTTCTGTGGGGATCAGTAACAGGACACAAGGGAATGGGCTGAAGTTGCATCAGTGGAAGTTTAGGTTGGATAATAGGAAAAGGTTCTTCACCCAGAGGGTGACTGGGGACTGGAACAGGCTCCCCAGAGATGTGGTACCAAGCCTGACAGGGTTCAAGAACTGTTTGGACAACACTCTCAGACTTGTATTCTTGAAGCTGTTCTGTGGAGAACCAGGAGTTGGACTTGTGGGTCCCTTCCAATTTAGGACATTCTATCTCTTTTAAAGTCACAATGCAGGTATAGCACACTTTTATCATTGCAATAGAGTACTTTGTCATTACTTTGCTTTTAAGTATCCTTAAATAAACTGTCTGAAGTGATAATTTATTAGGGAATCTATATTACTTTGAATTAATGCCCTGATTTATTTCAAAGAAACCAAACATATTAGCAACTACTTCTATTTATATCCGAAATATCTTGTCAGCTCACTGGAAATATTGAATCTAATTCTACCAGAAACACTGTCATGCTGTCATATTTTACAGTTCAGCTTCTGGCGTGGGAAAAACAGAATCACTCAAAAAAAAAAACCAAAACAGAACGCTCAATTCACAGCTATATTTGTAGATGAGCCAAGACTGTTAGCATTGGAACCATCAGCATGGGAAGCATCACGTATTTTAATAGCAAGAGCGGTTAGAAACAACTCTTACAAAATTGCCCAAGCTCTCTATAAAGTTAGTAGCTATATTTATATTTTATCATCATCAATACCAAACATGATATTGAATAGACTTTGCCCAATTCACGGGGATTACTTTACCCTGGTCCTCTTTCTGGCAGATCTACTTCTGCCGACAATGGGCTGTAAACAGGAATACTGACGTCGTAGCCTTGCCGGTAAGTCCATGTGGAGAAGCCTCCACCAGCCAACAGAGCTCTGGAAAATAAAAGAAAGCAACTCTGAACAGAGAATGTGTAACATTCAAACTCCAGCAATTCACTGCTTGTCATTACCAGAAAAAGAAGATGCATGCTCTGAAGTAAGTTTTTCCCTCGACTTTTGTCAGTGGCATTTTTTCATGTTGTTTTTAGGTTCACTTTAGTTTTCACGATNCTTCTGGCGTGGGAAAAACAGAATCACTCAAAAAAAAAAACCAAAACAGAACGCTCAATTCACAGCTATATTTGTAGATGAGCCAAGACTGTTAGCATTGGAACCATCAGCATGGGAAGCATCACGTATTTTAATAGCAAGAGCGGTTAGAAACAACTCTTACAAAATTGCCCAAGCTCTCTATAAAGTTAGTAGCTATATTTATATTTTATCATCATCAATACCAAACGTGATATTGAATAGACTTTGCCCAATTCACGGGGATTACTTTACCCTGGTCCTCTTTCTGGCAGATCTACTTCTGCCGACAATGGGCTGTAAACAGGAATACTGACGTCGTAGCCTTGCCGGTAAGTCCATGTGGAGAAGCCTCCACCAGCCAACAGAGCTCTGGAAAATAAAAGAAAGCAACTCTGAACAGAGAATGTGTAACATTCAAACTCCAGCAATTCACTGCTTGTCATTACCAGAAAAAGAAGATGCATGCTCTGAAGTAAGTTTTTCCCTCGACTTTTGTCAGTGGCATTTTTTCATGTTGTTTTTAGGTTCACTTTAGTTTTCACGATCTGAGCATACTGCTAGATTGGAACTAGTCACCAACAGAATGCTTGTATTTGTGTATGATCACTGAGGAATGGACTATTTTTATATTAATATAGGGAAATTTAATGTATTGCTGTCATTTGGCAATTAGTGAGCTTACCTGTCCTAAGTCAATTTTAATTTAAAGAAATGCATTCTGAATTATTTATACTAATTAAGATATTCCTTCATGTCTGCACCAAAACCTCCAAAGTATTAGAGACATGCTACACTTCAGATACAAATGATGTACAATAAGATAGTAATCTGGCATTTTACAGCAACTCTGGATTCTCAGGCTGGAAAATACAACAGAGTTATTTGCTACTGTATTTTCAAAAAGTTATCATACAAACTAGTGAAATCCATTTCATTTTTATATTACACAAAAAATTCTATAAACAGAAAACAAAAGAACAAGAAATCTGCATGTTATAAAATTAAGTTCCAACAGTAGAGGTTGCTTGGAACATTATGTGCTAGAGAGCATGGGAGTCATCAAGGACTGATAAATTAAAATGCAATTCAAACTTCCAACAGGAAAACCCTCATTGTGCCTTTTCCTAGATGGAACAATCTTTTGCCACCCAGAAGTCCAGAAGAGACCAACGTGTACAGAAGAAAGCAATATATTATTTACAATTCCAGAAAAAACAGGTTTGTTACTATCTCCTATCACAAATCAAGCTTCTTTGGATTATGCTATTAGAGGACAGCAGGTTTTCTGTTGCCATTTCATCTCCAGTGACCAGGGGGCACCATGAACACATCATCCTAGTTCCAAAAGAAGCTCAGACTCAGCTTCTTTAATGGGAATTCTCAAACAGCTGATCAAACTTTCAGCCCTCAGCAAGAGGGCATGCTATACTTTCAGTTGCTCCAGGATACTGAGTCTGCTTAAGGTACCATACAAAGTAGTTTGGAGAAAAATATTTCTCAACTCCAGTTTCTCTCCTTCTCTGTGGAAAGAAGCAGAACACGAATACACCACTAGACAAAGCACTACAGAAAGGATCTGGAGGGGCTGTATGCATTGCTGTAGCTATGACTACAGTCAAAAGCCTTATTATCACCAGGCTGCATCCTGTCACAGTTCAGATCAGAGCAATCAGAGCACCTACACATCTCATCAGTAATCAGAACAGACACATAAGAACAAAAAGTCAAGGTGAGACTGGAAGAGGCACTGACAATCTGTTAGCTGATATTCTTGTTTTCAGATATCAGTGAATGAAATCCTTAGTATGGTGTCTGGAAAAACAGTTTTTCCACAACTGTTAGACAACAGATTATCATTATACCTAATTATCACCAAGACCCATCAATTTTTCCCATCAGAACAAGACACCCCGGATGAACACCAGTATGGTCTGCCTGTTCTAATCCCCATCAGATGTCCCACAGGATACTTCACTTCCTGTTCTGACCAGCAGCAAGGTTTTTCACTGTTCAAATACCATGATCACACTTTGCCATAAATGTGACTGATTTCACCAAAGTAGTCAAGGCAAACACTCTTTGAAGATCTCAGGCTCTGGGTTAGAGGTTCTGGATTGGAGATGCAATTTCAGCTTGGTAACTATAAAATCAAAACAACTTGCCCTTTATTACTCTTCATTCCGAACACAAACAATGATAGGAGCAAAAATCAACATGAGAACAGGATGATATTTGGCGTACATGCTTAGTTAGAATTTATGTTCGAAATCAAGTGATTATTTTTAATTTCCTTCCAATGTTCCCCCATCTCCCTGCCTTTGGTGACATGTACAATGCTGCTAGTACTAGGTCTCACCCTTGAAGCTGCATGTTCCATGTCTTATCCATACTAATTCAATCACAAGCAGGGAAAAAAAATTTGGCTTGGATGTTGCTGTTCTTGCACTTTATATCCCCCTCCTCTTTTTTACCCCTCAGCCCCCAACTGAGAAACCAGAATCAGATTGTTTTAATTGGATCCGGTGAAAACACGACAGCACCTCATCAGCCTTGAGAAAGCAGGTGTGTGTCATGCAGACTTTTACCTAAATAAACCCACAGGGAACCAACACCAGTTAAGTAATTCCACGCGGATTTTCATTGTACAGGTCAGTAAGTGAGTAGGAATATTAACTCCTAATGTACTCAGGACAAATAATCTTTAAATTGCACCAATCAGCGAGGAATGCGCCCGTTCATGAGTAACTTTTCACCACTTTTCAAATATTGGTCCTTCTCTCTCTGCATGAAGTGCCCCATCTGGCCTCTCCTCTAAAAGTTTCTGCCCAGCTGCCAACAGCAGCAGCTTTCTGCCAACTGAAACCCAATTCACAAACTGCAGCAGA
The DNA here is from genome assembly GCA_013397135.1 of Pachyramphus minor. Taxonomy (NCBI): domain Eukaryota; kingdom Metazoa; phylum Chordata; class Aves; order Passeriformes; family Tyrannidae; genus Pachyramphus; species Pachyramphus minor. The sequence goes on from VYXB01006742.1 coordinate 281,552, forward strand.
AATTAACAAAAAGTATCTTAGTTTGTATGTTCAATTCTACAGCTATAGATTAGCTTTGCAAAAGAAATCCTTTCAGCATCATTATTGTACCAAATTCAACAGCACTAATTAACAAATAACATAGAGCTTATGTTTTAAGTTTCATAGCAGGAGATTACATACGTTATGACAGCTAATAGCAGCAACATAGTCTCCATAAGGCAGACTTCCACCTTTGAAATTATGGGATAAAGCCCTTTTATACTGTGTTTGGAAACTGGACATAATGATTTAATAAGCAAACAACCCCTTAGTGAAGTACCTTAGATAAGAACTATTCCAGATGTAAAATTATCATGTATCTCAATTCTCCTTTGTGTATAAGGTCTTACTATTTCTGCATTAATATTCTGCAGCAAATCAACAGAACACAAATCTATCAAACCTCATGATCCTCTGCCACTCAGCTATGTATGATCTCTGATACATGCTGACTGTAGAAGGCAGGCTACACTCTCTCAGCAAACTTCACAAATATTATCTACATATTTCACAAAATCCCAAAAATATAGTCTTTCTGGAGTTGCCTTGGTACAGTTCAGACAAGCCACTGAGAAACAACTGAGCTCTACCAACATACCTTTAATTTGGCTGGCAGCCTCTCACCCTGTGATTCCACAAACAACTGTCTTTCACACTTGGTTAAGTACCCATTTTGTAACACTTGCAGACGTTCTCAAATACAGAAACACACCCAGGTCACTTGTTCAGTTAGACTTGAACTAAGAACTCCAAAAGTCTCCAATATCATACTGAAAGCTCATACTCCATCACCCAGGCCTTTCCAGGACTAGGTCCACACTACTCTGCAACTTCTTTTACAGATCTCTTCCCTTCACACCTGTGACCTGTAGTACAGGTTCTGTACATGGAATACTCTAACTGTTGGCTGCCTACAAAAAGGAGTTTCCACTTTTTTGCTATTCCAAGTGCTGTTATTGCCTCTCTCATGTATTACAGCTCATGATCATACAGCTGCAGGGTGAGTCAGATTGGCAAGTTACAACAGCAGCTGTATGCCAAAAAAAGATTTTAGCTTTTTACTTAAATTACTGAGCTTTCTATGTTAGTATGACAAACACTTAGGACTAACACCTACCAAAATAATACATTTCCTGCATACTAAACCATATAAATGGAGATTTGAGATAAAAAGAGTAAAAAACACGAAGACGTTTTGCAGTAAATCTACTGCATTCTGTTAATAAATCCATTTCTTCAATAGACACATGCATCCATAAACATGCAGTCCATCCCACTAAACACAGCATTCTCAAATGAAAATTCTTCTTAAGAAGCATAAATCTAAGATAACAAATGCAAGTATCTACTATGAGATTAACAAGTTTCTTTACATGAGACTGATGCTTGACTGCCCTCTCCAGGCTAACCCACATACATACAACATATTTCATACAGAGAAGTAAAAAACTAAACCCTTACCTCACAGTGATATAATTACAGTGAGCAAGTTTACTCTTTATACATGTCCAAAAAAAAGTACCTTCTGTTCTGGTACTGGGGGATGGTTTAAATTTTCTTTGCTGCAAAGAAATCAAGATAGACTCCACACACAATCATCTCAGCAAAGATCCCATATCTCAGGCAAGATTTGGTTGACAATTAGCAGAAGAAAGTTAACCCTGACCTTCAAGAAAGAGACTGGTTACATGGGACCTAACTTAGCAGAACTAAGCACACACAAGCTAATACAGTAGAAACATATTCAGTATCTAAGCTAAATAAGTTTGTCTTCCTCTTCTTCCTATTTTCTTTGCCTTACAACCTCCTTTCCTATTCCAAAAGTAAACTATTCTGCAAGTGAAAATGGAGCTCAGAATTTATGTCTTTTAAGTTCCTGGCAAATATTTTCAAAACACACTTACCAGAGAATAACTAAAAGCATTTGTCCAATTATTAATACAGCGTCATTATTAAGACAACAAACACAATTGAAATTCATCATAGTTTAGTCAAGCAGAGAAGCTGCTTTAAAATGCCCTGAAGCACATGATTTCTATCAGAAAACTGCAGCTACAATCATCTTTGAACTTCTAATTTGCATCAAATGGAACATTCTGTAAAGCTTACAACAAGTCCAACACATAAAAGCAAACAATTTCAGCTACATCCTAAATAAAATTAAGGATGGGTATAAACTTTCAGATTTCAAAAGTAAACACCTGTTCTATATAAGGCAGGGACTTCTTTACTTCCCTTTTTGAGAAGCAAGAAAGTCGTATTACAGGTTTGTAGAGGTTAAGGAGCATATTCTTTGCTATGAACTGCCCCTCTGAGCTTGTTGCTTCTTCAGTGCCATTTAAATCCAGATCTGTGCACTCAAACACAGCACAATGCATACCTATCTCTAGGAACATCTAGGGCAGTGTTATAATCCGGTGGCCCTCCAGGCAGCATGTTGAAGAGCAGGTGATTTGTGCCCCGATCCCACCTACAGCAAAAGAAGAAAAGACAGCAATTAGAAAGGTGTTCTCTGCATATAGACAGATTCTGTCAAAGCCTAGCTCTGGCATGAATGCGTCCTCCCCTCCTGCAAAAAAAAACCCTTAGTTTTTTCCACTTTGTGTTCTTTAAATTCACACATTGACGTTTCAGCATGTACCTGGATAATTGTGCCAAAGCCTGAGCTGTCTCCTTGATACGGAGCACGTTCTGATTGAGGACATCTATGGATGGCACAAAAAGGCAGGCCCGGTTGACATCGTCAGTGTAGAATTCACTGTCAGAGATCGCCGTTAGCAGCTCATTGTATTCCCTGGAAATGGTGTTGCTCACTGCCGCCCCAAATTCATCCACATACTTTTTCAGTGAGTAGATGTACACCTTGATTTTGTTTTTGGGGTTGAATCCACATCTGTAGACGTCGAAGCAGGTGTGCATCCTACAGCTGAGGTCTCCCCGCTCAGGAATGGGGCTATCGGCAGGAAGCTTGACCACAGGCACATCATGGACACTGCGTTTTTCAACAGTCCAGTCACTGGATGATTCAATGGAGTGAGGCCAAAACTGAAACATTCCTGTGGCAATTAGGCCAAGTAGAACTATAGAAAAGAGAGTGATATAATAGATGCGATGCTTGGTTTTCATCCTTGGGATGAGGGCTGGACCCCGGGTGTTATATTTGGCCGACGCACACATAATGGAATCAATTATATCTTGTCACTACAAAATAGAGAGAGAGGTTTTAGGATGAACTCTAGAAGAGATATATAGTTATCAAAGTGCAGAGAATGCAATAGTTATTGCAAAAGAGATACATAGTTATCAAAATGCAGTTAGCCATTTCATGGAGGGTTCCTCACCTCAGCAGATCGCAGTAAAGGTTCCTCAAATGCTCACATGTCCCACTAGAACGTAAGATGCCAACCAGGACTGCCACCAGATCATCCAGGACAAATTGAGGGTGATCTGCTGGGCCTGGTTGTAACAAAATGATGTTGGCCAGGTAACAATCACAAGTCAGAAAAGGGCATGGCTTGAGCAGCAAGGGGAGGAGGAAATCTCAGACACTGCAGGGCGCTAAGACCTCATAGGTCCCACTCCACCTACAACCAAGTGTATCAATAGTGAATCCTAATAAAAACCCAAAACACTTATCTACAGAAGAGAAACAACTGGGATACCCTGCAACAGGCTTATAAAAGGGCATCACACAGAATGTAGGATCATGATATTATTTCTAAGGCAAAGGTGCTTTCATAGCAGCCCCACAATACCTGACTAGAATGATGGTAAACTACTTCTGGCAAAAAAAAAGGAATTAATTTGCCATCTAATTAATTTGTCAATATTCCTTTTGGGGCAAAAAAGTGTTCTATGAACTGCCACTGCAGCCACATTAAGAAAAGCATTTAAAATAATAGTTCACCATAGTCTGTACTAGAGCTGTAATGAAAAACATGGTGCAATCTCAAGTATCACAAACTACTGTCACACAAATACTGTCATCTTTGATAGTTCTTACAAGTTTTTACACACAGAATTGTGGTTCCTGCATCAGGCAATTTACATTAACTACAGACTGGAGAATTGTCAACAAAACACTTGTTTAGGTTTCTGACTAAAACCTCCATAACAAATAAATTCAAAGTGAATTCTCCACAGTGACAGCCTTTTAAAAGTAGTGAGTATGCTTTCCAGAAAAAGAATGTGAATGGCATGTGTTTTCCTTTAGGACATATGGGATGTTTTCTTACTTTGTAAGCTACAAAGAAATTCTGACAAGTCAACCATCCAGTAGACAACAAACACGAATAAAATAAGTATCAATGAACAAAAGAAGTATCAGTTTCACTATCAGTCAAATGGTCTTTATAACAAATTGGGTTATTTGGAAATTCTTAACAAAAGACTGTTAGGATAGGGTGGCTAACATGTGACTTGACTGTACTTACATCCAGTAGCATTAAAATAATCTGAGATGCTAATAAACATTCCACTTTTAACAGCCACTCTCATCAATTTACGTCCATGTTCTGACCCTAGAGGAAGCTTCTAAAGCCTCCTGTACAAGACAATACCTGCGTGATGCTGTTATCAGAACAGATGGCAGAACACTACATTACTATCAGTTTTATAACTAGAAACTTTCCATACGCTTCCGACTCTTAACGTCATTCCTCCTTCCTGACACAGCGCCAGAATCACCTGCGGGGATGACAAAGACCGTACATTTGCAGCGAGCATTTCGCTACTCGGCAAATCTGTCCAGACCTGAGCCCGGGGGGAAGAACCCTCTGCGGAAGGGACCTCTCCATCCATGGATATATTCATTCACTCTCACACAGCACATGGTCCACTGGGGAAACTGCAGGCACGTGACAAGGCGCACTCGCAGTTGGAGTATTAGAAGTAACGGGAAGAAGACACACCAGAGAGGTGGCAACAACACTATGGGACGTAAGGGATGCAGGACGGGACGGGCCGCCCTCCGAGGGACACGGCGGGCGGGCCCAGACCGGCCCGGGACACCGTCGGCAGGAGCCCAGGCCCCGCCCCGCCGCGGCCCCCTCACCTCCTGTTCTCCTGCCCACCCGCCGGGACAGGAGGCCACCGCCGCCGCCCGCACTCACCTCCGCCCGCAGTCGCCGGGGCCGCCCCACCGCGCCCGCTCCGAGCGGGGCCCAC